>JAEIHA010000689.1:0-262955 GCA_018904595.1 Zaprionus indianus | reverse complement strand
CGTCAAAGGTCTACTGTTTATAATGTTTTCGGCTTCTATTAGCAGACTCCGCAGGGTCTCCACTTGAGGAGCTTGTTGTTTGAGTGTGACTGCCAAGATTCTTTTTGTGGATCTAACTAAGCGCTCCCAACAACCGCCTGAGCTTGGGTTAGCTGGACAATTAAATTCCCATTGAATTCCTTTGTTTGCCATTTCCGACTTAATGGCACTCCAATCAAATAAATCCTGTGTCCTCTTAATCTCCCTGTCCGCTCCGATGAAATTCGTGCCCATATCCGACCTGATCTTCACTGGCACTCCTCGACGATTTACAAAATTACGAATGCATAGTATGCATGCATCGGTAGAAAGATCTGCTGCTAATTCAAGATGTATAGCTCTTATTGTAAGGCACGTGAACAATGCGACCCATCTTTTTCATGCCGTCGGCCTATCGTAACCATGATAGGACCAAAATAATCCAATCCTGTGTAGGAGAAAGCACGCTGGTATGGAGTTACCCGATCCTTTGGTAACTGCCCCATTTGTGCCGGTATTGGAACTGCAGACTCATTTTTACATAGTTGACAAGCTGTTTTAGCTCGCTTTACAGCTTTTCGCAAATGCACTATCCAAAATCTGCGCCTTATTTCATTTATAATGAGATCCTCATTTTGGTGATGGTACATATCATGATACCACTTTATTATTAACTCAGTCAATGGATGTTTAGAAGGCATTATGATTGGATGACGAGTTGATTCAGGCAAAACTTCAGCATAGTCCAGTCTTCCGCTAACAACTAAAATGCCATCCTTTGATAAAATCGGACATAACGAATAAATCGAGCTACTTTTGGCAACTGCATCGCCTTCTTTTAAACTCGTCAGTTCCTGACTGAATGTTTGCCTCTGTGCTATTTTGCACAGGCTAATTTCCGCCCACCGTAACTCATTTGAAGAAAGCTCTCCGCACCTTTCCTCCGGGCTCTGGTGGCGTAGCCGTTTTATAAATCTTAAAATCCATCCCATGGTGCGTTTCAAAAACAAATACTTTGAGTATTTTTGAATATCGATAACTGGATCCTGTAGAAGGGTCAATACTATTTTCTTCCGCTCATTTGTGTCGTCAGTTTGGGTTCCTATTCCATTTGAAGAAGGCCAAAATTGCCTATCTTGCAGTAGAAACTCCGGTCCTATTGTCCAGACATTTCCAGCTTTATATCTCATTCCATTTGATGCCTTCGTCGCTTTATCCGCAGCATTTAAATCAGTTGGTACCCATCTCCAGTTACTTTCATCTGTACTCTCCAGAATTTCACTTATACGGTGCGCTACGAATGGCTTATATTGTCGATGATCAGAGTTAATCCAAGAAATAACTGTCATTGAATCAGACCATAATGTGCAACTTTGCACCTTTACATCGTGACAAGCTAAAATTGTGTTTCGTAGGCGAGTGCCCAATACTGCTGCTTGGAGCTCAAGTCGCGGTACAGATAACATTTTTAAAGGTGCGCACTTTGTTTTGCCAGCAACAAAGATAGTACTAATGAGACCATTTCTCACAATCCTCCAATAAGCTACTGCCGCGAATGCCAATTCGCTCGCATCTACAAAGATGTGCAGTTCAATCTGTGTGTCGTCGTCAAAAAAGTCCATGGAATAGCATCTATTCAATTTAAAATCCTTTACGTTCTCCAGCTGGCGAACCCATTGCTTGAAACGTTCAAACAAAGAATCTGGTAACAGGTCATTCCAGTCTATTCCTGAGCGCCACACATCTTGGACCAAAACCTTTCCATGTACCATCAAATCAGCTAACATTCCAAATGGATCGTATACTGACATTACCAAACTTAACAACTGTCGCTTTGTTGGACATTTTGTGGCCTTTACAATATCTTTATCGACACGATTTAGCTGCAGATCAAATATAAATTGATCATTCCTGCTATCCCAATGCATTCCTAGTATTTTGTCGACTTTTTCATTGTCCATTTTGACTATATTTGGCGCTTCGATTTCTTTGCCATTCATTCGTTTTTGTAGGTCCATTGAATTCGACACAAATCCTCGAAGATCAAAATTTGCCATTTTGTGAACCTTTTTCACCTCGTTGCTTATGTCATATGCTTCTTTCTCGGAATTGAAGCTGGCTACAAAGTCGTCCACGTAGTGCTTTGATATGATCGCATCTATAACGTCTTCTCTATATTTCGTTGCGTTAAGGGCATTCCTATTCTTAACGTATTGTGCACAACATGGCGAACAAGCTGCTCCAAATATCATGACTGTCATCTTGTATATCTCTACTTCCGCTTCCGGATTGCCATGTCTCCATAGAAAGCGCAGAGCATCTTGATCCTGTTCTCTAACTCGAACCTGCAGAAACATCTCTCTTATATCAGCGCATACAGCTATCTTTCCTTGTCGAAACTGAAACAATATTTTTGTCAATGGAGGATTCTCATCTGGTCCTTTTAACAGCTTTGAATTTAGAGAAACTCCATCAATCTCTGCTGCTGCATCAAACACTAAGCGCATTTTCTTAGGTTTGTTGACATTGTGAACTCCGAAATGAGGCAAATACCACGTGCATGGATGTATAATATTTGCCTGATCTTTAGATAGCTTTACAGCGTATCCTTTTTTAACAAATTCCATAACTGCTTTATCATATTCTTCCATTTTATCCATTTTGCGCATTTTATTTTCTACTCCCTGCAGCCTGTGAAGAGCCATGTTGTAGCTATCCGGTAGTTTGACTTCGTTCTCGGCCCACAGCAATCCTGTCTCGTATTCTCCATTCAATTGTTTTGTGGTGTCCTGAAGTATCTTTCTTGCTCTGCTTACAGCGGCTGGCTCCAAACGTTTTGGAGATATTTCTACGCCGAAACCTTCTGTTGAGAAATAATCCGCCATTAATTTATGCATATCCATCTCCCCTCTTGTAGCAGTTGTGTGCAGTACAACTGTGCAAATTGGGAATACATCTGGCTGTCTTTGTGTCAATCCATAGATATACCATCCTAGTGCTGTTTTTGTTGCAATCAAATTCCTATCCAACTGTATGCTTTTAATAGCACGAATAACAGGACAATTGTCTATTCCTATTAAAATCATTGGCTCTGCATTTGTATACCCTTTAATTGGTATATTCCTCATTTTCTTGAACTGTCTTTCCAACTGTTGCACATCAAGAGTTTGCAAAGGTAATTGAAGCTCTGGAACCGAACTTCCCTTTATACGCTGCCATTTCTTGTCACCGTCTTGTGATCGTATCTTTAATTTGCAAATCATAGAATTCACATCCATAGCATGTTTGCCTATCCAGCTCAATGTCAACTTAACAGGGTCTTCTTTGACACCCAATTTATGCGCCAACTCATTGTTTATCAATGTAGTCGAAGAACCTTCATCCACAAAGGCAAATGTTTTAATAATTTGTCTGTTTGGACCCATTAGCTCTATAGGCACAACTTTAAAGAGTATCTTTGACATATCTGACTTTATCGTGTTCACAGATGATCTCTCTTCCTCTATCTTCTTTTCGCTGGATTCTTTTGCCTTTGTTTTATCACTATGTAATGATCTATGATGCATTTTGTCACATCCATTCAATTTACATGTCCGTTTGTATTTGCATGCTCTTACGCTGTGACCTTTAAACAAACAACTATAGCAGACGCCAAGATCTTTTGCAATTTTCCATCTGTCATCTATAGAGGCTTTATTGTATTCCTCACATTTTGGCAACTTGTGCTCTCCTTTGCATTTATAGCACGTATCTTTATTTGCGACCGTCGTATCAGCGACTTCTGCAACTTGCATCACCGACTTTTGCTGCGAATTATGTTTTCCCTTTGTTGGTTGTTCCTTCGAAATCACCACTGTTGCCCTTGCAATGCTCCGACTCAATCCATTTAGCCAAATGCTAAGGTGTCCCAAATTTGGATACGGTACTATATTTGCAGCGTATTCATTCCATAATATCCTCTTTGACAATGGCAACTTCTCGATAAGCTGATCCAACATTGCCGCGTTATTTAAATACTGTGTAGCATTTGCCGACCTTAAGTAGATGACCAAATTCTCTACTTTGGAAGCAAAGGGTACCAGCTTTTCCAAATTATTTTCAGGAATACTCTGAAGACTATTGACAATTTCCAATTGGGATTTTATAAGCAGTTCCGGTCGTCCATATCGAAACTGCAGCCTATTGATTATGTGTGGTACATTAACAGGATTTATTAACAAGGCATCGACCTCGTCTCTAGCCGCTCCTATAAGACTCTTCTGCAGCCGTAAGAGATTCTCAAGATTTGTGTACCTATAAGCAGCTGTTGACTCTGAGAACATTGTGCAAAATACTGGCCAATCTTTTGCATTTCCACTAAATACAGGCAGATCTATTAATTTACGAGGTTGTGTAACAGAATTGTACTGTGGGTGCACGAGAGAACTATTTTCTATGTGCCTGTCTTGTGCCAAATTAAGCCTTGCTGCACCATAACCCTCAGCTAGCCCATCCATTCCAAATTTTACAGAATTCAAATCATTTGCGCTAGTCAAGCCTCTGGTGACTCCATTATAATCGACGTGCTTCTCTCCACTATAAAAAGCAGCCTTCCAGTGTGCGTCTCCAGCAACGCCATGAGCAATGTTACTATGTTCGGCAAATCTGACATGATCCGCGGCTGCTGAGACACCATGTTGTCTTCCAGTCGCATTAATGCCCAAAATATCAAGTCCATAATTCCTTCTCTGTGTATCAAGACCAGAGCTTTCCTGTTTATCAGATCCATAATTCCTTCTCTGTGTATCAAGACCAGAACTTTCCTGTTTATCAAGTCCATAATTCTTTCTCTGTGTATCAAGACCAGAGCTTTCCATAAAAATGCTGCCGCTTTGTTGTGCGGCTGCGTTGCTGCCCAGTGCAGAAACGCCAGTGCCACCATGTGTGGCTCCAAAATTTGCTTGTGAAGTTGCGTTTCTATTCATTACAGAAACGCCAGTGCTACCATGTGTGAGCGTTCCAGATACGTCCTCCAGGTTTGAACCCATACTGCTGCCCTGTGCAGCATTGTTGATAGTCAATCCATGATCGTCGCTGCCCATTGCAGGAACGCCAGTGCCACCATGTGGGGCTGTGCATATTGCACCAATTGGATTTGCAACTACCAACTGCTCTATTTTGTTCATCCGTTCCGACATACCCTCAGTAACGTTCGCCATTTGTGTAGCCAATGCACAGTTTTGTGCAGACAGTGCAGCTAACTGTTCCGTCATGCGCTTTATAAGAATTGTAACGGTGTCTTCCTTTTCTCTGGGCACAATCGTTTGGGTGCCGCTGAACTCCGTGTCACTTTCTGATCCCATTTCATCAGATCTCTTAGGTGTTGAAGATGCAGACATCTCTTCAGCACTCACTAGTCGCTTCTTATTGCGCAATTCCATCAAGACACCAAAATTCCATCAAGCTTTTCAAAATTGTATTTCACCACGACGCGTAACTATTTCATCATCCTATGCCTGTATGTGTGTGTGTAATACGCAGTTCTTTTTCGCAACGCAATCTAATTAAAATAAAAAATGTTCTGTATCCAATTAGACAATTTGCTTTACAAAAATATAACACTTCTCCGTCTATAAACTCAATATATTTATTAATTCAAACGAGTAAATAACTTAAGATAAAGAAGAAAAAAAGGGAGCGGTTTATTTTAATGTGTTGCTGCGTGCGAATTATTTCGAAAAGTGACGCTCTTCATTTTCAGTGTTGCACAGCAGCTTGCTTATATCGATAATAACTTAAGTTCTATCTTTTAATCGATATTTTGGTATTTATTCATATACGCCAAATCGAGCATGGTACGGCAAGGCCTGGCAACTTTATCGAACTTCCAACAATTATTTTATTTTATATCAATTTCAAGCTGAGTTTGCTTTTGAAGCCATTTTTGCCTAATCGTTTTTGCCCACACCCTGCACGGATGCTGCAGCCCTGTTTCCTGCAACAAAAGGTCGTTTTAGTATGCTACTAATTTGATTTGCCTGGGCGGACACGCCCTCTTCACTTAACTCTCCACACTCCCCTCTCTCTTCCTCTACTCTCTTGCTCTCCCTTTTGCCAACTCTCGCTTTTCTCTCACTCTCTACCTCAGCTGGCTTTGAAGCACATATGAGCACCGAAAGGTAGAGGGCAGCACAGTCGAGCTAAGGCATTTAGCCATACACATAGTCATACACACATCTCTCACACACACACACACACACACTTTCCTACACATTCTCATAGATTTTTCCAATCAAATATGTAAATAACATGGGAGTAAAATGCAAAATCTTAAAAGAGAAATTAAATCAAAATAAGCTCCGGCTGTGCCGGCATCTCTCTCTCTCCATACCTCAACTTCTACCTATTGCTCTCCTCTCTCTTTCTATCTCTCCTCTACATATCCCTCTTTGTCTCACTGCCAATCTCACCGTCTAATTGGCCAGCTCTCGACGCTGTCTCAAGGTCCGCTTTACAGCCTGGCAAAAGGCTTTTGTTGCCAAATTGCTGCTATAATTGGTTGCTGCTGTAGCTCTTATTGTTGTTTCTGCTGTTGTTGTAATCATTGTTGTTGTTGTATGCCTAATTGTTGTTGCTGTTTGGTTTGGATTGCGTAACATATCGTCTTTTTAGCAGCATTGTCTTGCATTTGGCAGCTGTATTTGCCTTTGCCTTTGCCTTTGCCTTTGCCTGAGCTGCCTTTTTCCATAAGCTGTTTGCAGTTATTACTACTGCAGCAGACACACACACACTCACACACATATACTCTTGCACTCACCCACCCACACAAGTCAATTATTATGTAATTAAAGCGAAACAATAGCTCGATTCGCCTCAAAAACAAATTGAAACTTGATTTTGTTGTTTACAACACGCTCGACTGGGCCACGATAGCAAGATGCCTTTAAATAGCGAATTATTTATTTAGGCGTTTAATTAATTTAAGCTGTAAACATTGTTTAAAAAGTTTGTTAAACTATACAGAAATTGTAGACGAATATGTATGTTTAACATGTGAAAAATTTAGTTAAACAATGTAAAGTAATTTGAATGTTTATAGGTTGATCGAATTTCATTTTGAAGAAAAGATTTATATCATAGCCAGCAACCTATATAATAGTGCGGAGTGTTCTTCAGTTAATACATCACTTAAACATGGAATATAAAGTGTAATTATTGAATTACTAAGGAAGTGGGTGTGGCACTCAGTATTTAAAAATAGCTCCATCTGCACTTCATATATAGCAACCTTTATACCACATTTAGCATCTCTTGCTTTTAAAAAAGCTGAGATCTCTGCGTTTATACAGACATAGAAACCTAAGAGCTTGGCTAAATTGGTTAGCCCATCTATGTTAACTATTTAAAGGAGTATGTTACGTCTGATTCTTCAAGTTAGATTCATTTGCACAAAATAAGTAAGCCATTTATAACTATTTATATTGTTCTATACTTTTATTAATTATTTCTGGTTTATCTTGGCTTTACATTGATTTCAATTTGAGTAGTTGTATTCTAGTAGTTGTCTATTATTATATCTCAGTTACCTCTGATCAGTCTTCTGTATCAATTTTTCCATTTAACAATCTTCCTCAATATCTTAGCTGATTTAACTTTCCTCTTTACCTCTTGCGACTCCTTCACTAACAAATATCTTTGTCTCTGCATTAGCTTTCAATTTGTTGGCGTTATCATTAATGCAGTTGCGCATTGGCCCCTTTAAGGTTCTCCTCCTCTTCTTCGAATGCATAAAATATCCTACAATAATCCCCCCCACCACCCCTCCCTTGGTACTTTAGCCTGTCAGGCATTTGTAATGTTCGAAGCTGACGTCGAGCTCTATCTAAAATGAAATCTGCTTAGGTAGCAAAGCTCTGCCAAGCTCTGCAGTTGCCACACACAGTTCAGCAAAGGTAGAAGGGGTTGGGGAGCGGGGGGAGTGGCACACGTATGCATCGTTTACATACGTACAGGCTGATTGGCTGTGCCCCTGCCCCACAACTCTGTGCCTTGCTTCAGTTGATGCAACAGTTTTGGTTTTTTCAAAACAAAAATTTTACTTTTATTACCTCGAGTTGTTCTTTTTTAATTGTGCAAACAATGCGAAGAGTTTTTCCTCTGGTTTTACTGCCACATTAAAGGGGCAAGCTCGCTGGCGTTGCCCAAATTCAGTTGAGCAAAGTGTGTTGCAAGCGAAAAGCGAAGAAAAGTTTTGTAACCACAAATCAGGCGGGCTGGAAAAACTTTGCTCGGCCTTTTGCACGTTCTGTGCCCATAAATTGCCAACGCAGAAGAGGGTGGAGGGGGAACCGGGGGACTGAGTCAAGCCAATCAATGACTGCGCCACAAGTTGCATAAATTAAAACGTTGCACGTGAGCCACAACGCGTCGCGTCGGCAAGTTTTGAAGTACAGTTGCCGCATGCAACATTTAGCTGCCATTTCCTGTTGCCTTTGGCGCTGCAATTTTTCAATTAGTTCAATTTGTTTCTCAAAAACTTTACTTCTCGGGATGTTTCGAAACTTTATTAATCATACGCAATGTTGTAGGCCGCAAACCGACAAAAATATGCTGTGAAAACAACAACAAAACAACTTGCAGTGAGGCGAAACTGGCGAAAACAATTTCCACTTTAATAGCTGCGCTACACGTGCGCGGGCATATGCGTTAAATGGTGCATTCTGTTGCGCCCAAGTTGAAGTTGGTTGCAGTTTTATGAAATGTAGAGAGAAGAAATGAGCTGAGACGATCGAATGCAATTGAAATGGGAAATAAGCTTGGATGTTGAAGTTCTTATAATCTTGCAGAAGGTATATTCATTTTCTAAAGCAGTTTGCCAAACCTTAGTACTCAGCCCGACAAAACACAGTATATATTTTGTATATATTCTGTAAGAGAATGAACGGAGGCATTGAATGAGCCTTGTTCGTTGGTGTCCGTATATTCGTTTGTCCGTGCGTCCGTTTGTTAAATCGCAAACTAGTCACTCAGTTTTGATGCCATCTTGATGAAACTTGGCATGCACGTTTCTTGTTTCTTGAATTGCACCGATATATCGTATAGCTTTCATAAAAACTATCGGCCGATTTTTGTTATTTATCAAGATATTGCAACCAAATTTACTACATTGAACTATATACTATTTCTATATACACACTATGCATATAAAATTTCATCAAAATCGGACAACTATAACATATAGCTGTCATAGAAACAATCGGCCGCAATGAGTGTTTTTGTATGAAATTTTGATTTTCGAAATATATAATACAACTTATCAGTAACTATCAAAGTTATACATAATATTAAACATAAACAATTGGAAAAAAAACAAGCAATACTCTTCAACTCTTCACTCTTATCACTGGTAGCCGTTTCTCCTTCATACACTTAAACTTATCGATAACATTCCGTACATGTTACTCCTAACAGTGACAACAACATCAAGGCGTCATCCCCACTAACAGTTGCTGTAATTGTTATTAGTTTTGTTGTTGTTTTTTTTGTGGATGTTTTCGTTTTCTGACTGCACATTCGTCAAAGTTTTGCAAAGCTCTGCTAATTACAAATGTAAATCCCCACATGAGTCTGTGACTGTGCTGGCATGTGGTCTTCATCTGCTATCTCTGTGTCTTTCTATCTCTCTCCTTTTCTACCTATCTCTTTCCCCTGTTGTGCTGTGCCAACAGAGCTTTAGGATGTCGCTGGTCACTCTGCGATAATTGTCAATGAAGGCACCCAAAAGGCGAGCCCTACTCCCCGTGGCCATATCCGGGTATTAGCCAGAGATAACTAGAGCCAGAGCTGCCTTGCCTTGTCTGTCTGAACTTGTCGCAGGATTTTTGGCACACTCTCATGGAGTTTGTTTTTGTTTTCGTGTGTTGTTTTTGTTTTGAGTTTCAGTTTGTTTTTCTGCTTTTTGGTTGCGCCAAAAAGCCAACGAAATGTGTTGAAACACGCGTCTATTTTCGATGGCGAAACTCTTGCCAAGAAGCGCGCACTTAATTAGATACGGCATAACGGACCGTCCGTCCGTCTCTCTGCCCGTCTGTCTGTCCATCCACAGCAGCTCCACCTCAAATTTTCTAATTGCAGCGAAGACTTCAAACGCAGCACGGCCGACCTCATTCTGGCCCGCACGGCAAGATCTTCCGCTAAATTTAGACGCATCCCAAGTATTTTACAACTTACAGTGCTACATATGTATACATAAGGTGTACACACACACACATGTCTATGTGTATTTTCATTCTTTACACTTGCCGCGCGCTGTTGTGGGGCACAGGTTGACCCGTTCGACATTTTGTTCTCCAGATTTATGAGCAGCATTTGGGCCACGTTTTGTGTTGGCAACTGCCGAAGGCCAAAGCAAAAGTTCAGCGCAATTTATCACTGCAGATTAGAGGTCTCTATCTATCTTCCTCCCCCCTCCTTTTCCCCGAGCAGAATGAAGTTTGACAGTTCTTTGGAGTTTCCATTTCACGTGGAAATTATGCAAGTTTTAAGCGATTTTCAATGGGTTTTCGGGGGAAATGAAAGAATCAAAACAAGGGAAACAATCAAAGAACTGAGATTATGTGGAATATGTTTTATGGAATAGGATACTATTTTATCTTTATACAGTTCTATTATAAGGAAATTCGATTTTGATGTACTTCTTTATCTTATTTCTTAACAGTTCTTTAGAGTTTCTTTTTGATCGTGTTATTTGACGTATAGATTGTGCAAGTTTAAAGTGACTTTCAATGAGTTTTGGGAAATCAAATTGGAGAAACAATCAAAGAATACTGAGTTTATACGAAATACGTTTTATAGGGTTTTAATGTTATTATTTCTTTATGCAGTACTATTGTAAATAAATCTTAGTTTGCTATACTTCCCTGTCAATTATGAACTTTCAATCTTTTACTTATGTGAGGGAACTTTATACTGTAGGTACATGAAAGTTCCTCCAAATTTCAGGTGATCATGATATTTATCATCGACTTTGAATTAATTAAAATAAATTAATAAATGATTTCAAAATTCTCTTACAATCTTATAGTTTTTTATAATTTCATAATACTTAAAGTGGAAATTATGAAAGTCTTATTCTATTTTCAATTAGATCTCTAAAGAAATGAAAATTATAACAGAAGAACCAACTAAAGAACTTAGTTTATGCAGAAAGCATTCATACAATTACAATAACATCAACAGTTCATTTGCTTTTCATAAAAGATCTTCAATTTTAATACTTCTCCATCAAGATTCTGATATTTTTCTGTCATTCATCTATAATAGTTTTCTAATAGAACATGGTGCATATATTTATCTCTAATCAATTTGAATTAAACTTGTATTAAACTTAACTTAATTACTTTATTACATTGCTTTATTTCTAACTAACAACCGAAAAACTCTCTTATAATTCCCTAAATCAACATAAAACGATCGTCACAATCATAATCTCCTTTTATTTATGTAGCTACAATTGTCTTTCGACTGTTTATGATCATCTCGTGCTCCCCTTCGATTTATGTGTATACGTCGTAAATCATTTGCTTAAGAACACAACAACACTACAGCGCAACATGCAAAACTTGGCCCACTTTCGAATCTGCAAAGACGCGTCTTCGTTCTTTGTCTCCTTCCACTCAGCAATTTTCAGCACGATTCTGCAATTAAAATTTATACGTAACTATTGAACCCGTCAGTTCTCAATGAATGAATATGCATATAAAACATATGTATCTATATGTATGTATATATATTGTATGTCTGCCCGATCGTTGCGAGTTTATTGATCATCAGTTCGTTTCGCGGTTGTCATGTTGACTGTCGCTTTACGAGCTCCCAAAAAAATGAGTAAAAATCCATCAACACAGAGACGGAGACTGTGAATGGTTGCGCTGCCTCAGTTGCTGCCTCAGTCGCTGCTGCTGTTGCTTGATGACTTATTGAAAATTCCATTTAACCCTCCGTCGGGTGGCATGGTCTGGACAGACCATTTTCGATTTTGATTTAAAAAAAAATATACTTCTAATTGAGCTATCGACTTGAAATTTCTTGACTTTTCCTAAAATTTCATTAGCTATCCATCTGCGAAAAAATCAGGACGAAAAAATGCACACAAGGATAACTATGAGGATTTTAAAATTTCTATACCTCGGACGGGTGGAATGGTCTGGCCAGACCACCATACATTTTGTATGAAAAATTATGTGAATTTGTGTATGTACATGAATTTTTTACTTTTTCTCTGGAATTTTCTAGTCAAACTATGACGTCACATGCACACGCATGCATACACATTGTGTGTGTACTCATACATATACATGTTTATATGTATATTCTATGTATATGCCATGCATTTAGTCGCGCGTTCGCGCGCTTTTTTACTTTTCTTTTGCGCGCTTTTCGTTCTTGGCGCCACTTGACTAGTGAACATTGTGCAAATAATATATTGGTGATCAAAATGAGTGAAGAAATTAAATATATATATAATCTTCGACATCGACGCATAAATATCGACACAGATTGTCACACCAGACTAGCCGCTAATTTGCTAATAGCTGTCGCTCACTTATTGCCGACAACTTTTTCACTACTCTTGAAGGAGTAAAAAAACTTGCGAGCGTTGGCACAATTCGGTCAAATAAACGCTGTGTTACTGATGAAATGCGGAAAAATTCAAAACGTCCTGTCCTTTCAACTCTCTTTGGATTCAACGAGAACTTAGTTTCAATTTCTAGCTATGTTCCGAAGAAAAATAGGGCAGTAAATCTTGTTTCCACCGTTCACTACACGAAAGACTGTCAAGGTGCATTGATGAAACCAGAAGCGATTCATTATTATAATATAAACAAAGCAGGTGTTGACTGCATGGACCAGATGGTTTCCCATTTTACAAGCGGCCAACACGTCGCTGGACTCTCGCCTTTTTTTATAATATGCTTGATGTCATGGATTCAGCTGCATTCGTCAAAAACTTTGTAATATTTATTAACATAGCGAAAATGAGAAGACAATTCGCAAAACTCGGGTTTTCTGTATAAAATGCAACGAACCTGTTTGTCAACATTCCAAAGTTGATTATATTTGTTTCCGATGCATGCCAATCGAATAAATTATTATTAATTATATCATTTATAAGTATTATTCATTCATATACTTCATAGTAAAGCAGAAAAATAAACCAAAAGAAAAGTTGATTTTTCCTAAATTTAAAAATTTTTTTCCGATTTTTTTTATTAACGGCTAGCTCAACACATGCTTAAGACATAACAAAAAGAAAAACTGAAAATAATAAATATTTATCACTTATAATCGTGTGTTTATGCAACGCTAAAAACGCAAATTTCCCATATAAATGCATGTAAATGTTCGATGGTCCAGCCAGACCATTCCACCCGTCCGAGGGTATAGAAACTGCCACCCGACGGAGGGTTAAAATTTGTTTACTCACGCTCAGAACGACACAGCAGACACTCACACGCACACACACACACACACGCACACACACACCCACAACTGTGCGATCGGCTGTCAAGAAAATCAAAATCAAAATTGAACAGTCGAAAATGTGTTTATGTCTGGGAAGCAGCAAGCAAAACAAAACAAAGAGAAGCGAAAAGAAGAAATGAGGCATGAGCAAAGAGAAGATGTTGCAATGTGCGAGCGATGAACACACTATCAACATTTGGGAAAACCCAACTGAATTCTATAATAATATGAGAATATTAGACCATTTTTAACTCATTTTCAAGTTCAAGTATACAGTTTGCTATTGTAATTTAAACTTATAGTTTTTGCATGAAAAACATATAAATCAAATAAAATAATCAAAAATTCATTATCTTATTATGTTTAACTTTATACTTATTTATTTAATATTATTATTTCCATTTATTTCTTTCTCAAAAACCAACGAGAGCTGCACGACCTATTTTCTTATTAAAAATTAATTGGGGCGTTACAATCAACATTTGGTGTCACTAGATTTTATAATAGCTGAGATCTCTGTGTTTATCTGGACATTTAACCATTTTCAATACTCAAAGAGTATAAAAAAATAAAAAGTGTTTCCCGGCTTCCTTCAATAGCGTTCCCACTCACTATTCAAAGCGTATTCGGGGGTATTTTTTGTAGTATTTTTGTGTTTCTGAAATCTATACAGAATTTCGATTTTTCCTGTTACTCTCGCCAACTTTGATAACTTCTGAATTCAACATTTAAACACAACAACAAACAAACAACACTAACAAACACAATAACAGGGCAAGAGACACGAGTTTCGGAATCCTGTTGTGTTCGGGGGGAGTCGAACTTCTACACACCGGGTCAGTCATACGAAAGGCAACAGCACCTCATCGTTGTAAGCCATCCCGTCCCCCCTTTGGAAGGGTTGTCAAATGCCAAGTTAAGCTGTTATGAGCCCTGTTGTTCCCATTTTTCGACTTAGTTCACCTAGCAAAAACTGTCAAATCAAAATCGAAATAGACTTACAAGGAACTGTGTGAGTTTCAGTTTATCGGTTCGAGACCCAACGGGATCCTTGTTACATATATATTATAATTATTTTTTTTTTTAAAGCGATATACAAGAAATTATAAGGTCCGGTTGTGTCAAAACAAGCCCCAAATAGTCTTATAAGGAACGGTGTGAATGCCAGTCTATAGGTTCGAAACCCAACGGGATCCATGCCCATTGATAATAATGATTTCTTATTCCGTAACCATATAAATATTTTGATTTTTTTAATACAAGTGCAGCTCAATCGAGAGCGATGGTCAAGCGCGAGGGGACAGTCACTTCAACCTATGATCCGGTGTAGTTTTTTTTTTTTTAAATTCACACATGCATAGAGACGAGCTCTCAAATTAATCTCGACAGAAAGCGCTTACGCTTCGCGCTCGCTTGCCCCCTTTTTAAGTGACGCAAAAACTTGATGTTATTCTTAACATTCTTTTATAATTTCTGTGTTTCTTGTTTGATCTAATATTGTCATGACTGAATAATTTTGATTAGTACGTTATATAAAGGTATAGGGAAAGTCACCCTAACAAGAGACTGTTCGATATTAAATTGCTATTTCTAACTTATCTATTATAGAGACGAACCTTCCACAACCAATTCCGCCCCCACTCACCTCTTTTTCTAATATCTACTTAAACTAAAAAATCAAGTCTCGGTAGAAGTAAAAATGTCTAGAAACCCCTTTAGGTTATGGATAAATATTGTCTTAATATAACATGTTTCTTATGTTTTTTGAAAGAACCTCGACATGACTGACTTCAAATTGAAATACATCTGCCCCCAGTCGGGATATTGTCAGTTAAAATGGTCAACTTAATTATTTTTATTCTTAAATTTCAGTTTAAAAAATGTGTAATAATAATTAAAAAGTTCTCTTTTTTTAATTTCCACCGACCCCAGGATGTAATTTAAAAGGCTCCCCCCCCCCCCTAATTAGGAAAACCCAAATCTCTAGTTTTGTTTATTATTTTAGTTCGTTATTTATTAATTAGATGGGCTGAAATCCCGGCGGTACTGCAATACCGGGCCAACCCGTGACAGAGGTGGAGCAAGCCCCGAACACTCCGTCCGGTTACAAAAATCAGTTTAACATTTGTTGCTCCCCAATGGGGAGACTATCAGATGTTAAGCTGATAAGAACAGATACTACACTTTTGATCTTAGCCATAGGCCGAGAAGCGATAACTTTAACCCCAAACTTCGTGCATTCCATACTGCTTACTGCTAGAACCAGTTGAGAATTGAACGCCACTGGTGAGAAACGTTTTCCTGAAGCATACTGTCGACGTACGCTTTAGTGTAGCATATTTAAGGGGTTGTTTGCGATGCCATTTGATCGAAAGAATATGCAATTTTTTTGCAGCAAACAGATATATGAAAAAAAAAATAAATATCTAGTTATATGCCCCCCCATAACCTAATGCCAAAACAAAAAAATATCACATTTATTTTAAGGCTGTCTTTTACTCTAAGAATACAATAAATTCATAAACATATTGTAAAAGAAGTTCACTACAAAACAAAATTTTCCCCATTCAAAATAATGGGCTCATGCGCTTCCTGGAGGAGAATTCCCTAAAAAGAACGGCAGACACACGATTGTATACAAGGGTTAAGGTCCAATGGTATTCAATGGCCCTTGCACTAATGTGCACTCTTAAAATAAGGTGTCGAATCTTTATGATGTACACAGTATACATATACAATATTTATAGTTAAATAGGGGAATATACTTCGTTTTTCATTCGGAAAGTCAATTTATAAATAATTTTAATTAACAAATTTTAGATATTATTGTTGTTATTGATTGCTTGAATCAGTTGCGAAATATTAGAAGCAGAAATACCTTCCTTGATCTGGTTACTACAATAAATTCGAGCTCTGAGTCTGAAAACAACCCTCAATCGAGGATCAGCCCTGACCAGTTGTGAATATCTTAAAGAAAGTATTTCCCTCTTTAAGGGTGATTCTTGCAAGTGCTGCCACTTACAATTCGCAACCAGTTTACATCCGATTGTAGCCAGGTTTCAAACACTTTGTGATGTATCTTCACTCTGGCTTCTCTTCAGTTGTCGAATAAATCTTTCGCCTTTTACTAAAGATTTCCGTGGAGAGGAGCGCTCTAATGAGTCTAAAATGAATTTTTAGTGTGCCTAATGACTTCGGTTGTCGGGCCAATTATTAATATGTAAAATAATCGTAGCATTAAGTCGTCGTAAGTTAATTTGTTGTTTGGGTAGATTAGCAAAAAAAATGTGACGTCAGCTTAACGAGTTTAGGAAAGCAATCAGCTCAAGCATTTCATACTGATTGTATCGTTTTCGTGGAATTGTTACACAGCCCCACAAAAAAAAAGTTTCATGATCTGGGTATGCGGCATGTCAGTTATATGATTTTGGGTCGCTGATTCCGAATCCGGCATCAGAAATTCTCCATCACGTCTGGATTTCGACATAACCTCAAAAAACTGAAAAACCTTTACATATCTCCCAAGAGATATAGAATCCTGATCTGGGTACGCGTTATATGCTTTAATATGTATTTTGACCTTCTAAGTTCGAATCCGAAGTCAAAACTTACACTAGACTTCTATATTTCGACTTAACCTTAAAAAACTCGAAAAAATTTTGAGGCGCCAAAAAATAATGGGTGGTCATGATCGGGTCATGCAATATATGTTTATACATGTTTTTCGACCTTCCGAACCGAATCTGAAGTCAAAACCTGCCTATCACGTCCAAAATTCAACCTGACCTACAAAATTTTTCAAAAACATTCGAAATTTCAAAACTGTTATTAATATTAGATTAGGGTATATTTGAGTATGATATAAAAAAAATTTCAGGTTGATACAAGTCGTTTTGCCCGTTATTTTATCACATTTTTGAAAATGTTCATATGAGTAATGATTTTTTACTTCAAAACTTTAATTAAGTAAATAAAAGCCAAAAAATAAAAACGTGACTGTACATAATTGACCAAATGCCATAATCCATGATCAAAAAATTTCAAAATTTTGGAAGTTTTTCAAACATTTTTTAGGTTAGGTTGAATTTTGGACGTGATAGGCAGGTTTTGACTTCAGATTCGGATTCGGAAGGTCAAAAAACATATATAAACATATATCGCATGACCCGATCATGACCACCCATTATTTTATGGGGCTCCAAAAATTTGTGGAGTTTTTTGAGGTTAAATCGAAACTTAGACGTCTAGTGTAAATTTTGACGGCCAAAATAAAGTACGTGCCCATATTCCAGTTAAAAGAGGCGACACAGCTGTGGGAAGCAACAGAGGCGTAGCAAGCGAAGGTGGCAAAGGGGGCTCAGTGAAGAGACGAATAAGAAGATGTTAGGAAAGACTTTTCGTGTAGCTGCTTGAACTTAGAAGCTAGAATTCAGCTAGATATAGGGCTTAACATTTTGATGATATATTATAACCAAGAGAAGATCTTTTGAAAATTTAAGATCTAAATTTGAATTTTTTAAAAAAAATTGAATGATTTCGTATATGTACATATATATGATTGATAAGAAATACCTTCCTTGATCTGGTTACTACAATAAATTCGAGCTCTGAGTCTGAAAACAACCCTCAATCGAGGATCAGCCCTGACCAGTTGTGAATATCTTAAAGAAAGTATTTCCCTCTTTAAGGGTGATTCTTGCAAGTGCTGCCACTTACAATTCGCAACCAGTTTACATCCGATTGTAGCCAGGTTTCAAACACTTTGTGATGTATCTTCACTCTGGCTTCTCTTCAGTTGTCGAATAAATCTTTCGCCTTTTACTAAAGATTTCCGTGGAGAGGAGCGCTCTAATGAGTCTAAAATGAATTTTTAGTGTGCCTAATGACTTCGGTTGTCGGGCCAATTATTAATATGTAAAATAATCGTAGCATTAAGTCGTCGTAAGTTAATTTGTTGTTTGGGTAGATTAGCAAAAAAATGTGACGTCAGCTTAACGAGTTTAGGAAAGCAATCAGCTCAAGCATTTCATACTGATTGTATCGTTTTCGTGGAATTGTTACACAGCCCCACAAAAAAAAAAAAGTTTCATGATCTGGGTATGCGGCATGTGCAGTTATATGTATTTTGGGTCGCTGATTCCGAATCCGGCATCAGAAATTCTCCATCACGTCTGGATTTCGACATAACCTCAAAAAACTGAAAAACCTTTACATATCTCCCAAGAGATATAGAATCCTGATCTGGGTACGCGTTATATGCTTTAATATGTATTTTGACCTTCTAAGTTCGAATCCGAAGTCAAAACTTACACTAGACTTCTATATTTCGACTTAACCTTAAAAAACTCGAAAAATTTTGAGGCGCCAAAAAATAATGGGTGGTCATGATCGGGTCATGCAATATATGTTTATACATGTTTTCGACCTTCCGAATCCGAATCTGAAGTCAAAACCTGCCTATCACGTCCAAAATTCAACCTGACCTACAAAATTTTTCAAAAACATTCGAAATTTCAAAACTGTTATTAATATTAGATTAGGGTATATTTGAGTATGATATAAAAAAAATTTCAGGTTGATACAAGTCGTTTTGCCCGTTATTTTATCACATTTTTGAAAATGTTCATATGAGTAATGATTTTTTACTTCAAAACTTTAATTAAGTAAATAAAAGCCAAAAAATAAAAACGTGACTGTACATAATTGACCAAATGCCATAATCCATGATCAAAAAATTTCAAAATTTTGGAAGTTTTTCAAACATTTTTAGGTTAGGTTGAATTTTGGACGTGATAGGCAGGTTTTGACTTCAGATTCGGATTCGGAAGGTCAAAAAACATATATAAACATATATCGCATGACCCGATCATGACCACCCATTATTTTATGGGGCTCCAAAAATTTGTGGAGTTTTTTGAGGTTAAATCGAAACTTAGACGTCTAGTGTAAATTTTGACCTCGGATTCGAACTTAGAAGGTCAAAATACATATTAAAGCATATAACGCATACCCAGATCAGGATTCTATATCTCTTGGGAGATATTTAAAGGTTTTTCATTTTTATGAGGTTATGTCGAAATCCAGACGTGATGGAGAATTTCTGATGCCGGATTCGGAATCAGCGACCCAAAATACATATAACTGCACATGCCGCATACCCAGATCATGAAATTTTTTTTTTTTTGTGGGGCTGTGTTATCTATCGTAATTTGACTCATGAGTTTTAAGAACATAACTCAATGATTGTGTGAACTATGTGTGCACACGGAGTGAATTCATCGTCAGTTCCTAGGTTCAAAACTCAGTGGGATCCATTCCTTTGTTCTGGTGTAGTTTAAGTTTTTAAATACATACACAAATTTAAGTTTTTCGTATTACTTAAATATTCTCATACATTTTTTGATATCGGCTAGTGATCCTGAGCAAGCATATATTTACTTTGTGGTGTCTCTCACACCTCCTTCTGCCCTTTACATAAAGTTAGTATACCCTTTTTTGACCATTTTCAATAGTCGAAGGGTATAATAAATTTGTATTTTAAGTACTGCTTGTGTGTGTGTTTAGCACTGCTTGCACTGCACTGCTTTGCAACATGAACATGTTGCCAGTTGCTTGACAACATTTCATCTCAGCAGCAAAACAAGAGAAGGCAACAACAACAACAACTGCAGCAACATGTACAAACTCGTTTGCTCACAGCAACAAACACACACACACAACAACACACCCCCGCCAACAGCTGTTGCTGCAGACAAAAACGGTTATCACTGTTGTTGTTGTTGCTGCTGCTGTCGTCGCATATCGAACATGATCGACGAACATCGACAAGCTTCGTATGACTGTGCTACGATCATTCACACGAGGCGCGCACAGCTTCGCCCGCTCAGTCGGCAACCAACTGTTGCTGTTGTCGGTTGCCAGTGGGCACATTACGCGTGTGTTTCGTGCGCGTTTTCTGTGCGATTTAAAACGCGAGATTTTTTTAAAAACAAAAAACAGCTGAAAACATTTGGCCAATAATATTTCGCAGCTGATGACAAATTGATGTGCCGTGTGTGTATGTGTGTGTTAGTGTATAATAAATGCGCAACTGCAACAATTAAATAATTGATAAAGTGAAAATTTGCCTAATTGTGCGCGTTGATTGCCGCAAATGTTGCTCAAATTCCGCAACAATTAAAAGTTATTAAAAATATTTAAATAGCGTCGAGTTGCTCCAATTGTTTTTGAGTTTCTTTTATTGTTTTGCTGGCTCGCTGAAGTGGCCCCACAAGCGGGTCAAGTAGCCAAGTTGGCCATCAAACAGCAGAGGGAGAAGGAGAAGCAGAAGGAGAAGGAGTTGGAGAAGAACGAGGAGGAGGAGAAGAGGTAAATGAAAATGTTCGACTGCTGCCGCTGCTGCTGCGGTGGTCGTGCGATCTTTATCAGTTTTCCGTAAAATAAAATGCCTGAAATTAACATTGAAGCAACATAAACAACGACGAAGAGTCATAAAAAAAATGTAGAAGGGGCAGGGGAGGGTGCAGGGGCAGAAGACGTAAGTCAGTCAGTCAGTCAGCGGCGCAACACGCATGCGGCATGCCACAATAGAAATTAAACCCGCTGCCTGCATCTTGTTGTGAGCACGGGCTAATTATCATGACACCAACTGTCAAATGACAATGGGCGTGAGTGCCACGCCCCGTTTTGCGTTATGCCATGTCCTGCAATAAATTTACGACTTTCACTGCGACAACACTGCTCACTTCTTTGGTGAACCTTTAGCTGCTGCTGTTGCCGCTGCCCGTGGCTCGCCTTTTGTTGCACGCAACATAAGGCAATTCACCTACATACAATACACGCACACACAGACACACGCACACACACTGAGGCATGCAGGCAGCCCTGGCCTTTTGTGGCAAGGCGTGTGCGGCCAAAATAAAGTACGTGCCCATATTCCAGTTAAAAGAGGCGACACAGCTGTGGGAAGCAACAGAGGCGTAGCAAGCGAAGGTGGCAAAGGGGGCTCAGTGAAGAGACGAATAAGAAGATGTTAGGAAAGACTTTTCGTGTAGCTGCTTGAACTTAGAAGCTAGAATTCAGCTAGATATAGGGCTTAACATTTTGATGATATATTATAACCAAGAGAAGATCTTTTGAAAATTTAAGATCTAAATTTGAATTTTTTAAAAAAAATTGAATGATTTCGTATATGTACATATATATGATTGATAAGTATAATGAGATTTGAAACGAAATAGTTTTACGAAAGATAAATTTCCTCTGAATCTAAACACGTCTGTTTAATATTCTTAAAATTCTTTACGTTTTCAATGTAGTTTTCTAAATATTTTATTTCAAACCATATTAAACTCTAGTGATGATGATATCATAGCTAAAACAGAATATTATTTCAATATTTCGGTGCATTTCACTCTAAATAATTCTCGTAAATTCAATTAAATTTCAAAAATAATTCAAATTAATTTTAAAACGTTAATACGAGGGTCGTTTGATAAGTCCGTGACTTTTTGAATAAAATATACGAGGGTCGTTTGATAAGTCCGTGACTTTTTGTTAAGTTTGCCCTCTCTAAAACACTACTCCTGTTAGCAGTTATCGATTAACAGCTGACTGTAAAAATTTGTGAAAGCTGCTTTGGTTTGCGTTTTATAGGCATTGAAAGCAGCGATCTCGTGAATTTTAACGAAAATGGAAAAAGTGAATTTCGTGTCAGCAGCAAAATTTCATAAATTGGGCTACGAATGCTACCCCATCCAGCATATTCTCCAGATTTAGCCCCCTGTGACTATTTTTGTTTCCAAACATGAAGAAATGATATGGTAAACATTCGGGTCATCACAGAAACAAACGACTATTTTGAGGGCCTGAGAAAACCTATTATTTGGAAGGAATGAAAAAATTGGAAAAACGCTGACTAAATGTATAGAGCTAAAAGAAGATTATGTTGAGAAATAAAACGCTTCTTTGACGAAAAAAATATATTTTATTCAAAAAGTCACGGACTTATCAAACGACCCTCGTATTTTTTTCGTCAAAGAAGCCGTTTTATATTCTCAACATAATCTCCTTTTAGCTCTATAATTTAGTCGTTTTTCCAATTTTTTTATTCCTTCCAAATAATAGGTTTTCTAAAAGCCTCAAAATTATCGTTTGTTTCAGTGTTTCTCTTCATTTGACCCGAATCTCTTACTGCACCATTTCTTCATGTTTGGAAACAAAAAATAGTCACAGGGGCTAAATCTGGAGAATATGCTGGATGGGGTAGCAGTTCGTAGCCCAATTTATGAAATTTTGCCATTAGCACACAAATTCACTTTTTCATTTTCGTTAAAATTCACGAGATCGTCTGCTTTCAATGCCTATAAAACGCAAACCAAAAAACGCAGCTTTCTCAAAATTTTACAGTCTGCTGTTAATCGATAACTGCTGAGAGGAGCAGTGTTGTATTTAGAGCAGGTGCGCGGCAAATACAAAAAGTCACGGACTTATCAAACGACCCTCGTATCTCGTCCTATGCTCCATTTACTTATTCATACAAGACTACAAATATCATATGCAGTCATTCATTGCTTTATTTCCTACCTGCCTCTTCATTCACTCTCAAACTCACCCCTGCTTAAAGTGAGACTACGCCCCTGCTATGCTTTCATTCCTCACAGGTTTAATGTGTGTGCCTTTCTTTCATTGCCTTTCCTTTCATTGCATTTTACATAGTTTATTGTCGTCTCATTGTGCGCTGTTCTATGGAACTGGTCTAAGCCCCGATCTTGGCCATAAAACGAGTCATTCTTAGTACAAATTACATAATTATTATTAATATTATTGTTGTTCCCCTTAGTGCTGTTGTTGTTGTTGTTGCTGATGACCTTATTAGGGTCGCCTGTTGAGGCATTGTTATCAGCGACTTGTCAAATTTTAATAAACTGCCCACTTGTGTGGCGGTTTCTCCGCCTCAACCGATTCGTGGTGTTGGGAATCGAGTTCGGTGGACGGGGGGGTTGGGGGTCGACCCCCCGCTGAGCATTGAACCCAAAGTCAATGCCGGCTATCAGTCAGTCAGTTGGTTTAGGCCAGCGTTTAGACCAGCTGCAGAAGTCGGCTAATGAGCTTTTATTTATCAATGACAGCGATGCTAGATAGCGCGAAAGAGAGAGGCAGAGGCAGAGAGAAAGAGAGGGGGAGAGCTGGGCGATTCATCATGCCTGGATAAGCCTCGCTTCGCAGTGAATTTTGGCGTCAAATGGAGCTTGACTTGGCCAACGCTTTGGCTTAACTGTTTATTAATTTAACAAGATTTAGCTGACATTAACTTTAAGTTCCGCGGGGTGGGAGGCGCAGAAGGAGGTGGACTTGGCTGCAGCTGTCAGCTGTTTTCGGCTAGACGGATTTGGGGCTCTTTGTCTGGCCGCAGCTAAATGTCGCGCAATGTTGACGCTTTTTGGACTTTGGCCTCGCTGTGCACCGGGCGCCCCCAGCAGCTGCCACAGCGCGTGATGAGTCACCGTGTTTATATGTATACGTGTGTGTGTGTGAGCTTAGGCTTGAACATGTGGCATGAGACAAACTGCGCAAGGTTATCGCTGCAATTAAACAAGTAAAAAACTGCGATACATTTTAGCTAGAAAACCGACAACAAACAACTTGAGTGTGTCTCGTATAAAGTCGAGTGAGTTGCTCTACTTTAAGCATATTCCCGATTATATAGAAGACAGCTGTTTGTCACTTAGTTGCATATATGGTAGTGCTGTGAAGTTTGGCATGAGATATTCTTAGATTATTCGAAACATGTTCAGCTGCACAACATTTAAAAAAAACACGAGATATCTAGGAAATATCAAGTATTTTATGCATATATTATGATTTGATTGAATACAGCTGTTACTGCAGATTCGTATATATGATAATGTTATGAAGACTGAAATATTATACTCTTAAGACATTATAAGCATACTCCAAGTGCATTTAAACTGAAATAATATAAGAAATCTATAAAATTGCAAGTATTGCAAGCATATATTTTGAATTTCGTTTTAAATAGCTGTTTTTACAGTGACGATTTCATGATAAGGTTATAAAGACCGGCATGTTATATGCTCTAGGTATTATTTACATATTTATAGTGCATTAAATCTGTAAAAAACATGTGAAACTTTTGAAATATCAAGTATTTCCTACATATGTTCTAAAGTTGTCGAGTGCAACTGTTTTTCCAGTGTCTGTCATGATATTATTAGGTTACGTTGAGATGTGATATTCTTCTAGTATTAATGATATACATACATATATCAAAGGCTTTAAATCTTTAAAAAGTATTTTAATTTATTTTCGTATAAAAATTGAAATCAATCCCGTATACAAATTTTAATTTATTTAATTTGTATATTTAAATTAATCGTAAATCAAGTCAATCCGAAAGATAACATAGTTATATATGGTATATATACATATGTGCTTACGCATGTCTTCAACTGAAATCTATATATACTATATATACAATGTACATACATACGAGTATATATATATATTTATACAGCTATATCTATCTATAGACTTTGCAAATTTCGCACTTTGCAATAACCCATCGAAATTTGCATAATTTTAGTGTTCGAAACCTCCTACTTTACTCAATCTTAACTAGAACCCAATTTCTCGAAGGGGCTTTCACAACTCATGCACAGCTCGCCGCTAATTGACTCTGCAGCCCGGCTGGGGCCCTACTAATTGCGCGCACTGTCGACGCTTTATGGCTGTGGAAATACTTTCCACACCTTTTGCGCACATGCCAAAAATAATTGGGCACAATTGAGCAACGCAAATTGGACAAATGTGTTGCGGAAGTTGTTGGCGAGACACAGTTAGAAAACAGGAAGAGAGAGAGGAGAGAGGGAGTGCGAAAATGGAAGGGGGTAAACCTAGAGACAAATACCGTTGGCATTTGTCGTCTACAAATCGATTAGAAACATTGCGAATCGAAAGGCAGGCGGAAAGTTTTGACCGATTTTTTCGCCTTTGGCATAATGTGCGGCCTAACCTCAAAATGTGTCTGTCTCCTTCTATCTCTGTCTGCATGCTGCTTGGCAGAGTTGCTTTGGGATTTGGGCCAAGCAATTTTTCATCAGGTATTGGCAAATTAGGAAATAGACTTGGAGACTGCTTTAATTGAAGTACAGGGTATATATGGTCTTAAACTTAAAAGATGAATATACACTATTTTTTTTATTTCTAATAACAGAAACATTAGAACTAAATACCTTAAAATAAATAGCCATAAAGTGAGGAAGATGAGATAATATATTTCTGATATTTTCTAGTATTTAATAAATATATAACTGTTTTCTAGCTACATTTTATAAGATAATCAAACTTTTATAAGGGTATTCAAGTGTCAAATATAGTCTAGTATTATTTAAAGTTTGATTAGTATTAATTAGTGTTAAATATACCTTAGCATACTTATTAAGTTTGATTGGTATTATTTGGTATTCTGTATTCGAAACTTAATCGGAATTATAAAATTTTAAGTATATTTTATACACAATTTTATAATAATTTTATAATTTTTGGTAATCAGAATCTATGGAACAGGATTGTTAGAGTGTCGGGTATACTCTAGTATTATTGTGGTATTTTTCTAGTATCTAGTATCCAGTATCAAATTAAACAGAAATTGAACAAATTTTTAAATTTTTTTAAGGATCAAAATTAGCATACTTAAAGTTTGATTGGTATTATTTGGTATTCTAGTATTCTGAAACTTTAATCGGGATTATAAAATTTTCAAGTATATTTTATACACAATTTTATAATAATTTTTATAATTTTTGGTAATCAGAATCTATGGAACAGGATTGTTAGAGTGTCGGGTATACCTAGTATTATTGTATTTTTCTAGTATCTAGTATCCAGTATCAAATTAAACAGAAATTGAACAAATTTTTAAATTTTTTAAGGATCAAAATTAGCATACTTAAAGTTTGATTGGTATTATTTGGTATTCTGTATTCTGAAACTTTAATCGGAATTATAAAATTTTTAAGTATATTTTATACACAACTTTATATTTTTTATAATTTTTTGGTAATCAGAATCTATGGAACAGGATTGTTAGAGTGTCGGGTATACTCTAGTATTATTGTGGTATTTTTCTAGTATCTAGGATCCAGTATCAAATTAAACAGAAATTGAACAAATTTTTAAATTTCTTTAAGGATCAAAATATTGTATTAAACTTTTGTATCACACTTAAATTTATTATAGGGTATTTGGAATGCGTTTAAGTAGCCCAAAGTGACAATTAAGCTTTGCTTGGTCCTCCCCTCACACCAGGCAATCGTTTTGCTTTATTTCCCAGCCGATTTCTGGGGAACTGTCTACGAAATATCTGATAATTAAGTGCCTGCAACTGCGGTTGCTCTTTGTCCAAAAAGGGTACATTCCTTACCCCCTTCCATTGACATTTTCGGCTTTGGATTAATCGTAAATTTTCAAATTTGTAACCGCCAACGGCACGCGCTCTCCCATCGTTGTTGTTGTTGTTGTTCTTGTTGTGTATCGCATTAAATACAAATAAATTCATCAAAAATTTCAGTCAAAGGTTTTTGAACCGAAGCCGAAACCGGTTCTTCGTATACCCCTTGCTGGCCAGCTGAGCCGAGTCGAGCTGAGTGAGTCAGTTAGTCCAGTTGCAGGCACTGTAATTGACAGTGCAACTTTGCGTGGGCTCCACAGTCAAGGTCAGACTAAGAGAGGGAGGGGGGAGGAAAGCAGATGAGTGTGTAATGCATTTTGCGGTTTCATCTTTAACCAATTTTGTTTGCCAAGGGCCGCGGCTTAAGCCTTGTTTACGATGCCCCAGCCACGTTGAAGCCGCGCCGCTTTGTGGTGCTAATTGTGGCGCATCAGCGAGGCGTCGCCCCACTCCGTGTCCCCTCTCCCTGCACCCCTGCCCTGTGCTGCCCGAGTTAACCACATAAAGAACGGAAATGGGCGCTACAAATTAACGCGCGATTCCCAGCCAAACTACAGTCCCTGCTAGCTGTGTGTGGTCAGCCAATATTTCTTTCTGCTCGGCAAAAGTAAACAAATTATTTGATTTCACATTGTTTTATCGATTGTTGTTGTTGCTGTTTTGTTGGTGTTGTTTCTGACTGCGGTTTGGCTTGTTAAGGGCCCCGCACATTGGCGGCGAACTTCAACCGAAAGGTTGCCGCTTTTTTCGCTCGCTTCGTTGGCGAATTTTGTTTTAATTATATGGCGGCAACATGCGATTCTTGTTATTGTTGTTGTTGCTGTTGTTGTTGTATTGGAAACTCCACTAACCGACAATCAAAATACGTTTAAAGAGCTACAATCGAAGCGCGTTAATCAACGGTAGCTAAGTGATTTTGTAGATTTGAAGGTGGAAGACCGAAGGTTCCGTGAAGAAGGTTGCAAAAGAGGTTGAAACATATTATTGAGGTAGAAGAGAAAAGAAATTAATGATAGATAGTAAATTAAGTAACCTTTAAAAATATTGAAAGAGTCCTAGAAAAACGTTCTTCTTTAAAAAAGGTTTAATGTCCAAAAAGACCTCAGCAGTTAATTGAATATAAGATAAAATAGAAAATATGACCCGTTTTATTAAATATTACGAATATAATGCTGTCATGTATGGAAAATGAAGCTAAAGATCTGTGATAAGATAACATGAAGAGATGTAACATATAACTCCATGTTTATATGAACAATTCTGTCTCTTCATGTTAAGATATTTAGCTTCATTTTCCATTTCCCTCTACCCATAGGGTACCAACTGTCTGTGCATCCGTTTATGCAAACCTAGATCTTAGAATTTTTACAATAATAGTAAGTAAGTAAGGGCTACTAAATTTGGTGACAATATTGCTTTTGAACTTGACCACGTACCTTTTCTCCCCCGTAAATCGGTAAAAACCAAATTCTAGGCGTAACTGTAATGCAGGAGAGCATATTTAGTAAACACAATAACTATCAACGCCCAAATGACTTTTAAAAATTTATTTGCGATTATATTATTAACATAGAAGTTATTTAAGAAATAATTTTAAGAGTTACTGATTTCCAAACCGCTCCCTGTAAGGTATGCAACATAAAATAAGCTAAAAAATAGAAGTTAAATATTAATTCATTTTGGTGAGGTGGGCATCGGATGTATTAAAGCCTAATACACTGGACTATAGCTTTCGTGCTTATAATTTTATGATATTTGGGAAATTCGTATTATAAATTGTAACTATAACTGAGTATTTAGTTCATAAATACAAATCCTTCTAATTAACTATAAAACAATCTGATAGTTAAACATATACCGTAACTTTTTATATGTATAGTAAGTACTTGTATAGAGTACCCATTGTTTCTGAAATACAATCAACCGACACTTGAATAATTTCCCATCAGACACAAGGCAACTTCAGCAACCTGAACATGCTCTGTCTTGGCTCCACTTAACATATGCTACCCCCCGATTCTCCCTCACATCACTAACATATCCACGCATATAAAAATTATTTATTGTATCGCTGAAAGTTTTAATTTAATTAAGCAGTACAGAAGCGCCTCCAGTCCCCTCTCAACCTCCCACTCCCTTCCTTATGCCTGCCATGCCAATTCATTAGTTTCATAATTATATTAATTGCAATTTGTTGCTCAACTTCTGCAGCTCAGCTCAGCTCATTCTTCGTTCTTCGGCGTATTAAGTCGACGCTCAATGAAAACTCTTTAGTTTCCCTTTATCCACAAACTGCAAAAGAAACTCTCCAACTTGTTCTCTCTCTCTCTCTATAGAGTCAAGACTCGTGGAACTTTCTCAGTGCAGAGTGCACTCAATCAGCTCAAGTAGGAGCGTGGCTTTGCACTCTCTTCCCCCTCCCTCCCCCCACACTCCGTCTCCCGCTGACAGGCACTTGAGCGTTAATGTTAGAGCTTTTGCTTTGATTGCTCAATGGTCACTTGGAGCGAAATCTCATTCATTAAACGGCATTGACAGACAGAGAGGGGGGGGGTGAATGAAGAGTGGGTGGTGCAGACATCGGGGCAGGGGGCGTGGCCGGTTGCAATCTGTGCAACGTGTCTTATCTTTTATCGCTTTGGCTTGCTTTTTTATTGTCTGTTACTTTGGTTCGCATTGTCTGCCTCTCTCTCCCCCTTTCTCCCTCTCTCTCTCTCTCTCTCTTCTCTTTGGTCGTCTTCAATTCTGTTTTTGGTACGTGATGCACATTTTTTCGCGCTTGTCTTTTGATTGAAGAGGCGACGCGCTTGCAACGGAAATGTCAAGCGGCAGCAAAACAGAAACATAAATCTTAATGCTGATGACGTTGACGACGAGAATGATCATTATGATGATCACAATGATGATGATGATGATGACGACGCTGGTGATGGCTGCGTTTCTGATGCAGAGCTTATGATAATCGCGTCTCCACTGATGACTATGCAGCTGCAGTTGGCGCTGCAGCCAAAAACCACCCACATGCAACGTACAGCGTGCAACATGCAACTGCTGTTGCTGCTGCTGCTGCAGCTGTCGCGTCTCAGTTTTCGCTTGTGCAGCATAAAATTTGACAAAATGCAACGCCCACCATAGAGAAAAATGCTGATTTTATTCAGTTCTACAATTCCCATGTGGGTTTTCCTCAGTCTCCACATTTGCATGGGGAAAACTGGGTAATTATCCCCAGTTCGGGCGGTCTGTCTCGTTGCCCAGTCGGATGGCAGATCAAAAGCGTGAATATACAGATAAAACTGTGGTAATTAGGTGGAAGGGGCATAAGATCTGGAGAATTGGGGATTAAAAAGAAGGAATTTTGTAGTTTTTATAATATTTTAGAAAAATTATTTAATAATTAACAAAATATATGCAAAAGAATAACATATTAAACTAATATAGTCCTTTCGTTGGTATTTTTATTTGTTGAAGGCAAATAATATTTTAAATAATCAAAAAAATCAATATCAATTATTAATAAAATTACTTTTTGACTTAAAAATCAAGCTAAGAAGATCTTAAAGATTTATAATACATGTTAAAATATAGGTTGAAATTGCAATACAATAACTTAAAGGGTAATTTCAATAGATTTTCGGTTTTTGGGGTTATCTTGAATTCAAAAAATGTTTAGTGCTTTTATAAATCTTACTGTACAATTAATTATATATTTTGGTGTATAAAAATGCCATTTATTTAGATTATTTTCTTTTTTTATTTAAATATTTTCATATATGTATATTGAACATCGGAAAAATTTAGTTTTATAATAAGAACATAAGCATCTAAAAATATTGACAGTTTTATTTTTTACCTTTAGTTATGCTATATGCCTTTCTATTACTGTGTGATTTTTTTTTCATCCTTCTACTTAAAATTGGATATGATAGTAAATGAATGATATTATTCATCTATAGCAGTCAGTTTTGCATTGTTTCCAAAAAATACAAAATTTTTTTTTTAGGATGAATAATAACGATTATAGACTTAATATCCGCAGATTCAATCTTTTAAAAATATTTTGTGATAAAAAATTACTGTGAATAATCCGAAACAATCACTATTCTTTGCTTACTCTTCACATTTATTGTCTTTCCACTACTCAGTGATCATTTATCTTTCTTTAACCTAGACAAAATAGTTAATGACTCAGAATTGGCCAAATCTTTTACGAGTTCGCTCTCTAATCTTTACGACAAACGCGCATCTTCGTCATTTGTTAGTCAAAATGGGTTAATCGCAAAGATACTGCCACACTATCTCCCCCCTCCCTCTTTGCCACTAAACACATATTGCCACTTTAAAGCCATTGATTAATATGCCCCATTTGGTGTGGCAACACGTAGCATCGTATTAAAATGAATCGCGCGTAATCAAAACGTTGATTGAGCACATTTAGCATGAGAACTTGCAACTTTGTATGGGGCACGGCCAATTCGATTGGCAACGCTGACTGAAGAAGAGGGGAGCGGGGCATGGGGAACATGATTGGGGAATGGCCACATAATTCGCACGAAATTAACAAGGAAGAACGAACATCGAACCGTACCGAACCGAACCGAGCCGAACCGAACCGATCCTCAGCGAACCACACCGAAAACCAATGCCCTCTCCGACGTGGGCAGTCACGCATTCTGCGATCGTAAATCATCGTGTTGAGGCGTTGAAAAATCGCATGTGAAATGTTGCAACTGTTGCAAACTGTTGCTGCGCCTTGGCAACATGGCAGCTTGGCAAACTTCAGACTGATCTTGGGTTGGGCTCGCGCAGGCGCCCGGCTTGGTCTATTGTTACGTCTGGAGTCGGGTTCAGTTCCCTATTCTCTCCTTCTTGGCGCTGCCCCGTTTATGACTTCATTAGCAGTCGACAAGTTTCCAGTTGCGCTTCTCTCTCTCCCTCTCTTTATCCCTCTTTCTCTCGAGTGTTTGCAATTAGCCACGCTTCATTGCCGCCAAATCAGTTGGTTAAAAGACGCACTCGTCTTTACACTCCAAACTGGCACACATATTCGTGCCTCATATTCATGTTCATATTCACACAAGTCTCACTCTCTCTCCCTCTCTCACTCGTGCAGTTAGCGTCATTCATTAAGATTGACAGGAAATCATAAAATGTAATTTCAGGCCTTGTATTCAGTTTGACATGACTTTTAGGCTAATTGAGACGCGTGTGCGACCAGTTAGGGCTTTGAATTGATTTTTATGGGATTATTCGAATAAATGAAAAGAGATTTAGTCTCGTTGTAATTGTTGCAATGAACATGTGTTTGTTTTTGTATAATAACTGTTATGATTCTAGGGGTGAAATCTGTCTAAATCAGTCTTTTATACATTGCAAATAACAATAAATAATTGAATTCTTTTCATCACATTAAACTATTGTTTGTGCAGATCTTACTTTATTGTTTCTATTTTCACTTATTAACAGTTTTAATCTCTTTAATTTGGCTTGATACTGTATCGATTAAGGTCACAATAACAAAAAACTTAACATAATAAAATATAAATAAACATATTTAAATAATTGGTGTTTTTTTTTTTAACCTTAACTCAGCTTTTTAATAATATCTTTCTGTATTTCTCTATTCTCTACTGTTTTTTGTTTCAACATCTTTTTTAAAATTGGGGGTTTGTTAAATTTCTAAAATTTCAATGTAAAAAAATATATCTAAATTCAAAATCGAATAATAATTTTATCTACTCTTGTGAATTTTCCTCTTCGTCTTAGAATGTGAAATTACTAGGTTACAGTTTGAAATCAATAATCAGAGGGAAATTTAAATCATATCATATCATATTTCCCAATTTTAATAAGAAAAATGTTCTAAATAAAATTATTGATCAAATAATCAATATCAATATATGGACAATATACAATATTGGACAATATCGAAGTATTTTCATTCCCATTCCCTTTACATTACTATGAATTAATGAATCTGTTTACAGAATATTTTTAAACAAACAAAAATTACTACAAAATATTTATACAAAGTGCACTAAGTTTCAATTCCATAGATTTATAAAGGTATTTTCGTTTACTTTACCTATACACAACTATAATTTAATTAATTTGTAAACAGAATACCGCCCAAATAACATTCAAACAGTCCAAATAGTGCGCTGTAGTCAATACGGCTGGCCACCAGTGTATACACAGTACCGTGAGAAACATGAGCTTGGCTTGTCATGTTTCCCAATCTCCACATTAACTATAACATCTTCTCTAATAACACTAACTTTAGTATATATTTAATTCAACATAATTCCGTTAACTGAGTCCACAATCGGGCATATTTTCGACATGTTGCAAGTGTAGTTGTTTTTGTTGTTGTTGCTGCATTTATTTTAATGGAAATTAGTTGACTGCATTAGCTGCAGCCATGAGAAGAGAAGGAGAGCGCCTAGAACTCTCTTCAATAAATTCTAATTAAATTTGCATTGCAGTGCGGCAAGGCCCCACTCTTTCCCCCTCTTTCCCATGCACCTGCCCCTCTGTTCCAAGCCATTTCCGATCGAGTTTTCCTCTTGTGCGCTTATGTTTAGCAAATATTTGTCAGTTGGCAAGTTGACAGCACCAAAAACCGCAAAACATGCAGTTAGAAAGGGAGATAAAGAGGGAGGGAGAGAAGTTGTATGGAGGGAGGGGGCAGGTGAAGTCTGGTTTTTGGTTCCTGGTTTGGGGAGCGTGATTTGTCTGTCGAAGACTTGCCTCGACTCGAGAGAGCTCCTCTGCACGTTGTTAATATTGACATGACAAATAAATTGGCCCACTAGCTGAGGTTAGCACAGGGGATGGGGAAGGGGGGGGGACTATCAGAGATGGTATAGTTGGTTGGGAAGCTACTGTGGTTGCCTGCCAGGCAAACAAACCTCAAAATAGTTTGGCAAAATTATGCATTAATGGCAGCACAGCCCCAGGGCGCACAGTGTGGAGAGAAGGAGAGTGGGAGACAGAGAGAGAGAGAGAGAGGGGAGTGGAGAGTTAGGCAGGCAGATAGCAGGCTGCAGCTGTACGTGCAAATAATGCAGTTAAATTGTTGTTAGCCTGGCCGAGAGCAACAACAACTGCAACAACTACAACAACAACAACAACGGGAACAGCAGCTAATTTTGCAGAGCAGTCGACCAACTATGCAAACGTCAACGATTACGACGACGACAGGTGCCAAAGGGCATCATTCGTTTCCAGAGCGCATCTAACGGCACATTGCCCGTGCTGGCATGTATGTGTGTGTGTGTATACCTGTCTTTCTGTCCTGTATGTGTGTGTACACAGTCGACAACTGCCGGAGAGACAATTGTTAATTGCATTTGCTAGTTGTCAACATGGCCAGAGAAACGTGTAGAACATTTTTTATTACCCCCTCCCCCTTTTCCCCGGGCACATTAGAAGCAGCACAGCAACAATTCAGTTGAATTTTTAAATCTCGTTTCTGTTTTTTACTCCTCTCTCTCTATCTCTGTCTCCGTCACACTTTGCTCTCAATCTGTGCATTTAAATTGAAATGACAACTGCCAAATTGTCTCCGACAGCTGCTGCAACAGCAACTACAACAACTACAAAAGAAACAACAACAATACTTCGCAAATGTCCTTCGCAGTGTCATGCACTTTCCACTACACCAACAACAACAACAATAAAGAGAACAAGCACAACTGAGTGAGTGCATCACTCAATTTGTAGACATTACTCGGCGATCTGTAGGAGGCTTGAACAAATTGTGCATTTTTTGACCAGGCATAAAAATACCAACGCACTTTGAATGCACTAATTTTTAAGAAAAGTACCGAAATATATTCCTAACGATATACAATTTAAATATTTTGTATTTTTATTTTGTATGTATTTATGTTAAAATACGTTGCTTATCGATATGCAGAAAGGTATACGATCAGTACAAAATTTGTATTTTAATCGATGTTAACAAACATACATTAATCACAGGCATAACAGTCTTTGCAGTATTTATGTTAAATTAATTTGCTTCTCGATATGCAGCAATGTATACTAATATTTCAAATTTGGTATTTTAATCGCTGCTAATTAACATAATCTGACGTAAAAGAAAGTCATTGAATTATTCTGTTACAAAATCAATAATAATTAATGCAAATATAATTGAATCCAAAAGCATTAAGAATATGATGCCTTTGTTTGGCTTACCCTTGCGTCACAAAGCATGCCACAAAGTAATGTTGGCTTGTTAATTGCAACGCCCACGTGACAACTACAGCAGCAACGAAATATATATATCACGCACACAAAGATATTCTGTGTACATGCGTGTGTACATATGTACTTTGTGCTGTGCGTGTATGTGCATTTCATTGCAGTTTTTGTTGCAGTTGCCACTCGCTTGACACTGACAATTGCACGTTGCGCTTTGCGTGCTGCGTGCTGCGTACTGCTCGTGAGGCAAGTCCACCCAGCTCATTGTCCAGGGTCCGGGTTCGGGCTGGCAGTCAGACTAGTTGGACAGACCAACCAGCTGGACATGTTAACAGCGGCAACAACAACAACAACGACGACAAAGAACGACTGCCAAGTGTCAAAGTCAATATGCAAAAAGGCAGAGGGAGAGACAAAGTGCGAATGGAAAGAGAGAGAGGTGCGGGCAGGGAGAGGGAGGGAGAGCAAGTTAAATGTTGACAGTTGAGAAATGTAAGCTTCAAGGATGTGTCTCCAGTGCGTGCGGGCATGACATATCGCTTTGAGGCTTGGGAATTTTCTAGACCAGCGAGAAAGAGAGAGAGTAAGAGGTAGAAAGAGAGTGCTGCAAAGTGGGAACACAGCATCCTCTAGTGGCGTGCGTAAATGCTGATTAAAGGTGTACAGAGTGGCAGGAGAATGCGGAGGCGAATGTGGACAACGTTTAACTAGTTGGTCAATCGAAGCTAGTTAAAAGTTTTATGCGGAGCACAGTTTGAAAACAACAGAGCAATGATTGCACTTAAACTGCTGATAAAAGCGTGATTAAACAAAGCAAAAGTATCTATAGCTGCAAAGAGTTTGCCTTGTTAATTACACTATTAATAAAGTACTTAGCCTGTTGATAAACGAGTGGGAAAACTGAGCAAAAGTTTCGATGCGATTGCGAAGTTAATTCAACGACCGATAATACATTTGTTTATATTGTTCAAAAATTGAGTCTCTGCAATGTTAACGTGATGACTCGTGTTGCTCTACTCAAACTATCGAAACGTGTTTACATTGTTGAAGCGTGATTAAACTTGTCGATAGCATCGGTATCTTTAATTTTCTGTTCATACCATCCCAGTTAGGTATCGATATCTGCAATTACGTTGCGTGACGAATTGCGCTATCGATATAAAAGTTCGTACGTTGTGTGATTGATAAACAAAACTTGATTAACACGATTTCAGCATAAAAATTTATTGGCTGACCAATATTAGTTAATAAAACTTCGCTAATTGCGACTGTTATCGTTTTAAGTCACACGATGCGTGTTAATCGAACTTAATCAAATCCAAACACGAGCGAACGTAATTACAACATTAAATAAATATCGCATTTCACTAAAATGGTTTTTATATTCCAGAATCTACATATATACACGTACATTTATAAATATTTATGTATATATTATTCATGTGTGTGTGTTTGTGGAAATTATGCAAATTGCATTTATGGCAATTTATTTGATTTTTTCTTCGCTTCGAACTTATTTTAAAATTCTATCAAGCAAATGAAGTTTGTGTGCGTGATGCGTGGTAAATGATATTAATTCTGTGTGCGTAAGTTTATTATGCATAACAAACAACAGCGAAAAACAAAAACAGCAACAATATCAATGTTTAATGTAGCTTATAATTAAATGTTGGCGTGGCAATTCCAAACGCTGAGGGCGTCCATTTCATATCCAAAGAAATCGCCGAACGCATTTTGACAGCGCAATTACAAAGTGTTCGAAGTGTCGCCAGATATATGTACGTATATAAGTCGTGAGTTTGTAACTGTAACTGTAGCTGTATATGTCTCTGGGCACACCTTGCCAAAGCTTAAACACTCTGGCAACGTTGGCGTGGAGCAACGCTGCCGGCGCCTCAAAATGCAAATTTTCCGCCTTCTTTTTCGGGCGATTTTCCAAAGCATTCGATGACGGATTGCTGCAGTTGCTATATCTTTGTGTATATATGTGATTTGGCAATCTAAGTTGACCCAGTTTTGAGTGTGAATACCCAGCGGAAAGTGCAATCGATAATAATCGATTACAACATGCAAAACCTTTTACCGTTAGCTGCTTTTATATTGTTATATTGTGAAATCTGTTGATATATCTTTGTGTACGACCATAGTTGACCTAATTTGTATTTGAATACCAGTGCGATCGATAGTAATCGATTACAGCAAGAACAACTTTTTGCATGTAATCACAATTTAGAATCTGTTTTATCTACTTTTTATAGATCAAAGATTCATTTTTGAAGGTACAGTGACACCAGAAGTAATCAAATTCACATATATTTAATACATATGCTTCACAAAAAAGATCGATAATTGTTATAGACAAAAAGAATCGATACAAACGTTTTAAGACCAAATCGTCATTTAGCTCTAACAGTGAAGTAAACGGAATTCTTATAAATATTATAAAATATGCATAACCGACTTTGATTTCCCATTTTGTAGCTACCGTTAGCTGCCTTCAATTTGTTCTATTCGGAAATTGAACTCAATTCGCTTTCAACTAATTAGCCACTTGAACTGTCTAATTAGTTTGCCGCGCAGGTGCCTATCTCTGTCGTGCCCATCTAGACTTATCGACTGGGCTTCCTCAATGAAAGTTCTCTCGTTCCACATTTCTCCTGCTGACTTCCTACGCTTCGGACCATTAGCAGCTCATTAACTTGGCTTAAATGCACATCAGAGCGTCGCGTCGCAGCTGATCAAAGAGACACTTGACTGACGTATTTGGTCAACAGAAGAGACCCGTGAGAGATGGAGGGAGGGAGGAAGGGAGGGAAAACCGCGTGACGAGTGTCAAGTTCAAGCCAAACATAAAACAAAAACCCGCCAGAAACCGCTGACAACAATTGAAATGCGCAACTATTTCAATTGTTGATTGATTTCGAATTCTAATTGATGGCACAGGGTAAAAATGGGAAATCAGAGAACAAAAGCGGAAAAAGAGACAGAGTAAAAGAGAGGGACAGGGAGAGGAGACTGAGCAAACAACACGTAAATGAAATGCAAATAAAATGTGGAAACCGAATCCGAACTCGTACCCCCGAAATCGAATTTGAAGTTGACAGTTGATGGTTGACACCTGTTTGCAGCTTGTTTAGTTTCAATATTTCATTTGCTTGCACAGTCCATTTGTTTGCTTATCTTTTTGTTGGTGTTTGATCTGTCCTGCCGCTTGTTGATTTTCGATTGAATACCTCGCGAATATTCGCTTGATTCACGCGCCGTTGCACACAAACCTTGACTCCATCTACCCACAGTTCTATCTCCCTCTCTCTCTGAGAACGGATGTGCATTCGCCAGACCAAAACTGAATTAATGAAAATATCATATTCCGATTCTATGGCTTGACAAATATTATTTCCCCCCTCCCCCACTCCTCTGGTTTCTATCTCAGTGTGTAGTATATTATTTTTTTCGGGTACCTGCCTACGTGAGCGTAACCCTCACAGGGAATTTTCGTTTTCATTTTTATTCCATTTTTTTCGGATTCAAATTTTATGCCTCACACGTTTTCTGGCTCTCGTCTTTCTCTCTGTCTATCTCCCTGTCTCGGTGTCTTTCTGTATTTGCGATTTTATTTATGAGCATCATAAATATATCTTCTCCTCGCTTTTAGTACACTCTAAGTACACGCCGTAAGGCCCCGGGGCGCTTGGAGCTGCTTCTTATGATTATCTTCGCTCATCTTGAGGCCCATCTCCGGCCCGAACCGGCCCCGCCTCCCTTGACAGCCCCGTCAATGCTGCCAGATGAGACGCCGCACGGCCTGACAAATGGCACGTGTTCTTCCGCCGCGACTTCTCATTACCAGTCAAAGAATTAGGTACATTAACCTATTGGCTTGTTAGGCAGATTCATTATCTCAACGCAATGCCGAAAATTAATACCCTGCTGAAGGTTGTAAATTGAAGACTGGCCAGGTGTCGATTCTGTAGCTAAAGAGAGAACTTTGTATACGGTTTATATTTATTATTGCAAAATAGGTACACTTTACTATACTACGAGGGTCGTTTGATAAGTCCGTGACTTTTTGTATTTGCCGCGCACCTGCTCTAAATACAACACTGCTCCTGTCAGCAGTTATCGATTAACAGCTGACTGTAAAATTTTGAAAAGCTGCGTTTTTGGTTTGCGTTTTATAGGCATTGAAAGCAGACGATCTCGTGAATTTTAACGAAAATGGAAAAAGTGAATTTCGTGTCAGCATGGCAAAATTTCATAAATTGGGCTACGAACTGCTACCCCATCCAGCATATTCTCCAGATTTAGCCCCTGTGACTATTTTTTGTTTCCAAACATGAAGAAATGGCTCGGCGGTAAGAGATTCGGGTCATCACAGAAACAAACGACTATTTTGAGGGCCTTGAAAAAACCTATTATTTGGAAGGAATAAAAAAATTGGAAAAACGCTGGACTAAATGTATAGAGCTAAAAGGAGATTATGTTGAGAAATAAAACGCTTCTTTGACGAAAAAAATATATTTTATTCAAAAAGTCACGGACTTATCAAACGACCCTCGTATATTATACTACACTATAATGTGTATTTTATATAATAAGTTGCAGTCACTTTATCATAACATTGAGCATTAGGGGATTATATCATTAAATAACAGATTCATTTATCTATCAACTATCGATAGTGTTGCTGATTTATTTTATTTATTATTTACGCAGTTTTAATCGAACTACCGATAGTTCCATCGTTTGTTGTTGTCTCAACTAAACTCCCTGTTACGTAGCGTATTTTCTAACTAAAATACTCCATAAAAGTAATTAAAAAGTTAGTCCTAATAAAACTGGGCGGTGCTCTATGAACTGTATAGACAAAAAAGAAAATATTTTATACCTGTTTACGATTCGCGCTGCCTAAATACCTAACTAGATAAAGACACGTCTCTTTAAACGTGCAAAGCTCTGCAGATTTCTTAAGAACACCAAAGAATTCTCAAGAAAAACAAAGTCAGATAGAGAGAGATCTAGAGAACGTAATGATTAATGACATTTTACTCACTCGAGCTTATTTGTAGTTATGTATAAAGATATAAGCATGTGCTCTATTAAAATTGTGCACATATTTTGTAGTAGAAAAGATTTCATAACCTCACATTGTATGGCAAAACTTGTTAATTAAATGTGTATTGTGAAAAAACAACGATGGAAAAAAACTTCGCAATTCAATTTGCTTGTTATTTCGAACACAAAACCTATTAAAATAATAGTCACAGGCATTATTTAATAATGTTTTCATGTTTTTTCATTTTGTATAGAGATTTTTTCTCCATTTGAACTAGATTTTAAAATTTTAACTTGAAATGCAACTCGTTTTCAATTAAATTCAAATTGAATATTCAAATATATTTTTCGGCATTGTATTTTCTGCTGGCAGCAAAAGCAATTGGAATATATCAAATTTATCATGCAACTAAACAAATGATATTCCAACTAGTTGTTGTTGTTGTTTTGTGAAGCCTCTAGACTGAGTTTATGTATGGTATATATAGAAAAAGATTGCATCTTTTTTTCACATAGGCAAAATGGAGCACTCAGAGAGGAGGCGTAGAGGTGTGGAGGGGGCGGGACAGCAGTCACAGTGTGTGAGTTTGAGGCGAATCAAAGCTGCCGCATCCGAAATGCATTCAAACAATGGTCACATCAGAGTGAGAGAGAGAGCATGTTTGTTGTTTTTTATGTCGTTGTTGTTATTGTAGTTTGTTGTTTGCTGTACTCCGGCATTGTTGCTGTAATTGTTAGTGTGTTAGTGCGGCTTAAACAATGTCCAATGCATAAATAACTACAAAAACGGCTACAGCAAAAAAAGCAGCTAAAAAAGCTGCCCGACACAAAGAGCGTATCTAACAGATGCACACGCCATAAACTATGAAAAGCGTATGCTTATTGCAAATGTCCCTGTTCCCCCTGTCCGCACCCCTATCCCTCTCCTTCGTGCTCTTCCTTCAATGCTGCAGAGATGAGCACAGCCATAAAATATCAATTTCGTGTTACAACAAACGCCAAAAACGAACGTAAACTTATGAGTCTGCCAGGTCTGCCTGCCTGCCCCCTCTCTCCCCCCAACCCTCCTGCTCTTCTCTGGCCGGTCTATGGCCCGCGGGAGAATCTGATAAAATATATATCGAAATAAAATGCACAAAATCGACAAAAAACCAAGTAGAAAAATCGAAATAAAAATAATTGAAAAATGCATTGCAGTAAAAATAAAGTAACACGCTTCGCGCGTTGATAAATGTTCTACAATTTGTATGGCGATGCGACGCATATGTATTCATGAACAGTCCGGGTTAGTGCGAAATATCCATTACAAGCCCTTACGGTAGATTATTACGGGGCTTACAGGGAAATTTCTGGTGTGAGTTAAAAAGGAAATAGAGTGATGGAATATATAATATATAATAAGTAAAACGATGAATATCTGAAGAATGTTGTCGATAGAAACCAAAATATATTAAAAGAAAACGAAAATTTGGTTCCTTAGGTTATCGATCTACTCTTGACCTCAAGCCAGCAGTTAAAATGAGTACTATATTTATAAGACTTTCAAGACTTACGGTATTAAAGGGAGAAAGAGGTTAAAACTGAAATAGAGATCGAAGTGTCTATCAGTAATAATAGTTAATATCTACAGATGAATAAGTATTAATAAACATAAGTGCCTAGATAAATACGTAACATTAAACAAAAATTTCTAGAATTGATTTTAACATCTGCCAATTCATTCTCAATATTCTGACTCAATTTTCTAGAATATTTTACTTAATTATATTTTGCTGTGTTTAGATAAAATTCTTAAGGAATAACCCTATATGTATGTAGATGACAAATAATTCTCCTCAATCCTTAGCACATTTATATGTTAACTTACAATCTCTTACAATCATGCGCTTCTATTTGCACACCCATGACTGTTGCTCATACATTGTCACGATTCTCATCAATATTTCTGTGCTGTGCTCGTTACCATATTTCATTTCATTGTCATCTGGTTAAAGTTCGTTTATTTTTTTCCATGTTTCTGCATTCATCGAGCTGCATTAAAGCTGCAAACGGAACAATTCGTACATAGCTTTCGTATATATATTTATGACACGCAAATGTTATCAATAAAATATTACCATCAATTTACTTATGCCTTCTCTCTCTCTCTCTCTCTCTCGTTGCAGGTGAGTTCGCTTGGTAAATGATGCTGTGTAACGGTAAAAGGGGTGGCTTGGTAAAAATCAAAATACATTGTATGTATTTAAAAAAGCAAATATTTGTTGAAAATTTAAAGTAAACAACGCAAAACCAACTATCGATGGTTGCAGTAATTTAATTTTTGCAAAGAGTGTGGAGCTAATAGAAAAGATACCCTGCAAGGTACCCTGTAAAAGATTTTTTAAGCATTTGCAAGTGTGCTCTAGATATCTTATGCCGAAATAACATCACCCAAACTTCAGGGTAGTCAGAAAAAAGGCCTATTAAATCCTACTATAATATAAAGAGATTTCAGTAATGGTTTTATTAATTAAAATACAAAATTTAATAACTTCAACTCACGCGTAGTTAGTTTTCTTTGCTTAAATATATAACATCAACTGTAAGTCTTAACAACCCTCTACACACAGCTACAGGGAATGCCAAATGATGCACCTTTTAATTATCGCAATTTTCGCATGTATTTATGCACATACAGAGAGAGAACATTTTACAGGACGTCGATTACAATGGGCGCACTAATTGCCAGCCACGGCACTGCTGCCACCTGGTCAAATATTTTCACCATTTTCCCTCCAGTGTTCCTCCAACACCCCCTTGCTATGCTCGATTTTCATAATCAGCCAGGCTAACTTAACAAACTGTTTTTATAATTAATTTTTGTTTGTTCAGAATTCAATTCGTTGCGCAGCATTTGGCTAATTGCTGAAGTTTGGCAACGTCGCTGGTAATAAATTCAAGCATTTTCACCCAGTCTCTCCATCTCTTTCTCTCTCTCTCTCGGTCTGTCGCAATATTAGCCTGGTAAATAGCAAATATTTTGATGCAACATGCAATTTCTTCTAATCTAAACATTCGCATTCGCGGCGAACATAAAAATGAAAATAACTTAAGGAGGGGAGAATAGAAGAGAGGAGAGGAAGGGGGGGAAGGGCTTACAATGGGCTTTGCTGGCGCTGCATAACTTAAGGCGACAGCAAAACCCAATTGTGTGCCAATGGCAGCAAATGCAGTTCACAGCAGCGCACGGCATACACTGCAAGAAATGCAATTCGCTCAAATTGTGAATTATGAGCGAGATTAAGTCGAGCATTGATGGCAATTGAGAGGGGGGAAAGGAGGGGAGGGGGCAAATGAGCTTCGTTAGAGTGGGCAGCTTATGCTAACAATGTAATGTTAATGGGTAATTTCTTGCAGTGTATGCCCCTTGGCACGTTTGTTTGCATGCTTTTTGCCGTGGCACTTTTCTACAGACGCCACGCCCCCACACGGGAGCAGCAGCCGCTGAAGGGGCACAGCAATGCTTGCAGCACCTTGGCATATCAGCCAAGCTAATCTAGCTGAGGTGAAGAAGGGGGGAGTGGGGGGATAGAGGGTAGAGGAAGACGGAGAGAGAGGGCGCAAGGCTTACAGTGTGCTCGGCGCTGCGTGCAATTTGCCTGCTTGCCCCTGGTCTCCCCTTTCGACCTGTACCTTACAGCACGCCTCTGCCTTGATGCCACACACACACACACACATATACATTTACTTGCTGCTCTTGCTCTCCCTTTGCCTGGCAGTAAATAATAATAGTAATACCAACATATTTAAATTGCCCCACTGTGCGCATGTAAAACGTCTGTATGTGTGTGTGTGTGTGTTGTGCATCTCGTGTGCCATCGATACTCGTTGCTCTCCTGTTGCTGCTTGCATTTTTATTAGCACAGCATCCGCAGTTTTCCGGCTTTTCCTGTGCAGCTTCTTTTCCTGCTTCCTCTTCCTGCTCTCGGCGTCTTATCAATTTTTCATTCCTTACCTTTTCATTTGCGCTCTACGTATTTATATTTATAAGTCCTTGCTTAAATAGTAGCATAGGGCGCAGCAGCCCGTCTCCCCACTCATCACTCCCCTCTCCCGTCACTCCACTCCCCTCTCTGCAACTTCCCAACTAGGACTTCTTTTTGTGCCTGTTCAATAAAAATTTTCATGGCAATCAATTTAATGCGTCGCGGCACACGCATTTTCCCACTGGACGTTCCCTGGGCAACAGGGGCGTAGCCCACGGGGAGGGGGTTGTCTGCAGACGGAGTTGAGGTGGGAAACTCTAGCAATGATTTTGTGCAAAAGTTGTAACAATTACGCAGTGAGTTGAAATCTTACTAAATGTTTCAACACGCAAAGCCAAAGTAGCTGGCAAACGATAGCTGCGAGGGAGAGGAGAGAAGCTGAGTGAGACAGGCAGAGAGAAAAACGAAGAATAGAAGCAAGAAGAAGAAGCTTTATTAGGGCCAGACAGTCTTCATATTGATTACTTCGGCACTGTCTGTGGCACAGAGGCACAGTGCATATTGTAGGAAAGAGAAGTCAACGTCAAAAGATGAAAACTGAAATGAAAATTCAAAGTTAAGAGCGAAAAATTATTGGCACTTTATAGGTACTAAAAGAGAGAAAAGTATATTAAAATATAATAGAGCATAAATATAACAAACTAGAGATATTTTCAATCTTAATATCCGGGAATTTAAAGAAATCAAAGTGAAGGGCTGGAAACTAAAAATCAAAGTTAAACCCTGAAACTTCTCATTATTTGGCATTGTCTGTGTTTGAGAAATAGTTAAAATAATTATATTTTATTTATACGATTAATCGTATAATTCTAGTCTATAATTATTTTTAGAATTCTTCATGAATCTTAAGAAATTGAAGTTGAGAAATAAAAATTCAAATGAAAACGAACAGGATCTTTCTGAAAATTTTTTCATGTTTTTGAATTTTCAGTTCTGTCACTAACTGACAAGTGCCTATAAATTAATATCGAATTATTGTCAATATTAAATTTATGTAGATTTTTTCTTCCAATTTTCAATTTCATTTTAGTGAATCAAAACTATGAGATAAAATCGTAAATTGAAATTAAAAATTAAATATACAGGAATTTCGGAATATTTGGTATTATCACTTTCAGTATCAGGTATTATCAAATACCGATAAAAAACTAAATATATAATAATATAATTATTAATAAATATATTTATATAAGATAGTCTACAATTATTGTGAAATTTTAAATTTCTGTTATATATCTCCATTTTTAACTTTCAACAATTTTAAGAAATTCAAGTTTAGGAGAAGAAATTTTAAATGGAAACCGAAGGTTCTCTCAGTGCAGTTAATATACAAAGAAAATACTTATTTATAATACAAATCTATCTAGAATAATTGTCAATATATTCCGCTTCATTCTCTATTTTCTTTCTCAATCTTCTCGAATCTTTCTTAGCTATATTTTCCAATTGACTCGCTGGCTGCAACTGACTTTCGCATTTTAATTCCATTTTCCAGTTGAGCTGCCCCACACACACACACACACACGCACACACGCGCTTTCCTCAGCTCGCCTTGCACACACGCAGCTGTCGAGGAAATTTCAATTACTTTTCCTCACATCAATCGCAATCGGGAATCGGCAAATCGTCTTCAACTCGATATACGCTTTGCTCCCCGAAAAATTGACGTGCAACGCGAGCAGCGCGTGCTGCACTTGCTCAGCTCGTCGTAAATTGAATTTACAGTTCCAGCTGACCACGCCCCCGCCCCCTGGCCCCATTCGCCCCATGTGCGCCCACTAATGATTGCCCTGCGACTTTGGCAATTGCATTTTCAATTTCTTATCGCATTTGGCACGTCGTGACTCGACGACAATCGGCAGAGAGTCTGTTGTGGGAGACCCTTCTCTGTGTCCTGCTCTGTGTCGCTGTCCGGCCACGAAGGACACTTGAAATTATTGAAATTGTTTTGCCATTTCGTTGGACCCCCCTTCCTCCCTCTCTCCTTGGCGTGTCTTGGAGTGTCCTTTGTGCCGACGCTATCGCTGCACTCGTCTGTGATTATCGCACTGGAATTTTCTCATTTTGAGTGATTCGAAGTATTTGTGGATTTTGGTTATTGATTTTCAAACGGCACGTCAAGTGCCAATGTGCCCGCCTTCCTTTCCTCACCTTCTTCACCTCCTTCTGGCAACTGCCAGGCTTCAAGTGCCTCCGCTTTCGCTCAGTGTGCGAATTTGTGTGGTTTTTGAGCTTTTAATTAGTTGCTAATTTGATGGAGAATGCATCAGTCGAGTGGCTTTAATTGCGAGAGCATTTCTTGACTGCACATCGAGGAGAGATGGGGGAGTTTTAAGCAGAGGGGTGGCTGATAAGGATTGCCAAGTTGTGCAAAAGTTACCCAGGGCAACAAAAGGAAGAGGGTGCTAGCCAGAATGGCATGTGGTTAACTAGAGGGGGGAAATAAAAATAACATATTGTTGGGAAAAGTTAAAAGAAAACAATTGGACAGAGATAAACATGTCAGATCTAACATATGTAATATTGTAATATTTTGAATATGAGTTGTTAAAGAAGGTTGCAGTATGTACGGTAAAGATGGAACGATGGGTGAGCAAAAATAATGATAAATTCATTTTTATCATGTAGATAGAAAAGATTAGTAAATGAATTTAAAGTTAATGCTAAATTAAGTAGATCTCAAAAAGATAATTAATCGTGTTAATTCATAAATATATATTGTAAAATTAAGATTACTTCACAGACGTGTCAAAGATTATATAGATTAGGTATTTTATGAAATTATGGGATCAACTCCAAATATTGTAGCGAAAAAATATGGTTGGTATAGAATTAAATAGTAATGTTTAAAAATCATCTTATAATATTCAAAGTCTTATTAAATTAAAGCAAAACAATTTCGTGTCTAGACAAGACAAGGTCCATAAAATTTAATTATTATTTTTTTTAAATTTATTTTTAAAGTACATGAATTTGTTTATCAAAAAAAAGCAAGATCAGAGAGCTTGAACTTCCAAACACTTTATGAGAAATAATTAAAGTAAAACGAAAACTGAAATTAGCCATTAAAATTCCTAAACATGTTTAACCTATCAAATGACTTAATTTGTTTTCACACACCTGAAACCAGAAAGAAAGAGTGGAATAAAAAAGTGAATAAGATGAAGAAAGAGACAGTGAGATAGAGAGAGAGAGACAGACAGTGCTAATTTGTCGCTGATAAAAGGCAAAAATTAGCTTAACAAAATACTGTTAATGTCATCGATGGGAAGCAACATTTGACTGGAGGTTGTTGGTTAATTAAAAAGGGGCTTGGCACAGACCCGGCCAGGCATATAGAGACGCCTGCGCCTGATTTATGCAATGCTCAATACAATACTTTAAAATACGTAAATAAATCAAACGAGATGAAATAAAGTTTTACTTTGCGCGACTTTATTTCGCGCGATATATAAATAATAATGTCATACGACGCTGAGATCCTACGGTCAACTCTTTAGCACCATTAACAAAAGGCTTTGCTGCGTGTCTGGCGTGTCCTTCGTTGCCTTCTTTGTTTGACCGCACTTAATCCGAGAGAGCAGAAGTGAGAAAGAGGGAGAGAGACAGAGGGAAAGAGAGAAGGCAGCGCGTATTGCATTTTGCGATAAATTCGCAGCGCATTAAACGAAATCGCAGACCGTGAATGAAAGGGGGCGTGCAACAGTGAGGTAGACAAAGGGGGGAAGAGAGAGACAGAGAGAGAGAGAGAGTGGAGGGAGAGGCACAGAATGGGAGACTGACCACCAACAATGCGAGGAGTATTCGAAAATTCTGTGCGCTTGGCACACAAATACAAAGACAGAAAATCGAATCGGGGCTGCCTCAAGAATGTCAATAAAGGCAGCGCTGCCAGCGGCGACGTCGCATCGTAACCAACTGCGCGGCCAGCGACGGTTGCTGGTTTCGGCATCGGATTCGTATTGCGCGTAATGACGTTGTCCTTGTGTCCTCTCTGGTCCTCGTTCAGCACTTGCCGTTTGTTGTCTTCATTGCCGAGACAAAAGTGTGAGAATTGCGAACTGACTGTGGTCGCATGGTTCTCATAACGCTGCACAGTGGAGCAAGGGTCATTATCACTGAGTAAATTGAAGATATTATCATAACCTACTGTAATATAAGTGAAAATGCATTCTTACTCGACTTACTCGTCTTAAGTCTCACAACTAGAGCACGAGCTGTCACATTTGGTGGCAATATGTCTTCTTCATCCATTCAGATAAAGTAAGCGATAGCAATCGGCCCCCACGAAATTCTAGACTGATTTTCAAGCTAGAATATTATAGTTTTATATTTTTAATTATTTATTTTTTTAATGTCGACTAGAAAAAGAATTTATAGTGAAATTAAAACTTATCAAGAAAAAAAATAAATAAATTATATAAAAATTTAAAATAATAAATATTTTATTTTATTATAGAAATAAATTAAAATAAATTTTAAAATGTTTGTGTGTAGAGTAATTAATAATTTACCGTTGATATGCTTTTTAAATTTGAATGAAGTAAATATTAAAATAATAAAAAATTTTTATTTAGTTATAATTTAGTTAATTAAAATTCCGAACTGGCGCCCCTTTCGAGTATGCAGTATAAAACTCTCTAGACAGAATTTAAGATGTAGTTTTAATTAACGATCAAAGCTATGGGGTATACCACAGTCTAACAAACCCTGCCGTAGTTCTCAAAATTGTTTATTACAGGGTAATTATTATTTTTGAAAAACTAGTATTTGATTAAGCATTAAACTCGTGTAATTAATTGCATTTTATAGTTTTTACATTTGATATATTTAAAGTGTGACCGTACTCCTTATTCACATAAAGTGCTTTATCGATAAATTTAGTGTTGGGTAATGATAATTTTGATAGTTGAATAGAATGAAAGAGAAATTTCATGAGAGCCCAATTTTATAGAGAAATGTTTCATTAACACACAAAAATTCCACATAAACACACACACAAGTTACACGAAAAAAACAAAAAACAAAAAAAAGACATGCATATTTAAATAAAACAAAAAAAAGGATAAAAATAAAGCAATATAAAAACAAATAAAACATAAATAAAACACATAAGAAACAAAAAAAAACCAACGCTAATAATGCTTATACGCAGCCTCACACCCGTTCAAGTTGGATACTTTAGAGAACTCTTCTTAGCCATCGACAAGGAGAACGATGGTACGGTCACCTTCAGAGAACTTTTTAGTATGACAGAAGCTTTGGGGACAGAGTGCACGAGCTTGGAAGTGCAGGAAATGTTAAATGCTGCGGATCTCGACGGGAATGGATCCCTAGAGTTTTCCGAGTTCGTCGAAGTGCTTGCCCAAAAGCTAATGGAGGAGGCAAATATCGAGGAATATCGCGAAGTTTTTAAATTTTTTGACAAGGAGAACAACGGATTCATAACTACAGCCCAACTACGCCCTGTTTACTTGGCGCTGGGCATTAAATTAACCGATGGCGACCTCGATGAAACATTGCGCGAAGCGGATTGCGATAAGGATGGTTCCCTTCAGTTCGAGGAGTTCCTGCGCGTGATGACTACCATAGAAGACAAGCCACAGATATAGTTAGGGACGATTTTGGATGTACCAACTACTTTATTTGGTCCAGGCTCGGTCCTAAAAATATGTGTACGGAGCATGTCTGCTTGGGGTTTCATTTCATTTCAATCGTACTAGAGCTACTGCTCAGCAGTAACAGACGAACGTGCCAACTAAATTATATATTTTCTATTCACAAGTTCACAAAATACTATCGAGCCATGGATGAACCACCACCATCGACTATAAGTAGTGAACAGATAAAGGAATTACGCGATGCGTTTCACGCTCAAGATCCGCATGATACTGGAAAGATCAATAGTAGACAGCTGGGCAATATTCTCCGCAGTTTGGGACAACTTCCCACAGAGGCAGAGCTGTATGACTTGGTCGATGATATCGACGAAGAGGGCGACGGTGAAATTAAATTCGCTGAATTCGAGGCGATGATGATAAAGCGTCTGGAGGCGCTCAATAAAGACGAAAGTCTGCAAGCAGCCTTCAAGTTATTCGATCGCGATGATGATGGTTATATCTCGCAATTAGAGTTGCGCGCTCTCATGTTCAATATGGGAGAAAGGTGCACCGAGGAAGAGTTCGCTGACATGATGAAGGAGATCGATACCGATAACGATGGCAGAATCAGCTACCAGGAGTTTGTTTACGCCATGAGGCACTAAGCGATATCCAGCCAGTCAAAGCAATAATAAATATTATGCACATTATCCTTCTTTCTTTAATTCATTTCTGCGAAGGACTTTTCTATGAGAGTTCTTTTGATAAGGGTAGTCACAGGGTCCAGAATGCAACTCTGTGTTAAACTTCTTGGTTAATGTCAACAGATGAGTTGATGTAGCGCTGTACTTAGTCTGTCTGTTTGAGCTTTTTTCTCTTAGAGACGATTAGTGCTAGAGATTCCATATTTATCCAAGCAGGAAATATATATTTTAGAATTGAACTTCTTCCTCTTACAGCCCCGTAAACAAACTTCTAAGTTAATCAAGTATTTAATTCAGAGGCCGAACAGATTTCGATAGAAACAACATATCTATGAACCAAATTTAATGAACAGCAGCTACGAGTATATCACAGTTTGTCCCACTACACTGTACTATTCACTTTAATTTCAACACATTTTCTCTGCACTGTGACCCACTGTGCCAGCTAGTTGCATATTGATAAAGCAAACTCGTCGTATGCCAATTGACAATTTTAATGCGAACGACATTATTTGCATTTATTCACAGTAAGGCAAGAGGTAGCAGGGCAAGGCGAAGAAGGAGGGGGAGGAACAGGGAGAGGGGGGGGGTGGTCTGACAGTAGCTGTAGCTGGCTCAGGCTTCGCTTGTAGCTTGCATAAGAAGACGCGAGTCGACGAGAGAAGCTTTTGAATGGATTCGAATACACTCTGAAGTCTGCTTCGTTTTTCGTATCGTTTTACGAATTTGCGGTTGACTCTGCAACATGCAACAGCTGCAGCACAAGTGCTGGGCAAATGTAACTTGGCCGCTTTGGCATATGTGGCAACAACAACAGCAGCAACAACAACAACAAGGAAACTTTTGTTGCCCCGACTTGACTTTTGTGCATTACGTAAGCGCAGCTTTGATTGTGCCCCCGACTGCACTCGGAAGGGGCAACAACTGTGCCACACGCGCGCTACTACACTGCTACTATTGACAGTGGCAAGTGTGTGTGTGTGTGTTTGAGTGTGTCTAGTTTGAGTCGGGGGCAAATTAAGTGCAGCGCTCTGTTTGACACTTGCAGCTGTCAACGCGGCTCTGATTGATCGATTGCATGCGTGGCAGTGTGTGTGTGTTTGTCATTGTGTGTCAGTGTGTGTGTGTGTGTGTGGGTGGAGTGTAAGTGCACTTGTGTGTGTGCTTGAGAAGCGCAGCAGCAAGATTAACTGGGCCATAACAAGCATTTTAAAAGAAGCTGAGTGAGATGAATGTTACACGAAGCAGTTAAGAAAAAATATATATGTATATCTGATTTATCAGGTGTGAAATGACGTAGCAAAAGCGAAGTTAATTATGAGAAAGTATAGTAAACTGATTGTAAGATGTCCAATAAGGTCTTGGGAAGAAATGAACGAACATTGAATAAGATTTTTAGAACAGAAAAATAGACTTTAGGAAAAGATCAACATAAATTACTTAAATAGGTTGCTTAAGTAAACAAACTATCGATTTACGTGGGCTGTAGGCGTGGCATTTAAAATTTAAAGCACTCATTATCTTCTTATGATATACATAAACCAACTGTTCAAATTTGCCGTCTCTAGCTTTTATATTAACTGAGATTAGCGCGTTCATACGAACAAAAAATGACATAAAATTCAATATTGAAGCAGAATAAGAACATATTTACCTTGTGTGGTCGGTCATGCCTTCTTCTACGCATTTTCTATCTTTAGAAAGCCATCAAAAGATGAGCTCATAAGTAGTTCTCTACTCGAATCTTGGAGAAAACTCGCTATCAAATTCTTCTATATCAATTATTAATGGGCCTTTCAACGTTGCCCTCATATCATTGCATGCTCTCTCGGCTCTCGACTTTGTAAGTAGCTTTCCTCATAAGCCTTATCTGCAACTAAACGACATTTTGTCTTCGATATTTCCATTCGCTGCATTCAGACGTGATCGATGGGCGACTCCAAAGTGGGCTCTATTCTCGCAGTCGGGCCTTCGTTTTATCTCTATCACGAGCGCAGTTAGCAGTTAGTTGTGCCCCAAATGCAGCGAAGGCAGCAAAAGCCAGCTTGTGGCAGCAGCCAAAGATACTTTTCCGAGGCGAGCAGAGCTTCCTCTCCCCCTCTTTCTCTCTCTCTCTTTCAGTTTGCTGCCCCCAATTGCTGCCGCACGAAATTAATTTAAATTTATTGTCTCAATTTATAACGGCATTTGCCAAAAATAAATGTTGACAGGCAACGGCAGACGCAGACGCAGACGACAAACGGCATAGTTCAATGTATCTTTGAGATACTTTTTGATACTCTCTGCCAGCTGAACTTGAACTTGGCCAGAGAGTTTTGTCCGGCAAACAATTGGCAGCAAACTCATTGAGCAGCAAAAGTTTTCACGAGCCAAGTTATTATAAAGTTTGCCGATTCCCTCAGTCCCCCCCTTTCCCCTCTCCCCCTTCACCCCGTCTCCTTCTAACCTTCTCTTTTAGTTTGCAGTTTTTAAAGTTGCGCCTGAACTCGTTAGAGATTCGGTCTCTGAATCTGAATCGGACCCGGCAAATTGAGTGCACACAGTTGGACAGCAGGACAGACCCATTAAAGGACAGACGGACAGACAGACGGACAGACAGACGTTTGTCATTTGTTTGCTGTCATGTCAGTTGTCAGTTTGATTTTTTGACTCTTTTTTTATGTGTAGCTCCCTCTCGCTCGCTCTCGCTTGTAACAACTGCTATGACGACGTCCAAAATGTCGGCAGATACATTATACATATATAGAATATATCTGTCTGTTTGTAGCAATAAAATGCCAAACGACAAACAAAAGACAAATTGTGCGAGAAGCCGTAGAGCGTGCTGACAATTTTTCATAGATTTTCGTGCACTGCAAATTGATGGGGCACACTCGTACTCGCACTCGTATGTAGAGCAGACTAAACTGTGGCAACTCGGCTAGTTGAAGTGTTATGACTATGAAATTGCTGGGTATGTGGATGACAGTGGGAGAGTAGCTGGTGTAATTGCATATGAATAACGTTTGATGAAACTATAACTTGCAATAAAAGTGATCACTTGAAATGTAGATAGTTGTGTAGATGGGTTTATAATATTTACCATCATCATCTGCTGAATTTGGGCAAGACTTGTTTATTTATAAAGTAAGAACTTTGAGGCTGCAATATGCTCATAAATTGTGTCTGAACACGCTAAGAATATTAAATCCAATGTGTAGTTAGTTGACATGGAAAATAGATTCATTTACATTCTATTTTAAAAGATCGTAGAAATCTTAAAAAATTATATTTTAAGTCTGAATTAACATACGCAGAGTTGCCATTTCATATAAATAGACAAACTACCTAATTTATATTAGTCATTCAATCAATATCAATATCAATACGAATATATAAGCTAACCATTCTAGCTTAAATCGGTTAGTTGACAAGTAATGAATATGAACTTTGGAGCATAGTGAGTTTGGAGTTTAACTTGCATAATTTAATAAAAAATATATTTTATTAAGCTGAATAAATCATTATAACTCTAATTTAAAGTCTAATTTATTTTATATCTATAGAAATCAAAGACCGTATTTAGTTAAAAGTAGTATGTCTTAAACGTTTTACAGCAGAAGTATTTACTGTTTATAGCTAAAACGATTTATACACAAATGAAACCACAAATCTACATCTTACAAACTCTTAGAAAGGTCAAGTTAGTCTCAAGGGATTTTGTTTCTTATTTCGTTACTGAAATTCAATAGTAGTTTATCTTGCCACATCTCTTGCATAAGTCAAATCATGTTCACTTTGTAGGGTATCTCTAGTTGCATTCAACAAAACAGTGTGCTACATTTTCACAGCAGTCGCAGCAGAGAGAGACGCGGTTGCACACAGTTTATCTTTATGTCAACTTTTTTCTGTGTTTTAAAGACCGTTCTTCGATTTGGGTTCGAGGTTTTTAGACAGCCAGAGAGAAAGAGAGAGAGAGAAAGAGAGAAGGAGGGGGGACAGCGAAGCTGAACGTTGCGTGTGCGTGAAGCAGTTGAGAGAACGTTCAGTGAAATTAGCTATAAAAAAGCCATTTGTTTAGCCAAGTTCGGGCCACATTTTGTAGCTCAGTTGGAGTTGTCAAAATCACGAAGGCGCGCGTTAATGGAAGATAAAAAGTGGCGCTAGGATTTGCATTTGGATTCCAATTACGGCGAAGTTCAGCCGCTAGATTCGACTTGGCTTTTTTACGCTGCTGACTCATCTAGCTGAATCATGCAGTGGCAGGGGCGGGGGGAATGGGTAGGCTGCTTACCCAAAACCTTCTTAAATCGATCCACATTTGGAGACTCGACTCATTTTCATTCCGTTCGTTGCAGTACGACAACGTCAACTCGTGCCTGCACGTGCTGCGCTCTCAGTCCGTCGGCGGCTTGGACAACATCACCACGAACGACATCTGCGCGGGTCGCCTCAAGGCTGTGCTCGCCCTCTTCTTTGCCCTGAGTCGCTACAAGCAGCAGGCCAAGCAGACAAAGTCCATTGGCGTCGGTTGCGGTGCAGTCGGAACCGGAATTGGAACGGGCATCGGCATCGGCACAGGAATCGGAATCGGAACCGGAACACTTGGTGCAGGCTCTGGCTCGGTGCTTGGCATTGGCCTGGGCGGCAGTCTGCGTGCAACGACTGGTAATCATTTGCTGGATAAGCAACAACAACAGGAGCAGCATCAGCAACATCAGCAACAGCTTCAACAGCAGCAGCAACAGCTGCAACAAAACCAACAGCAACAGGGACAAACGCCACAGCAATTGGCACAGTCACTGGAGAACGGCAATGAGATGGTGAACAGGTAAGGGGAGAGTTTCTTTATCTTATATTCTTTTTCTCTTATTAGTATTTAATTCATTTTACATTTTAAATTGAAAGTAGTTGATTTGTTGCCAGCGCAACCAGCTTTTGCCAGCTTGCATTGGTGCGTGTCTCGGCTAAATAATTTGACGAACTTGGGCTCATGCAACTTCTGACCCAAGGGTTGTGTCTTGGCTTACTCCACACTTGACGAGTGCTGGTTGTACACTCAGCTATTAACAGTGAGTTTACAGCGCGTTTGCAGTAAACTTTAAAACGGTTTTCTACGCCGCCACGCCCCTCTGACTTAAAAGGGGGCGTATTTTACAATAAATAAAGGATCAGAGGAAAGATTGAAAAAACCGCATGTCTCTATCTTTTCTGGTTCAGCCGCAATTTCGAATTGAAAATTGAAAAAACCGTTGAAAAACTGCTTGTAAAAACACTAACAGAGCTCGTTTTCCAAGACACGATCCAATTTGTGTACCGGATGTGTGTGATCCAACAAGCAGTGAACAAGCATTCAAGGCACTGCATTACCGTTCAACAAAAATTGAAGGAAAGTCGCCATAAAATCAACAACTAGCCATTTTTCTATGAAAAATTCCCGAATTTGCCAATTGCCAGTTGGAAAATAGCTAAATTGGCAAAACTTCACATTTTAGCGTCAAGACAGGAATTTTTTTAAAGAAACTGATGGAAAAAAATCTGACAAATTGTGAAGCATTTCAAATTCATATTGAAAATATTTCTTTGAAGCATATGTATAAACATATGTTTCATTAAAATTCAAAAACATAATAATACTTTCAGAAAAATTGTCTCCTCTTCTTTTGAATTTTATTGCATATTTTGGAGACGAGATTACCTTTGTGTCTTCCCTTTCAACGGTGTCTTCCATATTTGAATTCCTGCGCAGTGTAAATAAACCTCAAACAACTCAGTCAGTGCCGCCCTAACCTCACTTTGTCTCTAGCCAGGCTCACTGGCATTGTCAATGTCTCAGATTTCCTTTGGATTTCACTGAGATCGCCATAATACTTCCGTTCCGCAGTCGCTATTCCTTTTTGTGCGGCGCCTTCAACAAGATTCCGAGCAATGTTTAATATGATTTATTGGTTTGTTTGCCGGAAATTACAGGCGATTCTCTGCCTGCAGGGGGGGGATGACACACACAAACGCCCCATCCTTCGCAAACATCTGTTTCTGGTCGTAAAAAAAGTTGAAGCCGGGAAAACTCCCGAAGTTGTGGCCAGGGGTGGGTCGGGGAGCTAAGCAAACGAAATTGGCATAGAAAGAAAATGCTCGACGCTCTCGAAAAGCAGCTGAAAAATTCAAAACATGAAGATGGAAAATTAGAAAACTTTATTTGCTTCGAGAGCAAGTCAAAAGCAGCAGCAGCAGCAGTTGTCGTCTGGGGAGGATTTCGACGACGTGGGGGATATTATGGGGGATATGTTTAAGGTGGAGGGAGGACGTGGCGGGTGGCGGTTGGCGGCCTTTGCAACCCTCGGGGAAATCCCAGTCGCAGACAGGAAACGGAAGCTTTTGTGTTGCGCTTACCGTTCCAACGAGAATCGAAAGTCCCCACGAAGTTGTGTGGGCGTTTAACTCTCGCTGGGGTCCCCGAGAACGCTCTACTTCTCTTCGACTCCCCTTGACTCCATCAGGCTCCCCTCTGACTCCATCAGGCTCCCCTCTGACTCCCCTCTGCGTAAATGTGTTGATGACTTTCACTGACTATGAAATTCAAATGCGTAACGGAAATGTTTGCGTTCTGCTGTTTATTCAAGGCTGGTAGAGGGTATATCAGTTACTTAGGAGCCCAGACAGGAGAAAACATGTACATACATACACATACATATGTAAGTAACTACAATCATATACAGAGTGTATGTGGGATATTTGATATTATATTGAGTTTTCTTTTGATGTTTTCAAGAATCAAAATAAAATTTATAAGAATGGTTTCCTAAAGACTTTACCATAGTTGGCACATACATGTGCTAACATATATCCATACATAGCAATACATATGTGTATATATAGTGTACATATATCTATATATGCATTCATTTCATATCTGAAGTCCTATTCAACCTAACCTAACTAATTCAAAACAAATGCAATCAACTCATTGTTTACTTTAACTTCCAAATGTCATATGCAATGCAAATCAGCTCAGCACCACTTATGATGGTTATATATACCCTACTGCATACCCTACGCTTTAAATTTTTTTTGCCAAACTTTGGGCAGACAAATAAATTACATTGGATTTTTATGGTCGTCCTTGCGCCTAGTTTGTGGTAGGCAACAGGACAACAGAGCCGGAAGCCCGACAGAAAGGACGATGACAACGAGCGATAACACAGGAGCGAACTGCGGCAAGCGGCAAGTTCATTCAAAGTTGCAACGACGTAAAAACTTTCCCCGTGTGTGCGTGTGTTTCGGGTTGTTTATAATGTCTGCGGTCGGGCGACCTCGACATTGTCACAGCGCCACAGCGGACCCAGTTGTGACGCCAGCAACCCCCAAAATAGCGAAGGAAATGACAAAGATAGCAGAGGGAGCCGGGGTTGCGGGGCAGGTGCCACTTGCCACATGCTGCATGCAATATTCAAAAGCATTTTAACAGCAGCATCTGCTGGCAGTTTGCAAGTTTTCGCAGTGCGCGACGCTGATTTAGTCGCCTTTAGCAGCGACCTGCTGCGTGCCCCAACATGTTGCATCTAATTAGAGTAGCGTTGTAAGCAGCGGGAGAAGAGGGTGTCTACGCGGCTTCAGCAACAGCTGATGACAATTCAAGAAAGCCATTTGTAACTGTTGCCAGACTTGGCAGCAATTGTTGTTGCCCCCTCCCTCCCTTTCCCCCTGTGAACTGTAACTGAGCCAAAGGGATTTAATGGCTGTCGAGTTAAGGCGCAGAGCAGACGAGGTCGCTGGGGTCGCAAGACATGTGAATTCCTCTGCATGTGTGCAGAGCAGGGGCAGGAGGTAGGGCATTCCCCCGAGGTGGGGGGAGTCAGTTAGGGCGGCTAGAGAAATGCTTCACGTGCGTTTCCTCTCTAATTCGCCTGCATTTATGCGTGACCACGCTCGAATGGACGAGAACAACCAACAATCCTGCTCCCCCTTCCACTCCCTGCTGACTGGACTTCCATTTCGAACAGCCTCAAAAATCTACCGAATAGCCAATAGCATAGTCTCCAGTTACCCTGTAAAAGAGATGAGGGGAGAGGGAGTGGGGACGGCGTCACTCCTTTGTTGCTGCCCCACGTGCACGTTGACAACTTGTCAGAGGGTCTTTTGGCTCGTTGTCTGGCTTAACTTTTGTCCTCTGCTGCACCGTGTCCTGCGGGCAAACTGTGTGTTGAATTTATAATTCCATTTGTGGTTTTAATTTCCTAAATGTGAATTTAATTTTATTCAATTTGTACAACTTGGTTTGGGTTAACACTTCATTGACTCCCCGAGTGTGCAAAATCCAAGCTAAATCAATTGTAAAGGACATGGAAGGTGAGAGAAGAGATTCCTTTGGCATTGAATGTCGTTCGACTCGAACATTAAGCTTACTTGCAGAGATGCCTTTACTTTATTAGTCCTTTAATCCTGTGTGTTGGTATGAACACTTATATTTCTGAGATTATAGTAGGGAAAGCTACGAAATTTGATGACCAAAGTGCTTATTAATGCGTGCAACTAAAACTTTTTTTAAATAATACAACCAAGCACTTTTCCGCACTCAAAAATCGTAAAGAACATTTCGTTTCAAAGTTTATAATATTTCCAACATTGAAATGATTTCTTAGATAATTTTAGGAAGAGGTTTTACGGTTGAACAGTTGTTCTTTTGCGATATAACACTCTACTATAGTTTTCAGCATTATAAATCTTACAATTTTTATTGTATATGAGTGTTTTACAAAACTTAAAGTCAAATATTTCGGTTAGGATTCTCATTAAACCGAAATAGACAAGGGTAAGGCTTGAACATGTATTTAACGAAGTAACCAACTTTGATTATTAGTACATAGTATACATAGTATCTTATACATGTATTGATATATCTGTTACCTTCACTTGATACCAAAGCTAAAACCTTCCAGCGTATAAGAATTGATTTTAGCTCTGTTTCTTACTGCTCTTCAAGAACCTTTCTATTCAATCTCGAAACGCATTTCCCTTCAGCTCCATTCAACTGGCTTTAAGCATCCCCGAACACACCCCGAACTGACCACTTATCGCCGTCCCGTTCCAAAGGGAAATTCGCTTCGGCAGCTTCCCGCAATGTTTGCAAATTTTTTGACATGCCTCCTGCCATTTGCAGTTCTTTTTTTTTTTCCGCCGTACCTCCCTCATTTTGCCTTTGTTTTGTGTGGACAGTTGGATCCCCTACCTTCCCCATCCTCTCTCTCTTGCTTTATGCTTTTCCGCTGTTGTCTTTCATCAGAGCGAAGCGTGCTTTAATATTTCTCGCTTGAAGTGGACGCTGTCGCAGTGCGTGCAACATTTTGAGTCTATTATTAAAAAATGTGCAAAAAGAGTGGAAAGGTGATGGTGGGGGTAAACTGAAGTGGGATGCGGGAAGCTGTGGCAAGGGCTGCTTGCTAAGGGTTGTTTCAAGGGCTTAAAGCTGAGACCAAAACAAGTTGCTCAATCAACGTTTCGCAGCGAATTCGAATTCGATTTCCATCCGACGGCAGTTAGTCATATTTTCCGAGTGACAAAGAAAATGGTCTTGTCGTCTACAGGCATGCCAGGGGGTAGCTAACACACACAAACACACACACATATACACATATATATGTACATTCTGCCTCACCTACAGCCTCGTCATCAAAGCGTCCATTCATCTTGTGTAACGTGAAAAATGTGAAACAATTGCAACGATGATTACTTTTTGCCAACAGTTTGTTGGGTTTGTTGGGATTGTTGGGGACTGTTCAGTTTGCTGGGATCGTTGTTTGTTGAATGCTCGTAAACGTAAATTGAATTGGCAGTGGGTGGTAGTGGTGAAGTTTTTCCTGGCTCCATCTCTGTCCCTTTCCCCCCTGGGGACCGTTTTGAACAGAGCAGGCAGAGAAGGTAGAGGCTCGCGAGTCCAAGTTCATAATTATATGCTAAATACTTAGGTAATTAAGTCCTCAGGGAATAGTGGAGGATTTGCCTATAAGAACTCGATTATACCAGCGACGGGGCTTATAAAATTTAAGCCATTTCACCATTAAAGTGAGGGTGGCAAACAAACTTCCTGTGACCAGAAATTGGCAACATGTGCAAAATATAAACTCAGACTCCGAAATGCTTAACTACATTTGATGGGTGCCCGGAAAACGAGCTGTTGTCAGCACAGAACATAAGCTACAATTGTATACCCTGTGCTGGGGGGACTTATACAAAAGGTGTGCTAAAGTTGGGAAGTAAAGAAAGGTAGTAACAGGTTTGTATTGCATATAAATATCATGTAGGGTTGTGGTATGGTTGGTATGTCTGTATGAGCAAAGTTAATTGTTTGATTTTAAGCAGTAATCAGTTATTTCTTAGTGGTGCACTTAGATCAAAGGTGAAATTAGCTATATATGCTAAATACTTCAAATTCGTGTACAAGGTAGTTACTACTCCCACTTAAACATAGTTTGCTTTATGGAAAATGTACAACAACTAAGATTTAAGTATATTTCAACTGTTTTGTATGCCCTACCACCAACTACAGGGTACACTATAGTCGTTCACTACCTGCTAGAGCAATCATGCCTGCTTTTACTAGCATAAAAACAGAGGCAAATAAAAATATTTGCATAGACAAACCAACGGACAATTGGATAGACCAACGGCCAAGTGAACAGTTTGGACACAGACTGAGGGGACTGTGAGAAAGCATAGAGAGGCACGGGGGCAGAACAGAGAAGCGGAGGTAGAGGGGAGGACCACAAAATGAAAAGTAAACATTGCAACGTCCGCTGCCATTGAAATGATAAAGTGCGACGGCTTCCAGTACGACAAAAGGCAATAAAATGCATGCTTAGTGTTTGCCTGTGGGCGTTCAAGGGGGCGTGGCGACAGTGGAGGGGCGGGGAGGTGAGTGCCATAATGGCATTAGTAGTTAGTTGCTAGTAGAAGGTGATCCGATGTGGTCCAGTCGACTCGATGCTGGTAGACGTAGTAACATGTGTTGTGTCTAGCGCATTTTTCAGTTTTCTCTCTCACTTTTTTTCGGCTGCAAAAATTTTCCAAGCTCGAAAGCTTTTCATGCTTTCTGGATTTGTATAAACAAAGATTTATTGGCTACAGCTTAGTTTTTTCTTTTAAATGACCAAATACGGTTCTTCAGTGAGGGAGTTGGGAGTTTTTTTCTCGTTTTGAAGGGAAAATTGCCAAACTTCGGGGAAAACTTTCCCTCGAAACCCGAAAATAAGTTTTTCAGTTTCGTTTAATTACTTGGTGAACTATTGAGCTGTTGTTGGTAACATTTTTAAATAAATGCTTTATTATCTTATATGTATCTTTGGCTACTGGAGTAAAAACTGCTTTAACGGACACCTCTCTTAGGTTTAGATACTTTTTAAGCGAACACTTTTTCTATGAGATTATTTTTGTGTATACTTGTCAAGAAAGTTTGCTTTTAAAATGCCTTATACTTTCTTAACGAGATTCCGGAGAGTAATTTAAAACAATTCAACTCTCATGAATGGACAAAAATATATTAAACACACTCAATACCAATTAAAATCTCCTTATTTGATATCTAAAATACGAAAAATATAATATAAATATTTATGACTTCTCTTAAGCATGCACTTTCCTTATTCGAAGGGAAGTTTATTTTACGATGAGTGTCTGGCTAAGAGAGTACCCACTGTATTTTGCTTCATTTGCTTTCCACAGTACATCTAAAGTTTGTTTTCCAAAGTAAATTTAAAGTTAAACTTAAACTATATTGAATATTTATGACTTTTCTTGAGCGGACACTTTCTATATAAGCAAAGATGTCGATTTTCAATGAGTGTCCGGCTACGATACTTTTAAATATATTTATTTAACCGGAATTTAAGCTTCAAATTTACTTGAAAAATAGAGAGACATAAACACTGTAGGCTAATAGTTTTCTAGGGTATCATGTGAGCGACTCAAGTGAGTTCTGCATTTACCCTCAAATTGCATTCAGTCATACAGTCAATTTGCTGGCCACCTTAATTGATAGCGCTCTCGGCTGTTGCAGAAACTTTCATTGCCACCCACTGGGTGTGCTACGCCTCGAATTCCCAACTGCGTGAGCACCCCGAACTAGTTGCAGTCATATTTCGAAACATGGCAATAAACTGCGAAAATAAAGCAGAAAAAAATAATCGCGAGCTCTCCATAAACTCTTGCAAAGCGGCTTAAAGCGTCTCGAACTGGTTTCGCGCGCCAATTGAGCTCGATGATTAAACAATTTTCTACCAATTTTCGTAGTCTTCGTTGCTGTTGTTGTGGCAGAAATTGGCGACACTTTATGCGATGTGAAATGAAAGCAATTTGTTGTAATTGTTTTGGCTTATTTAAATCGATGCGATTTGCGCGCACGCCGTCGATAACTTTGTTAACTCGGCTTACTTAATTAATCGAATCACCCTGTGCATTGAACTTCAGCCAGTCGGTGGGATGGGGGACTGAGGGGAAGGCGCAGCTCCATTGCATTTGCAACTATTTTAAGCGCCGCGGCGCCAACGTGTTGGCAGCCAACCACCCACCGCTTCGAACATGTTGGAAGCCAAAGTGCTGTGCAGCAACGTGTTGCGTCTGCCGTTCGTTCACTTTCCTCAGTCTGCCAGCGCAACGCGTCGCGAACGGAACGTCGAGTGCGGTTCGAGAGCAAGAATTGCCGGCAAATTTTTATTTTGCTTGGATTTTGTTTATGTTTTTGCGGCGAACGTGCGTGAAAAAAAAAGGCGGCAAATTGGGAAATGTAGAAAGCAACAACAAATTGAAGCGATTTTAAGTTGCAGTGCCAAATTTAACAAATTGTGTAAAGTGAATTGAGATTTAATAAAAAAATTATTTAATTAATTGAATATAATTGAATTGAAAATAAATGCTTTTTTAACATAAACGAGTGAAAAAAAAAATTAAATTATTAAATCAAATTAATATATTAAATACACATTCATTGCAACTATTTAATAAATTTTTACTTTTATTATGGATTTAAAATATTATTTAAAAAAGTTGAAAGTGTCTGTTGCTTGTGTTAAACATTTAAGAAATTTAATAAAAAATATACTATATAATTTTTAAAATAATTTCTCTGAATACTTCCTACAAATTTTCTTGAATGATTTAAATATTATTTAACGCACTTAAATAGCCTGAAAAGACCCTTTCTATTTCAAATTGGATTATTAAATTGAATTCAATGAATAAATATGCATATTTACAATTTAAACTGATCAATCAACAGATTAAACATTATTTTAATGTGCATAATTATAAATTTCAATTGAAATGATAGTCTGAATGAAACAGTTGATTGTTAAACATTGTTAATAACATATTTATAACAGACAATGAAAGCTTTTCTCCTTAATCTCAACTGTTGCATTTATATAAAGTGATAAGAAATTGCTTGAGAAAAAGTACAATTTTTAAATTGTGTTATATTTATATCAATATATGTTTATATATTTTTTATATTGTATACTATTTATTAAATAGCATCAATCATTTCAATACGCTACTTACTTTACCGTACCGCCTCAATTCCACTTACTCTCGACTGTTGCATATTTTATGGCACTGCAGCGCTTCCTTTCTTCTTTCTTCCTTCTTTCTTCTTCTGTCTCCCTCTCTCTTGTTCCCTTGGCAACTCCTGCATTGTTCGCATAATTAACGCCTTATCGCATTGCACACAAATTAAAAGGCTTAGCCCAGGCGAAAAGCGCAGACAACTCTTCCAATTGTGCCCCGTGCCACCTCGACGCATCCTCCATGGACCCATGGCAGACAAATTCCATTTTAGATAAGCTTCCCGCTCTTGTCTTTTATTTATAACCGCAGAAAAAATAAAAGTATTGTCTGGCCAACTGTTCTGCGGTCTTGCGGGAAATGCGCACTGAATTGGAAAAGTTTTCAGTAATTTTAAAAAAATGAAATAAAGCAAAAAGTGAAGTAGTTCACAGCGCACTTTAAAGTAATGACAGGAACATTAATGGCATTTCCAATTAGTTGAAGAGTCTTTCCATATCAGATATGATGGGATCATTATCTACCATACGCTTAACTCTTTTTACTAACTCTCCTTTGATTAGATTTTACCTACTTCAGTTTTCACTCTCGATTCGAAACTTTTCCATTTCATTTCCTAATTGTGGCAAAATAGTTCACAAGTTTGGCTCAAGTCGCAAGTCAATTAGGCTTGAAACTCAATTCAAGTCAGGCGCTAATCTTTTACCGTCATCACCTCATCAAAGATAAGAAGGGGAAGGCGGGAAAGAGGAGGAAAAGGGGTTAACCATTTCGCCCGATACTCAACCGGTTTTCTTGGGCATTCGTCTGGCGCGTGTCTTTAATTAATCAGCGAAGACGCTGTCAAAAAATTTGCTTCTTCAATTTTCCAATTTTGGCAGCAGCTGAGGTGAGTCTTGTCTCCTCTCTCCCCTCAAATGTGAACCCTTGCATGCTTCATTGGTTGAGCTAATTAGAGGGGCATGCCCCAAGCTGCTGCACATGCTCTTGAATTCATTTCGATTTAAAGCCTGCCAACGACAACTGACAAAGTGACAGCCTGACAAGGCTGACAAGGCAGCAGAAGCTGCTACTTCTCCTGCTTCATCTCGTTCTTCTTGTTACTCCTCTCCTGGGGGTGCATTGAACCTGCGGGCAACCCCTGCCCAGGCTATGACAAATCAAAGCCAAAGCCGAAGCCAAAGACCGACAGAAATTTGAGATATCAAAAAACGAGCTGTCAAAATACCAAACAAGCGACAGGCCAAATGAAAAATCAATTGCGAACACTTCCAAACGAGCAGGGAGTAAAGAATGAGAAAGAGAGAGAGGGAAGAGTGAGAGAGGGTTCCGCGCAGCACTACTTAGCGTAGGTAACAGCCGCAACGAACTTTGACTAATGATAGGGGCCTGTCTTTGCCTCTGTCTGTCTTTCTCTCTCCCTTCTTCTCTTTCTTGCTCTGTCAGAAGCGTCAGCCTAATGATTTAATTATGATAATGCTTATAACCCTAGGGTTCAGTTACTGTGCGCTATCCGCTCCCCAAGGGGGTACCGCGATAATTATTACAATACTCATGGTTACATGGTTATGGTTATGGTTATTTCATGTAAATAACTCACTTGATCGATGGCATTTTGGGGGTTAAATGCAGTGAAAATTGGTATATCATCGAGGGCGTGAAGTTTTATAGCAGATATATGAAATGCATAATTAATATTTATTGCAATGTTAAGGATTATAGTAAGAGGAAGAGATAACAGAGCACTAATTATTGAATATGAATATGATAATAGATGCTTGCGTCAAGCAACAAATGTGTTAATTTTCTATCATGTAGATTCTTTTTTAACATATTTGATGTATTTCATATCATATTAAAACTTCAAGTTTTCCAAAAACAAATTGCAGGTTACTTAATTGTTTTGATCTTCTTTACTATAGATTCTCTTCCGCTTTAAGTTTATAAACCTGTATATCAAATATAGAAATCAAAATGAAATAGCAAATATTTATAGAAATTGAATAAAATATAGTATGAAAGAACATAGGGAAGACATAAAAAAGGTCTTTTAAAAAGTGTAATAAAGTTATTGTAATATATAAGTTGATTTTATATCATATTAGAGCGCATTAGGGATGTAACAATTTCTGAAGGGTTTGCAATACGAGGGTCGTTTGATAAGTCCGTGACTTTTTGTATTTGCCGCGCACCTGCTCTAAATACAACACTGCTCCTGTCAGCAGTTATCGATTAACAGCTGACTGTAAAATTTTGAGAAAGCTGCGTTTTTTGGTTTGCGTTTTATAGGCATTGAAAGCAGACGATCTCGTGAATTTTAACGAAAATGGAAAAAAGTGAATTTCGTGTCAGCATGGCAAAATTTCATAAATTGGGCTACGAACTGCTACCCCATCCAGCATATTCTCCAGATTTAGCCCCCTGTACTATTTTTGTTTCCAAACATGAAGAAATGGCTCGGCGGTAAGAGATTCGGGTCATCACAGAAACAAACGACTATTTTGAGGGCCTTGAGAAAACCTATTATTTGGAAGGAATAAAAAATTGGAAAACGCTGGACTAAATGTATAGAGCTAAAAGGAGATTATGTTGAGAAATAAAACGCTTCTTTGACGAAAAAAATATATTTTATTCAAAAAGTCACGGACTTATCAAACGACCCTCGTATAATGCTACAGATTAAACATATAATTTTCTATTGTCTCGACTTCAGATTAGTTCTGTTCTGGCTAAAAACATGAATATCATCAATGGCATACAGCTTTACTTTATATCAGATAACATAAATACTTACACATGTTAGATTATATTTAGTAAGCTCTGAAAGCAAGAAAACTTTCTCTGTGAACTTGTTTAGTTTATAATAAATCAGCATTCGATTTCTATGCTATGGAGAATTAAAAGTTTAGTTCAAGTGCAAGTTGCAAGTTTTTGCAAGTTTACCAATTTAGATCTTAAAGTTTTATCGTCCGCTTATCTCGACTTAAGATTCAGTTCTGTTCTGCTCTGTGCTGTGGCTGACAACATGCATATCATATGACCACAGAATTTCTCAGAGTTTCAGCTTGTGCTCTGGCTACCCTCTTCCGCCACCCGCAACTAATCGGTAAATTGATGTAATATCACGTACGTGAACCGCTTGAACTGAACTTTTTGACACAATTTGAGTGCCGCTGGCCCTTTGTGATGGCTTCGATTGGGTACGGTTCGGTTCAGATGTGCAGAACTGCCTTCTTATCGGAGCATTGCACTTTTTGCCAGTGCAGAGACAGAGAAAAGAGAGAGGGAGAGGGGGGGGGAGTAAACTTTGCGGCGTCTCTTATCGCAGAAGCCCACAGGCACTTTGAGAAATTATTAAAATCGCTTTTGAGAATGCAGTTTACATAGAAAAAGAGGAAGAGAGAGGTTCTGTAAATTGACGTTTAGTCACGTACGAGTTGTGGCAAAAAGGGAGAATTATTTAATATGCAAGCGTTGAGGCCATTGCAAAGTGGCAAAAAGTTGTAAAGTGTGCTGATAATGTTCTAGTGGAAGGGGGAAAGGTGGAGCAATGGAGGGAGAACAGGGAGCGGGGAGCAGTAGCAGGTAACGACATAAACCGCAAGCCTGGCAGTTCAGTCACTTTTTAAGGATGTTCGAATGCAATTTTTGAGAGGAAGTTGAAAAGTCTGTCGTGGACTTTCGACCAGGCTAACATAAATCTAACAATGCAGCTACTCAATCACAACTAGTCAGGCACACACTCACACACACATACCTTGTGGCACATGCAATGCATATCAAATGGTTGGCAAAATCTCCCCCGTCTTCGAAGTTGAAGTTTAACAAATAAATTTTGATAAGATTTATGGGCCAAGTCAGTTTCAGTCAGCGAGACACTCCCTCTCCATCTGTATCTGTATCTATAGCTGTGGCTGTATCTGTATCTGAGCCGGTTCTCGAGTTGGCTTTTAATGCACCATAAAAGTGGCATAAAGAAAACACTTCCCTTTCGAAATAGATATAAACAACGAAGGAGAGCGCTAAAGCAAAGGCAAAAACAAATAACGACGAAACGTGCAAATGCACGTGCTGCTCCAAATTTAAGGCTGTCTCCCTCTCTCTCTCCCTTTCTCTCTCTCTGTGTGTCTTTGTACCCCGTCTAGGGGAGCAGGCTGCATGCTCCAGCGAGCACACAAAACAAAAATAGACAAGTTTATGGAGCAGAAATCAACTTGAAAGACTCTTTTAGCTTCCGCTTAAAAATAAAAGGGCCTGCACAGAAAGCTTTCAATTGGAATGAAGAAGTGCAAATACCCTTTCGAACAGCATTAAAATGCCAACTTTAGTTAGTGCAGATGTGTATTAAACTACTTACATGTAATCTATAGAGCATTTTTAATATAAATGTCTTAACTCTGTTTCATTCGAACCCCTCAAACCAACATACCCTGCATGCAAAGCACTTTGCGTGAGAGCATTAAAACTTAAGACAAAGTATCTTTTATATATATGTCACAGCAAATCTGTAATTTGTCACGCCATTTTAGCACAGCCAAAAGAGACACAAAGATACAATATCTCAGGGACTAAAAGCTGACATTTGCTGTGCCCTTTTCCAGTTTTACATTCGTCTCTGCTCGGTCAATTAGAGCGGCGGTGGCGCGAGATCTTGTGATAGGTGCAGCCAAGTCACGCATAAATCATGTTCACACAGACACAAACATACCATATACATATATATATTTATATCTGTGTGTATTTGTATTTCATAATCGCGCGAGGGCTTTGAAGTTGCGGCAGTCAGTTTGTTTTGCTTCATCAATTGAAGTGGCAAACGCAATGCGCCGCTTAATCAATATTTATTACAGATAAATACTTAGCTTGTTCCACATGTGTGTTCCCAGATCCATAAAGATCTTTATCTCAAATGTCATGCGTGCCTCCCACTCACATGTTCAGCAATTTACTGCAATTATCGTCATGCAATTTGCATAAAATTTGAATGCATTTTACGGAAAAAGAAACTGAGCAATTTGTGTTATGTCGTATGATCTGCAGAAAGTACAAGAAAAAGGCTGAGGTTATTGGTGATTTGTAGCTTTTAACGGGCAGGAACTAGTTGAACGTAACTGGAACTAGGAATCAAAGATAAATCTTTAGTTAAAGTTTATCCAAACTTGTTTTAGTACTCAAAACAACTTTGGAATTGCAGTACTACAATTTTATGATCTTCACAAGTGAAAGTGCGCACGAAAAACATAAAAGAACATAAAAAAGAACCTATTCCATGAACTAGTTCCAATGTTGATAACCTATTTCAGCAGAAAAACTTACATTTTGAGGAGTTTAAAATATGAATAGAACAAGCTAAGGCTTTAGTTGAACTTAGCAGACTTAACTACTTCAGAAGAATAATAGTTTAAAGAGTTTTCAGTTTAAATGAACACACTAAGTCTACAGCATAACTAAGCGCACATAAAGATTCTTTAACTCGTATCTTTTTATACCTTTTGCCTTTGCATTCTCGCCCAGCTCTTCCTGGTTCATTGCCTTCAATCGTAGCTAGAATCTATTGTATTTTAGTCACACTTTCGCTCAATGCTTTCAAGATTCCTTCATTCTTTTCGCTGAGCTCTTCAACCTGTCAAGCACATTTCAAGTCGCCGATTCGCCAGGCTTAGTTCTCATTTATTATGCAATGCTACAGTTCCAGTTCAGTTCCATTTGGCAGTTCCACTCTCTCGTTTGACTGGCAACTGACAAGTGACAACAACAATTTGCAACAATTTATGAAATTTCTGCACTCGAGCGAGACAGTTTCCGAATCGAAGCGAAGCCGAGAAGAGACAAGAGTCGAAAGACTCGAAGTCTGAATCTGTTTTTTTTGCTTCGAATTTGGTTTTCTCTGTGCTCTGCTGATTGTGGCAATTGGTGCTGTGACACTTTGATTACGCAACCCATGCGTTTACTTCGTACTCGTACAAGTTTTTCAATAAATCAGAAAAGTCAATAACGCCGCCAACTCTTTCTCAGGCCACCCGTGGCGTGACACGTGTCAAATTCATCCGAAATCCTTGCCCCAAATTGCAACATTTATCGCACAACACGCAAACAGGCAGTGCCAGTGCTGAACAACCCTCAAAAAAATCCAAACATCCGTAGTACAAGGCATTAATTTTTACGACAAATTGATTAAGCATAAATTTCGCACCCTTAAAATAGAAATATGACCACTTTGAGAGCGTTTAGCAGGCACTTCAAAAGCAAAAGCTGCGGCCATTTTACTGTCCTCCTGTGCCTGGCGTGCTGTTGCTGCTGCTCCCGTGCCAGGTCCCAGTCCCACTCACGTGTCACGCACACGTGCGTATTATTTACACGCAATAATATCGTTTTTTTCTTCCTTCCTTTGGCTTCGCAGCATTGTTCTTACTAGGTATTGATTTTGTGATGCTGCAACAGCCTTTTTTGTCTGTCTTGAAACACCCTGTGGCTGAAGAAGGTTCTGCTTTAGATTAGCCTTCGTCTGGTTCTAGTTTGGTTTCTGCCTCCCAATATGTTCACTTAATTGCATTAGGTTTCTGCAACAACCCCAACAACAGATCAAAGTGCTGTGCAAACATTTTGAGCAACCACTCTTCTCCCCCGGAGTTATTCTACTATTTTTCTATAGCATCTCCCTTTTTTTGGGGGGTCAGCAGACATTTGTTTGATTAGCAGCAATTTTACTTCTTCTGTCCAGTTGCCAACACGCTTAATTACAAAGTAATTACACAGCGCAAATATTTAAGGAGGGAATTTCTGAGAGGGGGGAATATATGAAACGGACACGCCTTCGAGTGTGAAAGTGTCCTGGCTTATGTAATTAAATCAAATTACAGGGTATGCTGAGACACTGCAAAAGGGGGAGTTACTACAGCTATTTAGAGTTATTCCAAAAACATGTTTGCCTTTAAAAAAATTCTCTATTGATTAGTCGAATTTCCATTTCAGTTCACTCTATTAGCAGCTGAATTGACCTCTTTAAGATCGAATCTCCATTTTAGGGGAACACCTTGTTACCCTACATCCCTCATATGAATGATAGCTAAATCACTTAGCTTCACCCGCACGAACAGTGTCTCCAGTGTGACCAGGCGCTTGTTACCTGGCGAATTTGGGCAATCGTGCTCGTTGGGCACGTAGGAGTTCCTATTACGGGCTGGCAGGTTAACTCCGCATATTGTGGACTAGTTTAGAGTCTTCTTCACTTTCTATATGGGTTGGTTCTTGGGCTTTGACTCCTCTGCGTCCCTTGCTTGCCTTTATTTACTGGAGGCTTGGGTTTTGGTTCAGGTCTTCTTACTCGTGGTCTTCTGAATCTACGGAAAAAGAATGGTGAGGGCCTGTATGGGGATCCGTATGGTGAGGGTCCGTATGGTGTGCGTCCGTATGGTGATGATCCGTAAGGTGGCGGTCCGTATGGGCGGCGGTTGTTTCCTTTTTTTAATCCGATTAAAGCTAAAACAAGAAGGGATACGCCAATGACTTTTACAATTTTGACAGCATTGCTCTGCATCTTCGAGGCCTACTTAAAGGTTTTCAAGATATCGAAGCTATAGATTAGTAAAGCTCCCATTTCAGTATGGCCTCGAAATATGTAGTAAATTATGCTATGTAGCTATCTTCGATTCGGCACATAACATGAATAACTGAATATTTTTATACCCTTCGACCATTGAAAATGGTCAAAAAAGGGTATACTAACTTTGTGCAAATGTACAGGCAAAAGGAGGCGAGGGAGACCCCACAAAGTATTATATATTTATTCTTGCTCAGGATCACTAGCCGAGTCGATTAAGCCATGTCTGTCTGTCTGTCTGTCCGGATGTCCGGGTGTCCGGATGTCTGGATGTCCAGATGAACACACAGATCTCAGCTATTATAAAAGCTAGAGACACCAAATTTGGCATAAAGGTTTCTGTTTACCTGGCGCACACAAATGTTGGGTGCCATGCCTACTACCCCCGCAAATGAATAATTTATTCTACATAAACAAGATAAAACATTCTGAGTTTGACCAATATTTAGCTAATTATAATACCAACAACGTCAAAAGTTTAATCCGATCGGACAACAAACACAGACGTTATATGTACATCTCACTCACTTAAAATTGAATCTCAAGTTTCATTCTATATACATCATATATACATCATGCATTTTCAATGTTCCTTACTGCATGACGTAGTAATCACTTGGCTTTACCCGCACGCACAAAGTCTGCAGTGTGACCAGGCGTTCATTATCCACGAACGGAGTTGCGGTAATCTCGTACTATTGAACACTCATCGTAGTCATCATTCTTCTTAACGTTCTTTTCTTTTCCTTTCCCAGTCCCTGTCCTCCCTTTCTCTTCTTATTCTTCTTTGTCTACTGATTTCGCCGCCGTGACTGAAACGGTCTTTTAATATCCCAATGAGGAAAACAGGAAGAACAATCATGGTTGTACGAACGTAATGAAAGAATTTCGAAATTTTTTCTTTCATTTTGAGGCCTACTAACAGTTTCGTTGACAGTTCAACGTAGTGTGATTTATATCAAGGAGTCAATATGTGACGTGGTTGGTTTGACATATCTGAAATAAATGAATGTTTAATATATTTAATTATTTATTCATAAATCGATTATATTATTCGTATTCAGCTTGTACCTTGAAAAAACACACTGTCCGTTGATGGATTCGGAGGTTTAAAATTTCATTTATTTTACTCCATAACATCCGTTTCGTTGAGCATACAGGGTGCCAGATTAAGCTTGTCGTTTATTTGTCATCAGTTTTTGGGTCTCTATATCTTCTCCAGTATTTATTATGGGTCTTCTTTGTATTGGTGATCGTTGTAGAGTGCGTTTAAATAAGAGGTATGCCTATAATTTTAAAAAGTCTTCCAAATTTGTTTTTTTTTTTTCATTTTCGAAGCCTGCTTAAAAGGATTGTAATATCGAGCATATCAAAGAATCTAGTTCACATTTAAGTTCACTTCTGTGAAGTAGAGAATGTGAGAAGTTTGGTTGGGAATGAAAACAATAAAAGTGATGTGGGTTTTGTATATTTATTTTCATATGGTATACTGTTTTTTAAGACCGTGTATAAACACACATAAAGTGAACAGCTACGTACATTTACGTGCCGACAAACACAAACCAGGAATTTTTTAAAATCGATGAATAAAATATGTATAAAAAATATATAATCAATTTAGTTGCCTGAAAATGAAAATGTGTTTACCAATGAAATCAAACTACATCACGTGAAATAATTGCTAACAAAAAAGTGCCAAAGCAGCATCCAAATGCCAAATTAAACATAGTTATATAACCATCATAATCATCTTCAACCTCATCATCATCATCATTATCGTGTGCACATTAATTGGAAATCAACCACAAATATGGGCAACACTTCGTCCTCATCGCATGGCAGCGGGAAAAACGCACGTAAATGCCGCAGTCTGCCCAATTCGCCGGATGTGAGAAGGTAAAGGAAGTTATATATATACTCTATATAGAGGAAAAGCTTTTAGTGCACTCTGTGCTGCCACTAATGAGACTCATTATGCATATTTCAAACAAAGATAACGCTCGAATAGAGCCAAATGTCAGCACAATAAATCAGTCGAACAAAATGTCTAAATTTGCTCAAAATTTACGATATATTTTCCCCCGAATTCGTTTATTTTTGGATTATTTATAAAGTGAAAGCAAACTAGAGACGTCGCCGACTCCAGTGGATCATTCGTATATTCTATTTTCGGGGGGAAAAACAAGTTGGAGGTTGTTCGAGGCTAATGGAAATGACATTTTGTGGTTGAGCATTTTCTTCGCACTCAATCGCGGGAGTGCAAAATTTTCTAGGTTTTCCAACTGAATTAAAAGATGGAAAGCGATTCATAATTAATGGAGTGTCTATCCCCCCTCCACCCCCGTTGCCCCTTCCGCACTACTTGCAGCTGTAGGTGCCGAAAGCGGTACACGCAACTGGCGATCGTCCCAAAGACAGAGAGGGAGAGAGAAGGAGACTTCCGCCTGTCCAATGCGATCCTCTGTTTGGCTGCCAGCCAGACTAGACCAGACTAGGGACAGGTCTAATTTACTGGAGCTGTCAGACAGCTGGAAGTTTGTTGCCCCCTGTCGTCAACGTCAGCGTGAAGTGTTGCATAATCCATTTCAGTCATTTCCATTTCCAGATATTGAGAACTCTCCCGCGCCCAGCGAACTGCTCAAAGTGCATTTATGATGGGCGCGTGCGAGAGCAACCCTCGGGAAAATTCAACCACCGTAACCAAAAACCTTTTTTTCGGTTATGACAGCACTTCTTTCTCTCTCTCTCACACACTTACTCCCTCTAGAGCTGACAAAGTCAATAAATAAAACATTTGCCAAGTTGCATAATTGAAAATCTATTCCATGCGCTGGGAATCTTTGGGCCTGCTACTTATCGGACAACCCTCGCTGGGTCCAGCACTCCGTTTGCTCAGTGTAAGGCAGCCTGGTTTATTTACGAGCATTTGTCCAACCCCTCGCAGACTAAGCACACACAGGAGCACAAACAAAATGTTGTCAGCTGCATTTGCTGGGTGTGAAAAGAGACAGAAGTGTGTGTGTGTGGTGTGGTGTGGAGTAACATGTGATCATAGCTGAACTGCCATATATAGACTAGAGAGGGTAGATAACTCATAGGATAGAGTTGGGTGGACTATGTCATATGATAAAAAGAAACCTAAGGTCAAGTAACTTCTTATCCTAGCCAAACATATATATAATGTACATAACTGAAATATTTTCTTAGATATCTAAGATCTATTAGTAACTACAGATTTAAGCTGAACTATAACTCATATATGTGTAGAGAAAATAATAGAGAACTGGATGATAATGCTGGGCTAAAGAGTTGGACAGACTAAAAGATGTTATGAGCAGATTCTTCTGATCCAAGCTGACCCATCATACATAGAAAAGAGCGATTTGAAACCAAGAAGATAATTCTGAGATAATGAGTTGTCTATACTACAAGAAAATAATTAAATTAAATATTTTGAAATATTTTAGCGAAAATCAAATGTACTAACGAATTTTCTAAAGACTTTGTGGCTTCATAATTTGTATAGAATGTTTCATTAAATAAAATGCATTTTGAGAATACCTAAGCTTCAAATGTATCTATTTATAACTTCTTTGCGCTTGTGGATCTATTTTTCTGTACATGTCTGTGGAATAAGTGTATCAACATTATTATTTATGTTATCTAATACGATCAAGTTAAAAATACTATATCTACACTGTACTATAATCTAGTAATATAGTATTGCTGTTTTATGATCGCATATTACTATATAAAGACTTTGGATTCTTGCCACCATTACCACTCTTTGGATCTTCCTAGGCGATAGTTGTCATCTCTTGCCTCTCCCATCTCTAATAGTTTTATGCGTATCCCCTTTGCAACATTGTAGTTGAAAAACTCACGCCTGGGCTGAGCGAAAAGTGGAAGTTGCCTCTTGAGAGAGTTGCCAGCGCCAGGGCTGCCCACTTGATGCAGCATCTTGTGATATGTGTGTTTTGTGCGGTGTTGTTGCTTTTGTTTGTTTGGCTACTCACCACTTGCGGCTGCCACTGAATGTGGCTTGTTTACAAGCAGAGTGGGGCGTGGCACAGAGAGGTGGGTGGGGGGACAGAAAGCTATGTATGTGCAACCTGCTGTTGCATATTTAAAGATGTCGTCGACATGTTGCCGCAGTCAACAAAGGTGGCAGCCCGACAACGATGACGGGGGCTACCATTAGCACAGAGCGAATAAGTCGCAGAACATCTTTGAGATTGCCGTCTGTGTGCCGCACGTGTTCCACGGTGCGTGTGTGCATGTGTGTCTGTGCGTGTGTGTGTTAGCAGACGCTATTAATTGTTGCTCGCTACAGCTGAGAGAATGCGTCCCCCAACTTGAGTAGGGGAAAACTTCGAGCTGAAGTTTTCGCCTTGCGTCTAATAACTGAAAATCGTGACTTTATGTCGCACTTGAAAGCCAGGAAAAGCGGAAAAGCGAAGAAAAACGAATGCGAATACGAATACAATACCCACTAAGATGCAGCTCAGCTCGCATATTGTTTGTATCTTTCCACTGACTGAGTGCGTCCCACAGAGGGAGGGAGCACTCACGACTCTCGAGATGAACACGTTGTGCAGCGTGTCGCATTACAATTTCTAATATGAGCCCATTTGACTTCTGACTTTCAGCTCGAGAGCTGAACGATGCTGTCAAAGAGCCAGCAAAAGCCAAAAGATTGTTTTCCACCGGGAATCAAGCTAAATGGTTAGAGAGACAGAAGAGGGAGTTTAAAGCTGGAAAGAAAGCACTTGTAATTGGAAGTCTTATTCGGAGTTGATAAAGCTGAATTTAAAGTTTGATAAGATCTTGGAATATACCAAAATTTTAAACAGTTGATTAATTGTCAATTTAAAGATTGATGAGAACAAGGAATAAATCAAAATCGAATTATTTCTTCTTTGACTTATTTTTGAGATCCTTTAAAATATATTGGAAAAAGTGTTAAATGGATTTCTACTGCTTTTTGGACCCTTAGATTGACTAGTAAGATCCTATATGGAAATATAATTAAAACCTCGATTAAAGATGGAAAGAAATGGAAAGAATGTACTTAAAACCTAAGAAGGCTATTTAAGAGTATTAAAGATGCATTTGAACTTGAATGAAATCTTGGAGAGTTTTTCTCAAAAAGCTTTAATGAAACTTTAATTCTATGAAACATATGAAAATCCTTTCGAAATCGATTTAGTTAAACTTCACGTGATTTAAACTTCTTTTAGCTCTTTCAAATTTAAATCAAAGGATTTAATTATAGAATAGATTAAAGATAGAAGAAAGAACATAATGTTTAATTATATTTTAATGTGCATAACTAAAAGTTTTTCTATCAACGGGAAATTGTTAAACTGCAAAGCATTAAAAAAATACTTGGCAAATCAATTTCTAAAGCTTCCTTGAGCCGTTTCAAACTTGATTTATAGGAAATCGCGCCATTAAGCCAGCTAGAAGTGCTTGAGAACCAGCTAAAAGTCTTAACGCCAGCTAATTAAGCCTCTTTCATGTCTCTTCCTGATTTCTTTTTTACTATCTTGGCCATTTCAAGCTAGTTGCGAGGTGCCACTTAACTGGTTTCAAGCGCCAAGCTTCCTGCGCGAATGTCTCACTTCTCCCCAGCATGATCTTCCCCCTTCTCTCTCTCTCTCTCTCTTAGTTGTTTGCCACGCCTTAGAGGCATATCAATGGCACATAATTACGCCCATTATCAGGCATTCAACACCTACCCGAATCTGCTTGCAGCCAGCACGAAACGTGGCAGCAACGTGGGCTGTGTGACCCTCGAAAGAAGAGCTCGCTGGGTTGCGGGAGACGACGGACAAGTTGACTCCACATAAATTTGCTGCAGCTTGTGGCAACTTCTTCTGCTCGTTGTTGCAAGTAGCCAGCCAAATTGCTGTGGCAAATTTATGAACATTTTCTGCGCTTAACGGCAAAAACTGCAAATCACCAAGAGTAGCAACAACAACGAGTTTGGGGGGTCAGAGTCGAAAGGTTTTTGGGTTAAGATAAAGTTGAAAATTGCTTTGACCGGTAGCCACAGGCACTAGATAAGATATAGTGAAAGTCAACTGAGTAATTTGCAACTTTCCACAAATTCTTATCGGCAAATTGCAAATTGAACTTCGAGTGCATTATCCATTGTAGCAAGCGATCACTGTAGGGCAGCTAAAAATATCTGAGGAAGAGTTTCTTCCCAGTCGCGTATCACATGTCAATCGCGATGCCCAAGATATCTCAAGCATCTTGGGAGCCAGAGTCCAGAGGAGGGCCTGGTTCAAAGCGTATCTAACCATAAACGGACACGGCAACAAATCGCCTGGCAAACGTGCCACGTATAAGGCAACTTGGCCATAACCGAAAATGGTCAGGGGCGCTCGCGCTTCGTGCCACAAGACTGTGGCAGAAAGGGAGACGGCTTCTTCTGCTTTTCGAGGCTGTGTGTGCCATGACAAATGCAACTCAAGTGACACATTGTGCGGCAACAAAAGCAACAAAGCCAGCAAACATGCAACGCAAATGCAACTAATGGCCAGACGTTGCAAGCATCCGGAGGGAGTGGGGCACAGAAGGAAGCTGCCTGTTTTCATATTTATGCAAGCAAATGTTGTCGACGACGCGTTTCATAGTTGGCTCCCCCGCTCCTCCTCCCTCCCCTCCCTGCGCTGGCAACTGGTCTGGACTTGCAACTGCAACAGCAACAGCAACAGCGACGCAGCAAATTGCGTGGGCTGTGCGCGCACAGGTGAATGCCACCAGGAACAGGCTATTATGCGAGACCCGACTCCAAAGGTCAAAGACATTTGGCAGCTGTCGCGCACACAAACAAAAACAACTACAGTCAGCGAGGAAGAAGCGGGGGGAGAGGGGGAGCAGGGGAATGCAGAGGAGGATCAGGAAAATCTGCGCAGCTACAAATCAAAACTGCGTAATAAAGACACAAATTCAATTTGTGCAAGTTAAAAGCATGTGTTGCACGTTGCACGCTGCACACTGCACATCGTTGCGCAGTTGGAGGCGCCCCAGTGAATCCACTTTTGACATGTGACACCTGAGAGATGCAAAGCTGTAGATACGACGACGAATACATTTCAGAAATAACAAGCTGCTGTCGCTGAAGCGGCTGCTGCAGCTGTGGCCACGGGGCGCTTGAGAAGTTGTAGAAGAAGTAAAAAGACGGTTCAGAGTATTTGTTGGACAATGTGGAAAATTTGAATAGGAAAATATAAGAGAAAAGGTTTAAGATAAAAGTTTATTTAGCTGAGTGTCTAGGTAAATATTTGAATCAAATATTTCTGATTTATATCTAAATCTTAAAAAATTGTTTCAGATTCGGAAGACTGAAATAAACAAAGATATATTTATAAAAAAATATTTAATATGAATCTTTATAAAATAATAAATAAGCAGAAAGCTACCCTTGCTTTGGTGAAAGCTTGATATTATATCTCCTCCGATTGTTCCTATACTATAATTATATATAAAGGTGAAGAATTAAATGGTATTTTGTATATTCAATATTTTATGTAATATTATTTGACAGTGATAAGTTAGTTATAACGGCGGATGTAGTGAATTTGATTGCCTCATCTTGACAAATATTATACTGATAGTTTTGTATGACTGTTATACGATATATCACTCCAATCCAGCTCGTTCCGACTCATATACAGCACGCAGCAGTAAGGAGCTTGTATATTAAATTTCATCAAGATACCTTTACAACTAAGGGACTAGTTCGCCTTTAAATAGACGGACACACGGATATACGGACACAAGCGGACAGATGAGCAGGGCTAGTTCGATTCTTCTGTTCGTTTCTTTTCAAAATTTATATAATAGAATATATACTTATATAACTCATAGCCACTATTTATTTAAGTCCTGCTGGAGTATTAAAAACCTAACCGGTCATCAGCTCTTTTCTCTTTCATATAACATAAACTTCTTAATCAGCCCTCGCACAATCTCATACTGCAGCTTCACCATAACTACACCTAGTGACTTGTGTCTTTGAGCATATGCAGACAATCGACATCCTCGTCGAGGCATGTAAAAGTCGCTGAAGGCAGACAGCTTTGGCCTTTTTTTTAGCTGGTTTGACTTGCCAACAGGAGCTGCCGGAAAAGCAACTCGAGATTCGCGACTTGCGACAATAAAATGCAAATAAAATTATATGAAAAGTAATTTGGAAACATTTCTGTTTGCCTGTGTGTAAAAGAGAGGGAGAGAGGGAATCATGAGTGAGGAGAAAGGAGAGGGAAAACGACGTGACAGACGCTTGATGAAAGCGAAGAATCCTGCGATTTCTGTTTGGCTTCCTTGGCTGCGCGTTTAATTTGCAGTAGCAGCTTGAAAAGGGCCAAAAAGGACGAAGAATCCGCTGCCAACTTCATTTGTCTGCTTTTCTTCATTTAATACAATTGGAGTTGTTGTTGTGGCTGCTACTGTTGCTGTTTTTATGCCCCTGCCGCGCCTTATTAATGGCCAACAACAATGGAAAGTGGCAAGTCGAGAGCGAGGCAGCAACAGCAACAGCAGCCATAAGATACAAATGTATCTTGTGTGCGTATCTTGGTGCTGTCTGCGGCCCCCTGCCAAGTTTTATGAGCGCGACTTATTAAAAGTTAGTGCGAGTTGCTTTTTATTGCTTTATTTGCCTTTTTAATCAGCATTTTGAGTAATTGCGAAAAGAGAAAAAGCGAAAAGGAAATGGAAAATTAATTTTACTCTAGCTCAACTTAAGCGGATTTTGCAGTAAAATAAAATACGCAAATTTATGCAACTAATCTGAAGTCAATTTGAATATGACTGAGACTCACTCTACATATAAGGAAATCTGTGAATAAATTTAAAATAAATTGGTGAACTATTATATAAATTTGTTGAGTTTATATATATAAATGAAAAAAAAAAATTAAATTAAATCAAAATATATAAAATATATTTAGATCTTGAAGCTTAATCTTCGATCCTTTCTTGCTGAATATTACTGAGTTTAGGTTTAGAAAGAAATTCTTGTGGTATACCCGCTACTAAACAAAACGATTTCTCAATTCTGGAACTTATATTTTAAGATATTTTGTGTTGCATAATTTTTATTGACTCAGCTCGTGATGCTGATTAGGAATATATATACTTTGTGGGGTGTGCCACGCCAACTTCTGCGTATTAAATACATTTCGGTTGGCTACCCTTTTGGAAGTAGTTACAAATGTGGGTCAATAATTGACCGATCAAACGATTTCAATTATCCTAAGAATTTTGTACCTATTTTAAAACAAGTGCGTCATAAGCTTGACTTCATAAATATAATTCTAAATTAATTATAAAAAAGAATATAGTACATTTATTAATACTGTTTTAAATATCTCAGTTGGTTTGCTCAGTTGGTTTTATTTTTTGTAATTTAAGTGTTACATAAGCTTAACTTCTTGAATTAAGGAAGTTTTTGACTTATATTTATTGATAGTATATTATGTGTATATTTATCCAAGTTGACTCTTCACCTGCTCGAAATGCCCGTGTTTACAGCCAATTTGAGTAGCTAATCAAATTTAATTGGTCCAATAAAAATGAAGATTTGATTTAATTGCACAATTTTGCATGCCAGCAGAGAGACAAAGAAAGAAAGGGACAGTCAGAAAGGGAAAGAGAGAGAGAGAGCTGTAGCCGTGCAGCTACTTAGCTACGCAGCTTATGGCGCCGCAGATAAAAAAGTGTCTTTTCGCAATGATATGCAAGTTTACGAGTCCGCTTGTGTCTCGTTTCATTTAGAGTCGTAAAAATGTTGTAAAAAATGCATTTATACTGAGAGCGAAAAAAGGGATTGGCTAAAAGTTTATTAATTTATCAACATAGGGAGAATGAGTATTTCTGCCAAGATACGAGTGCAAGGCAACGAGTATCTGACAGATACAGTTACCGCAACTCACAATGCAAATCACGCTGCAGACAAGCCGTAAATGTTGTCGGTGTGTGTGGGCGGCACCTCGTAAAATATGCAGAAATATTAAAAGAAATAGCGCCATTAAAAAAATATGGAAACCTTATAAAGCACATTGTTGTATTTTATTGCACTCCTTAAACACTTTACTTTAAATGCAGAAACTAAATGATCTTCTTTCTCTCTCTTTTGTTATTGCAGACAAATTGCACCCGCCTATGCGAAGGTCAATGGAGGCACCGCCATCCCGCTGCCCGCCACCGTCATGGTCCAGCGTCGCTGTCCGCCGGACAAGGTGCGACCGCTGCCCCCGACCCCAAATCATACGCCATGTAAGTGAATACGATTTCAGGGATGGGAGGGAGGGGTTATATTTATTAAAAAGTGCCTGGGGAAGGGGAGAGGGTACAAGCTGAGCTACCCTTAGCGTCTGCTGGTTGTTTACCGCGCATAAACAAATTTCGGTCCAGCCGGCGCAGGAACAACCCCCAGCAGGGGCGGGGACGGGCACGGGGCATGCCAATGCACTTAGTCTCCAACCCAAACTGGTCGAGTTGTCAACAAAAAGGGGTAAAAGGAAATACGCTTGCCCCATGTGGCATCATCAAAGCGCGCCCGGGGAATGCCTTCTTTGTGGGCTATGCCAGTAAGCCCCCTCATATTACTCAAAATTCGTTTGCACTTGGGAGAGTAAGAGAAAGAGGGAGGGAGAAAAAGACAGAGCGGAAGAGTGGGATATGGAGAGAGAAACAGAGATATATAGTGTAGTAATTAATGCGCGTTACGCTGATTTGAGGTTGGAAATGGGTCCCCAGTCGGTATCCCAAGGTAAAGCTGAGCTGCAAACTCTAATTGGAAGATTGAAGATTAAAGTTATATTATTGAAACGGATAATGCCCCACAACTGGGGGAGCAGTTATAGAGCTTGTATTAAGGCATTTTATCAAATTAGAGAGAGATGAAAGATTTTTAGAGGGGGAAGCAGACTAAAGGTACATACAATAAAAGGCATATACGAGTATATACTGAGAAAAGGAAGAAGATTTATTAAACTTAAATAAGTGAAATTACAAATTACAGAATATTGAAGACATATACCTTACTCAATGTGAACTCTGGTATAACTAAATGAGGGCAACCCAAGGCAGTAAAGCTGGAGACACATCGATGTTTGCTGTGGTTATTCATATGTAACGTTGATGATCATCGATTTAACATACCATTGATGTTAATCTCGCTCTACCAAGAAGAAACCTTCTCAAAGAAATAAGGTCAATCAGTCTAGGAAAAATTATACAATTCATAAGAAACACTGTACTGATAATGTAGCTCTAAGTTCAATTGGGGTACAAAAGATCTTATTGGGCGCAGTACAGCACTATACCAAATACAAATAGTTCCAAGGTGCATTCTAAATGTTTGCAAATGACAAAAAGAGGTAAGGTACACCCTCTTAAATATATGCTCTTGTTCGGCATCAATAGTCCGTGTCTAATAACGCGCCGAACTCCGCAACTAAAACCGCTAGATGCACCAAATTTGACATGCAGATAGGCATATTCCAACTGCAGCTAAACTACATAATAAATATTGGCTGCCACGCCCGCTACTTTTACAAAGAGACAAAGATACCCTTATTACATGTGTTACATTCAGTACTTGTAACTAATGAAGTTGCGACACCAACTAACCGAAATATGAAGTTATTCTTAGTACTTCACACAAGAAGACAGCACATTAGTATCTTATCAGAGTTTGAAATATTGCCCATTGTCATATGGAGGTCGCAGTGGGATCATTGCATTTGGGTTTGTAGAAGATTTATGCGTGGCGGCCTGTGCGCCGTATAAATCTGCCTGTCGAGGCCCCCCTTGGGGTAGTCGCCTCTTTCGGCTGTTTCCGATTTTACATGCCGCAATTAATTAAGTTGAATGTCCGCTTGGCCTTTGTGCATTGATTTATTGGCTGCGCGCGACAGCCTGTTGACAATGTCAGCGAGAAGAGACTGCAGAGAAGAGAATTAATGAACTGACATTCTGTCTTCCCCTCCCCCTATTGCAGCCATACCGGGTCTGGGCAAGAGCGGCAGCGACTTCAACTCGAGCCGTCCCAACAGTCCGCCCACGAGCAATCACACCATACAGAGTCTGAAGAGTGGCAACAACAACAGGTAGGTGCCACACCACATCCCAAATGGGGTCTCTTCATAGCTAATCCTTCTGGTTGCCTTGCAGCCTGCGGCCGCCGAGCGCCAAGAGTAATCACCAGAGTGGCATTCCCTCGCCCAGCAGCCACAATGTGACCACGCCCAGTGCGCCACAGAAGCACTCGATGCTGGACAAGCTGAAGCTCTTCAACAAGGAGAAGCAACAGAACGCAGTGAATGCTGCAGCAGCTGCTGCGGCCAACAAGACGCAAATTCAGTCGAAGCGCACCTCCTCCTCGTCGGGCTTCAGTTCGGCCCGCTCAGAGCGCTCCGACTCCAGTCTGAGCCTCAACGATGGCCACAACTCACAGCTGAAGCCGCCAAGCATCAGTGTCAGTGTGCAGAAGAGTCAGCAGAAGCACAACACGAAGCAGTCCAAGCTTGCTGGCGGCGCAGCAGAAGAAGGATCAATCGAAGAGCAGCGCTAAGCTGGATAAGAAGGAGAAGAGTCCAGCACGATCGCTACACAAAGAGGAGCTGTCGGGCAACGAGTCGCGCAGCTCCACCTTGGGCAGAGCGGGCAAGAGCTCACTGGCACGTGGTCCCGCCGAGAAGACGTCTTCCAAGTCATCGCTGCACTCCAAGTCCGACTCGAAGTGCTCGCCGAAGAGTCAGTCCCATGGCCAGAGTCAGCAACAGTTGCTGCACAGCCCTGGAGGCACTGCACTGCCCAAACCAATTGCAGCGATCAAGGGCACCAGCAAGTTGCCTCAGCCTGGTGCCGCACCAGGAGCAGGAGTAGGAGGAGGCTCGACGGGTGAGCTCTTTAAGCGCGAAACTAGCGACATATCCCAGGAGCAGCCACAGCAGTCGAACGCTGCTGGCCCCGCCCAAATTCAACATATCTTCAAGGCATTGCCAGCAACGCCTCCACCACCGTATTACGCCAACGCGCCACCGCCGGCCACCCCGCCTGCCCCTGCCGTGTCGGGTTACCTCAGTGAGCCCAGCACGCCGCAGCAGCAGCAGCAGCCTGGAAGCATTTACGGCAGTGCGGGCAGTCGCCTGCCACCACCCAAGGCTGCCACAATGAGCGGCGCACCACGCAAACTGGAGTACAATGCCAGACCACATATCCTCTCCTCGCCGCCACCGCGCATCCCTCTGGGTGCACGAGGTCCTGCGCACAATTCTGCGCCAAACACGCCCACCGCATCGCCCAGTAAATTCCACACGATCCCCTCCAAGATTGTGGGCACCATCTACGAGTCCAAGGAGGAGCAATTGTCCCAGCAGGCAGCCTCCTCTGCTTCAGCTGCCTCCTCCTCCTCTGTGCTGCCCATGCGTCCGCTGCTGCGTGGCTACAATTCGCATGTGACGCTGCCCACACGCGGCGCACGCGGCGGCCAACCACATCAGCATCACCAGCAGCATCATCCACATCAATCGTACTTGGACTTTTGTGAATCGGACCTGGGCCAAGGCTACTGCAGTGACGGCGATGCACTGCGCGTGGGCAGCTCTGCGGCATCAAGTCGCTTCCACGACATCGACAACGGCTATCTGTCCGAGGGCAGCAGCGGCCTAAGCGGATCCAGCCACGCCACGGGAGGCGTCGCCCATGGCAAACACTTCCTCAGCATGATGCGAGCACGCACTCAGCTGCCAACCACGATCGAGGAACGGTGAGTACACGATACGATACGAGCATTACACTAAGTCTAATGTAAGGTGGAATAGGAGGGGGAGGGTTGAAATGCAATAACAGATTATGTTCACCTGAGAACGCAAGGTGAATTGGAAGAGGAAGGGCAGTAGCTATATTCTTGTTAATTCCTGTAGAAGAACTATAACTATTGATATAATAAAAGAGTTTATTGATTTTGAAATAGTGTATGCCAAGGTGTAGGTTATTTAAGGTAATCTCGTCATAAAGGCAAGCACCTTATTACGTCATGGGAAAATGTGTAATATAGTATAGACTGTATTGTATCACAAAGCTGTATTGTATCTAGTGTGTACAAATAAACGAACACACTTTAGCTGCCAAAGAAACAATTTAATATTAATAATTCATGGAGTATGCCATGTAGGGCTTTTTCTATGTAGGCTAAAACTTCCTTAGATCCTAAAGTACATAGGTAATCTGGATTTTAAATGCAATTCTTGTGTATATACCTTGAATCTTTTTGTGTTGATCGAAAGAAGTCATGTTCAAGTCAAATAATAGACCTAATAATTAGGTTTGATAGTTAGACCTATAAATCGAATAGCCACTATCTAAACTATAGGTGCCTTAACACATTTAGAGTCTACTATGTCAATATGTAACGTCACTTAAATTAAACCAGTTAAAGTTATACGGTAACCCATATAACATGCATTTATATGAAAGGAAAGTCTTTCTTCATTTAACTGAGAATCTTTAAAGTAAGCTAATTTATTTATAAAACAAACGATCTAAATACAAGGTTTTTACTATGGTTTAGTTATTGCAAGTTCAAGTCGGTCGTTTTCTTTTCCTTTTAAGTTTTCACCGCATTCAGAGATTTTCATTTTAACCTAGACAGACTCCCCCTTTAAATTTAAAATTGATTAAATTAAAATCAAATCATGTTATCACCTTAAATAAATGAATATGATACAGAACAAGCCTTGATCCGATCTACCTTAAGGCTTATTAATCGGTTATATATAAAGTCATTAAAGTTCTCCTGTATAGCCACACTCGATCATGCCTCCCGTCAAGTCCGATATACCCTGTCTGCAGGCCTATTAAAATTGTCATACAATGCAATGCAATGTAAACATTGAGTTGAATTTCTCGAGATACTCAGATTATTGGAGTGCCTGTGCGCCAGGCAGCAGCAGCTTGGGCTAATATTACACGCATTCTTTATATGGCTCGCTGCAGTTTGCCAGCTATGCCATGAGTCATTCCATCATTCCTTCATTTCATCGGGCTCTTCTGCTGTCCAACTACCCAGCTGACACCAATGAGTCAACGGACAATTGGCATTGTATCGTTTCGATGCGCTTCCGAGAACTTTGTCGCCTGTTGCGGGGCGTCTCTTCTTGGAGTCGAGTCTTGTATATCATGCTGTGTGAGTGTGTGGGTGTTGTGGCCATAAAACGGTACTCAAATGGGAAGAAAAAATGCGATTCCTTTTTGAATTTCGCAAACTGCGACACGCACAATTTGGCCACACTCGAAAGGGGGGCTCATCATGATTATCGCCAATGTCATCATCGTCCTCCTACATGGGCTTGAAGCAGTTAATTGTGCAGCCACCTTAACAACTTCCGGGCAAACATGAGAGAAGGAGAGACGAGGTGAGCGCCTCTTCAAAGTCAAAAACAGACCTCAAATTGCCAATTTGCATAAAGGCCACTCGATGAGTTGACTCCGACTCCGACTCCCCAACTCTGGCGGGGATCAGGCTCAGTGCTTGTCAAATGCCATTTGCAAATTGTCAATGGCAGCAACAGACGACTTGACAATTGACAATGCTCACCTGTCAAAGCGTCGTTGTTCCACCTTCCTGCCTAGCTCACCCTCTCCCTTCCTCCCCCTCACTCGCACAAACAATGGATGATGGTCTAAAGATAGATAGATGGGATATTGAGATACATTCACGCAGTGCTGCCGGCATGGCAACCACTTGCCACTTTGGCACTTCAGCTAACAAAGGTTGTTAACAAGCGCATTTTACGTGCGCACAGGAGCGGATAATGCCACTTGAAGGGCGCCCAAAGTGAAGAGAGTTATGGGGCCATGAGTGATTGAAGGTTATTGAAACAGAATATTGAATATTTAAGATATTGAGGATTAGTTCTAGGGGAATAAACTAGTTTAAGGTAAGCATTGAAGAGATAAGGACTTTTTTTATATTATTCTATATATTATTTTCTATTTTATTATTATATACTTCTTTCTCATTTACATATCGCAATTACCCCAACCTATTTGAATCTAGTTAGGATTGCTAATATGTTGAATATATCAAAACATTCAAAAGATTAGATTAGACTAGACAGTAAGTTTTAATGGAAACTTCATAGTTATGGTAACATTAAATAGATGAAGACTTAGTGCATTTCCCATTTTCCATATTTGACCTACTTCATTTAACACTGACCTATTTGAAGTGAGCTACCTTTGAAGATGTGTTCGTATATTTTGCTAAACATGTTTCTTTCTATGAAGCAGATATACTTAAAAGCTTTTAAAATCATTGTAAGAAGTAAAACATTTTGGCCAGTTACATCTTAAACTTGACTGTCACATCTGTTCTTTAATTTCTCTCTTTACATTCACTATATCTGCTGCAACTGTATTTCTCTGCCTGCCTCCCCCTGCAAGTCTAGCAAGTCTTCAAGATATTCCATTTTCCAGTTCATTTGTTAACCATTTTCCCCATTTTCTTGGGGATTAATAGTCTCCAAAGACTTTCGGTAGCTGAAGCGGAGTGTGCCCTATCATAATTTAGTTATTTTATTAAACACTTGTCAACAGAGAGACTCCCGTTCCCGTCCCCGTTCCCACTCCCACATTGCCGCGCATTTCATTAAAAAGCGCTTATAGCAAGCAGGGGCAGGAGAGTGAGCAAGGGGGGCGGTTCATATTGTGGGGTCTACATTTTCATTAGCTTCGGTCCATCAGCGCGTTTGATCTGTGAAATTAATGCAATGCCATGAGAAGGCGCTGAAATGGGAGCTGCGTCCCCCTCGCGGGTTGGAGTTCTTTATAAATAGCAACAGCTGTCGCGGCAGACAGGGAGGGAAAGAGAAGGGGAGATAGAAGGAGGAGAGGCAGCACTGGGAACCTTCAACAAGTTCATGCGGTTAGCTGCTGCAAACTGACCCCTCCACGATGACTCTTGAGCCCTGCTCACGTATTTGCCAGCTGTGAAATATGCTCAATAATTGAATTATAATGCAGCAGAGTCGCTTCCCCTTGCCACGCCCCCCGCACTTCTGTCGCATTAGTGTCAAGCTTAGAGGCTAAGGCTAATCAGCTATGGCGTCTGCAGACACCTGCAGGACATAATTCCGAAGCTCGACAAGTGCAGCACGCGGAGCACACGTCCTGGCACGGGGCAAGAGGCGAGCAAGGGGAGCAAGGGGTGTGCAGGGCCTCGCCAGTTGTCTAGCCATAAAAGTAAATCAAAATGCAGCAGGGCGCATATTTCCACCAGCAGGCAGACAGCCAGAGAGGAGCTAGTGCAGGAACAGGAGCTGAAAGAGGAGCGAGAGCCGGAGCAAGGGAAGTAGCAGGAGAAGTAGTTCGAGCAGGAGCTGCAGCAGGGGTTGCCAACTGGACGCCGGAGCACACACATGGCTCTGTCTGTCTGCCACTTCCTGCCTTTATCCTGTCCTCATCCTGCCCTCATCCTGGCCTGGCAAGCGCCTTCGTGCTCTGCCTTTATTTAATAACGCATTTTTCAATGCATGTGATTTATGGAGCAGGCGTGAGATGCAGCCATTTCGCACATCGTTATTAAAGCGTATCTGGGATTAAAGGCAGCCCCAATTGGTTGTTTAATGGGTATCCCTCTTGACCATCCTGCTCTATCCTATGCCTGACCATTTTTCCCGGCATTTGTCCAATTGGAATGACCACAACAAATTGAAAAATAATTTTCGCAGACCCCAACACGATAATATATACAAATTGTTTTTATTAATTTCATCAGGCTCAGTGAATACGCCGCAGGTTCCGAAAATATGTCGGCTCCACCTGCCCACCTACCAGACGGGTGTCTATTAAAAAGGGACTGCCTATTCGAGCGTTCAATGACGATCAACCTGGCCGCAGGCAACCCATTTCGGCTCGAGTTTTTCCAATGCTTGCAGTTTTCTCGTTAAATGAAGTGGAAACTTTTTTTCGGTGCCCTCCTCTATATTCTTTTTTTCCTGCTTTGCTGGAAAAATTGATTCATTGATTTCGATGCGTTTGTCACATTAGCAAAAAAATTCTTTAGTTCTCGGGCTTAGCTCTTTCAGCGCTGCTACCTTTTGCTGACATTCTCGGGGATTAAGTGCAGAAAACGATTCAGTAAAGTACTTGGGAAAATTAATTCTCTAATAAAATCATTGCTCATTGCGGTATTTACTAAGGACGTATGCGTACTAAGCCGATTATGGCAAGCACTTAAACCATTAGCAATAATTTAGAGAACATTCGATACATTTTTTATGCAATTCCATATTCAAAATGTTGCATTTATGTGTTTTGAAGTATTTTGTATATTATATTCATATTTTATATATAATTTTACTTTTATTTTTTTTATAAAAATATTAATAGATTCAAAATAACTTTAACAATTCTCAATTAACTGTTATTCCGCCCAAAAGCTTGCCTGTTTAGTAAGCTTTTATAGCAAGCACACTGTGAGAAAAGCTTATTCGGCTGTTTTTATAGCAAAGTCATGACACGTTTAGCCAAGACACACACCTGATGGTGCAGAAAAGATGCTAAGCTAGCCAGCAATGTTTAACAGTAGGATGTTAAACAACTGTTAAAACAGTTTTTTCGCCACCGGCGCAGAGTTGGGTGGGGGAAGGGGCAATTTCAAAAGGGACCGTCTTTAAAATGTGAGAAAAACTGAAAATCTGGTAATACTTGCCTCACTGCCTTACTGGCCATTGACTTTTAAACCTTACCGAAAGTTTTTACTAGATTTTGTTTTGAAAAACTGCTAAAATTCCCGCTAATAACAACATTTTCCATTTGCACCACAATGGAGTAGAAAATATCTGAATTGGCATCACTGATCTCTCTTCAAGCATTTATAAACAACAATTCTCAGCTAATATTTTATCAATTATTCAAAAAGGCTAAAACTAAAAAGAAAAAAACTTGAATGCCTGCCAAAAAATGTTAGCAATTTACAGCTAAACTGGCAGTTTTGTTCTTTTATAAATGACTTCCAAAAACAATTAATCAGCTAATATTTCATCAATTATTCAAACACATTATCAAAATTATTCATTCACTCATTCATTCATTCATTCAAAACACAATTCATCTGCCAAATGACTCAATCACAAAAATGCATTAGGTAAATCGCTGCAAAATTGCAAACAGTTGTGCACAAAAAGAGACAACAAAACAAAAACCAGTTGCAATTTCTGGCCATATCTTTTGAATGCGATTGCAATTGCCGCAATTGATAAATGCAACACGCCCACACGCCCCTTGGACCCTGCTGTGCCGCCTGCTGTGAATTACATACGTCTATTGCGCCTTCCTGGTGTGTGTGCACCCACGTTGCACTGCGATTAAAAGCGACTCACTGTGACAGGCGTTTGTAAGCCTTTAAGCCGAAACTGACCTTTCCACATGCCACATGCAGCACAAGCTGACATTCCTATACGCCGTAGACTACTCCCACACACACACAAACACACACAAAGACAGAAAGACAAAGAGACCGCAAAGACGTGAGCATGACAAAGTCTCTGGCCGGACTTTTGCTTAATCGTTTTCCAATAACTTTGCCATAGCCGTCAGATATTTTTCTGCAATTATTTTTAACACCGCACGAAAGCTTTTGATTATGATACACTGTGAGAAATTTAGTGAAGTGGTGGTTAAAATTGTGTGAGATATTTACACTGCTAAATAAAATATTGCAGAGAATTTTTTTAATTTGCATATTCTAACTAGGAACTTTCACTCTGAAATTAAAGAAGTATTTATACGAAATGTTACAAAAATTTAATTAAGGTCTTATAATATTTAATTAAACTACTCTAATTTTACTGAAGCATCAGTTTTCACTGCAAGACACCTTAGCTTCTTCTAAACTTTTCTTTAACAAAAATGTAAATCAATAATATATGTAGTGATCTTCAAATCCAAAGTTCCCACTCAAATTTGCAACGATCTTAGCCATTTTCACTCTGAAACTGCGCTGTCCGGCAACTTCAATAGATCTAATGATATTTCAATGGACACTACATGTCCATTCTCTCCAGTCGCCTTTCATCTCTCAATCAATCTCTACCGGGGTCGGTTGCTCTTTTATTATTATTTTTTAGTGCAATTTGATGGCTTGTTGATTGAGTGCGGCCGCCTCGAAGATTAATGAGTATTGGATATGACGACGGGGTGTTGGATAAGCACGGGGCACGGGCCATTGTCAGAGAGGTAAGGCCCGGCCAGAGCGCGGCACTTCTGTGCTACATGTGGCTCCAATTAGTTGAGTTGCCACACACAAAAAGTCTTACCAAGTTTGCCACAACAACATCAACAGCAACAACAACATCGCGGACCGCAACTTGTTATCGGCCAGTTTCGCTTTTCATTGAATGCTCGTTGGATTTTCTTGCGTGCGGCTTGCTTTTTTGCAATTTTGTTTTTGGAAAATTGCAGCACACAGCACACACAGCGCACACAACAAACAGAGACGAAAACAAGCCCGCCCTTGGCTCAATTGCAAACCGGGCAGCTGTCGAACATGAAACAAGTTTGAACATTGCCTGCATGACCAACTGACGAGGTGCCTAAGAGAACCAACTGTTTTTCGAACATACTCTCTTTGCATCATTCGCTCTCTTGCCAACTGGCTCTCTCTCTTTAGGCCATTTGTTGCTTTTGGCAGCGGAAGCAGCAAAGAACTTTACCGTCTTCGTTGCCGGTGGGTGGGCTTCCTTTTAGGTGGGAGGCGCAACATGCTTGACATTTTGAGAAATAATATAGTATACCACCTTGTCGGCAGAGGAACATCAAATAAAACAGTTTATGTGCTGGCAAAATGAGCTGCAAAACATGTAAAAATATCAAATTGATTTTAATGTTGGCAAAAAACCGAAGCGAAATTACATATAAATTATTTAGGATGATTTTAAAATATGCTGATGGGGAGAGTAATGAAGAAGGTGGAGTATGGAGACACAGAAGTCAAAGGAAACTGAGGAAGACATGAGTGTTGTTACCCTTATATGGTAAGAAAAACTAAAAGAAAAATATCAATAGTGAAACGAAAAATTGTCTAAGGGGTATATTATTGTCATAATCTTCACATTTTATCATCATATTAACATTTAAAGTTAATAATCTAAAATCGTTTCCGCTAAAATTAAGGGAACAACTCTAGACACCAATTAGGTTATGGATAAAGACTTCTTTCAGAAGAAAATGGACTAACTAAAAGAGACAGTGAAGTAGTTTTTCAAGAACCTTCTGCATAGCATTAAAAAGTTAATGTAATAAAAGATATAATTGTCATTATTAAGAAAATGATAAACTTACCAAGAAGGTTTAAATATAGAAAGAATTTGTAGTATTGCTTATTTATTTATAAGTACATTTATTAAAACCTAATTCTAACCTATTTAAGACAATTGAAGATTTATTGATGATTTTATCAATGTTTCCATTTCACACAAACTCCTTTAACTCATTCTCTCCTACTGTTCAGCCTTTTCTTTCTTAACAACTCAATTTATGAATCAATAGAAAACACCTTGTTGTGGAGTTGTTCTCTATAGTTACCCCCTGGTTGTAGACAGTTGTAAGTGCACTTTGCTGTTTCGGGCTCTATGATATTGTCATGCTCTGTGCAGATGGCTTCGATAGGAGCCACCTCTTGCCCAACTAACATTGCGTGGCGTGGTAAGAAAACAAGCCGAAAACGCCTTAGGCCTTCAGGTGACAGGCGACAAGCGAACGGGCGTGCGAGCTCTACCAACTACTTTGGTTATTCAGTCGTTCAGTTTCAGCTTCTCACAGGTGGTGGGCAGGTGCCACACTCCGTCGGTGTCTGGCTCCGCTTACCCTCTCTCTCTCTCTTTTTGTCTCTCATATGATTTCCTATCGGCTGACGGCCTTTTACTTTCAGCATTCAGCCTGGCCAAGCACATGCTTCATACAAGCTGCCGCCACTCGCTCTCTTCCCCTCTCTCGCTCTCTTTGGCACGTTCTCTCTTCCATGCGCTTTTCGAACTCGCTCTCTTTCAAACGTTTTCGAACTGAAACTTTTCCATGGTCTCCTCATTGCCAAACGAGCTGGCTGCGAAGCAACCCCAGAAACGCATTTCGACGCTCGGGCGTTGCGGTTGCCTCAAGAAAATGCTGACGCTTGCCGCAAACTCGTCAAACAAAACATTTCAAAAATAACTTCAAAAGTTTTCAAAATGGTGCAATAAATTACTCAAAGTAAAGTTAATTAAATTATTTATAGGGTTAACTAATTAAAAAATATAAATATAGTAAAATACAATATAAAAATAAATAACCAACATCATTGAACATAAATTCGTTTTCAAAATATTATAAAATAATACAACAATTCAAGTTTAAACATATTAATACCATTGAAAAATACTTCAAAAAATCTTTCAAAAATAATAAATAACTGTGAAATAATATATAAAAGTAATGAATTAAATATCAGTGCTTCAAAATTATTGAAATAGTATTAAATTTGGGATCAAATTTCATTCCTTTGTTTAATCAAATTGAATTTCTTAGTGTATAATGAAAAACCGGCAAAATCATTTGCTTTGTGTTGCCTGCTTTGCGGCGTGAATAACATGAGTGACTACACTCAACATGTTTGGGCATTCTTTGTGAAGGTGAATATTAAATAAACAATAAATCGGGTGTTAACAACAGATAGTCTTAAGAACGAACTCAATCAAATGTGTGGCAAGTTTGGGGGAAATTGATTGAGTGGCTCGCTCTCCCCTTCCCGCAAACCCTTTGCCACCTGAACTCAATCAAGCTGTTCGGCATGCTTCAATGCATTTGGTTGAACAACAATTAAGAACCGAACTGCTCCCGAGGAGGATTTGCAGGCAACGTGGCCGTGTCAATGACTGCTGCAGGCCATTAAACTCCTCCTGGGTTTGTTTGCTCCTCGCCTCAGCTCCGAGTGTGTTATTTGTGTAGGCTCAGCGCCAAGCCAGGCCAGGCCAGGCCAGTCCTTGCTCTGGACACTCGTCCAGAGGAGTCAAAGGGTTGAAGGTAAACAAGCAAACAAAGACACAAGGGTCGAGGACACTGTGCGCACAGTGGGCACATGGAGTATTTATGCGACATATGCAAATGTTCGATAATACCACAAGGCGTTGCCTTCAATCAATTTGCCAGTCACTCTGCCTGTCGTTTGTCTCTCAATTTCGGCAATTACTTCGAAACGTCAAAACGTTTCATTCAACTCTCGGCCATAAATCTTGCCAGGTGCCTGTCAGGGATCCTGTGGCAAAAAAGTAAAGCCAAAGAAAAGGGAAACATTTGGGAGAGGGAGGCCCATAAAATAGCAACAGGCTGCGGCATTGGGGCAACATTGTGTGCATATTTTAGAGCGGTTTATAGACTGAGCTGACTCACACAACCATGAAACGTGCCGCACTCTCCCCATAATCCCCCTCCCTCGCTCTGCGCCGCACTTTTCTGGCTAAATTGTTTCTGTGTTCAGCTTTAGTTGAATTCGCAATGTTCTAAGCGGCTTTAAACGCACGCCTAACTGCCAAAGCGGAAGAAGGGTCGCCAGCGAGGTTGGGACAGTCGATTGTGGCTGAACGACAAAGCGGGTTAGGTCTTTGTGGCGCCACAGACTACATGTGGTGCCAGGTGGAGGTGACCCACAGCCTGTTGCCATGTCAATGGGGAACCTAAGCCGAGTAATTACAGCTAAGATCACGATTATCCGCTTACTGCACATACACATGAATTGGGTAATTGAAGGGAATTTGCTATCGATAACAGATTGAAGAAGTGCCAGAAGAGAGAAGTTCAGGAAGTTAAAGGTAAAGAAATTTTAGATAAATTACTTACTCTTATTAAAATGATATGAGATTTGCTGCTAGTCTAGTCTAAGTTGATTCCTTAAGTATGTTTTCCCACTTTTCCCTGCTGCCCCTTTAACCTTTAATTAACTTGTTTCAAAACTAAACCATCACTGCCCGCCCTCCCTTCGGGTCACGCCCACTTTGCCATTAATTTCGACCACTTCAGTCTCGGTGGGAAAACTGTTTACGTTGCTCATTAATAAACTCATTTGTTAAGCTGTTTTCCTACATGGCAAACATGGAATACCCCCTTTGGAAGTTGGCACGCAACAGTGGGCAATGCTTTTCGCCGGCTAATCACATTTTATCATCGATTTTCCTTGCTTCTCTCGCTCTCCCTCTCTCTCTCGAGTCTCTCTCCAGTCAGAGCTGCACCTCCTTCTCAGCAGGAGAACTCTCGCTTCTTCCTCTTTAAGCATGTGAGTCATCCGAAAGTATTCCCTACTCGAAGCATATTTCTTTCAGCTATATCTGGCTTTATCTTTGCAATCCTCCTATGGCCCTAAATCATGCAAAGTGTTTACGTTGCGGTCTTCCACTGACACTTTTCAACTGCGGCAAACTTTTGCGTTTTTAGGCCAACTCGGTTAACCCATTTCTCGTTACTGTTATTGTTATTCTTCTTGTTGTTGTTATTCCTGTGGTCCCTTAGTGTCGTGCCGTATGCCGTGATAGTGTGAACTCCTCGGGCGTTCGATATATATAACTTGTTGTTGTTTTCTTTCGCTTTTATGTGTGGCAATTTTATTAGCCTCAGACAGTCTTACATAAATTTAACATTAAATTAAGTGCCAGTTACCTTTGGCTGACAGCACGACGAGGGTAGAACTGCCAACTGAGTCCCTTATAGTCTGCGATGGTCACCCCTGAGGGGTGACCTCCTCATTCCTACTGGACGTCACGTAACAAGTTCATTGCACTTTAATGAACACCAAAAACGAAATACAATATGCAATCTGTTTGCAATTCGCTGTAATAAGATCAAGAATGAGAAAGCAGAAGAGAATGGCATAGCAAGGGTGAAAAGGGGGTAAAGAGGGGGGTAAAAGGGCTGGTAGAGGGAGAAAAATAAGCCATGTTTGTTGGCACTTACAGAAGGCTGTAAATAGGTTAGTTGCTTGTGACTAGAATAGGTCTCTCAAGTCTTTGAAGGCAGCAATTGCAATGGAACTCACGAGTGAACTCAGTTTTGAAGAATATTAAATAGAGTGTAAAAGGAATAACACTGGAATATACTGTCTCTATTGTTTTCAAATTTAAGCTCAACCCATGTTCAATATATACCAACTGCTCTATAGACTTTTGGGTTCTGTCTTTGTCATTCCCAACATCTTCAAGCCATTCCACTAAATCTAAATTGAAATTTCATCTTTCTTCGACCTTTTGTCAGAATCCACCAAGTATTTTGTTAATCCTTTCCTTATCAGCGCTTGGCTAGTAACTCAACTCTCTTGAACTTCAAGTAACTCAAGTACTTCGCCGTTAGAACTTCCCTTTCAAGTTGTAATTTGTAGCTGCTTTAATTAAATGTGCAAAAAGAAACTTGACTCGTTCAACGCGAAGGGATTCTCGGATAGACGTTAGCGCTAAACTTTTGCTTAGCATATTAGCAAAGTTTGGTGTTTAATTTAATTTGCATTTGTTTTCTCTCCCCTCCCCGCACTTTCTTTCTACTACCTCAAAGTGGCAACGTCTGCCGTGGAATTTTCATTGCAAAACTTAGCAATGAAAGGAGGAAGATGGAGAAGAAGAAGAGCGAAAAAGAAGTTTAGCAGCAAAGGAATTTCTTGAGTTTTTCGTGTTGACTTTCAGGCTTTAAGTCAAGTTAAACGCGACGCTGCTGGTCGCCTGAGTGGCTGCCAAAGCAACTGTTGTCTAATGTGACACAGCTGAGAGGGGAACAGGGAAAGGGAGGCGTGTGGGTGCTTTTCATGGCCACTTTGTGATGAGAAGGCGAGGAATAAAAGAAGAAATTTCGTTTTCATTGTTGCGGACCCCCAAACCATAATTTATTGCCACTGTCAATGGGACGGAAGTCGTAAAAGGCAAACAATTGTGAAAGCGGGGGGCGTGGGTCGCTTCCTGCCCGTTGTATAATTGATGTGTGCGCCTGCAAGTAGGCTACGTATTTCTTTGCCGCAGCTGCTGCGTCTCATCCTTGACACAGTGAATGAGGCAAATGAATGTGCCGCGTCGAGTGTTGCATGCTTTTAGGCGTTGTTGCAAGGCCAAAGCCAAACATGACAAGTGCTCGTACAGCAGCCCCGCCTCACTCTCCTCTCTCCACCCCTGCGCTTTACCTGTGCCTTGTTGCGTTGAAGGTTGCGTGTTGCCACGCCTACTCGCAGCAGAGCGCGCACCGTGTTCGACACTTTTATTAATGCGCTTGTAACACCCGTCGAGCTGTCGGAATTCCATTCATAAAATTTTATCAGCCATGCGAAAAACATTGACAAAGGCACAGCGTGTTGCCACACATGTAAGCGAGTCTGTGTGTTGTGTGTGTGTGTGAGATCCTGTGTGTGTTGTGCTTCCTGTGCCAGTTGTACGGGGCAGATAACTCAGCCTAGTTTACTTTCCACGCCTGCTGACATTTTTAATAAATGAAAAAGAAGACCATACTGCAACAATGGTAACCCCTTTTACACAAATTTAACTAGGCTACGCTTGTAGGTCTCTTTTGCAATGTAATTAGAGCTGGGTTTGTGGCTCAGCTGAAAGGAAAGTAGAGTGGAATAGAAGATAGGAACTAAAATTGAAAATATATAACGAGTTTGTAGTTTGACAAGATTGTACAACATGAATTGGTACTCAGTATAAAAACAACCTAAAATTAGTATAGAAGGAAGAAAGAAAGAAACGTTGTCATTCCTTTTTTTAAAATTACCTACATAGATGTGACTGGCAATTCTTCTGTCATTAACATTTTGTTTCACACTTCGAGCTTTTGTTTTGTACTTTACTATCTGCACATTCCTCAAACTTGGTTATCAATAGACAGAATTAATTATGTACGAGTAGAGGGCAAGCAGGCAGCAGTCGTGTACCTATGTGTACCTCTATATGAATGACTGTTCCCTGTGCTGTGCAAAAAAAGCCTTATCAGCGTCTCTCAGAAGCCTCTCCTAGTACGAATAAATATATTTCAGTTATGAACATTCATATGTATACTTTATTCACTTTACATGTTGATGCTTCCCTACGTTTGGAGACGCGTTATTCACAGACTAGACCTTTAGATTAAAACCTAGATCGATGTCTTTGCGACTTATTGTCGAGGCACTTAATTGACCTACCGCGTCGTGCAACATTTCTATGACTGATGTCTGTCTTTGATCAGACCTTTCATCCATTTTGGAAAATATTTCATCAAATGAACCCGAAGTCCAACGATTCCACGCATTTTTCTTCTCTTTTAATTCCGGGGTTGACGCATGGTAGATGAATTCCATGTCCTCAAATTGAGAGAAGCTAGGAAACTTTCTAGGCGACTGGTTCCATTCGTTAAGACAATCTTGTGCCTTCTTAAGGGTGCTCTCATCGGCAATCTTATGATCCACGATAGACTTATACACAGCGATCACTGTCGCATTTGCATCCTGAAGGTACGACGCTTTTTCATTTTCAAAACGTTGCTTAAACTTACGAATAAGTTCTTTATCCTGTTCAGGAATTGGAGCTGCTACTTCATTATCCTTTGTGGGAAGGCAAGAGCCGATGGCCTGTTGAAACGTTGTCGTCTATTATACTTACATATGTTCTTAGTTCAGTTCCATTTTTGTATATTTACCAGCAGAGAAACCCCAAAGATGAGCAGAAAGTTCATTCTGGATGAAATATTCAGCAGACACTGTGTCGTGTGCTCTCAACTTTGAAGGTTTTTATACGCATAGAGCTAATATATTTCACATAAACGTAGATGTGTATATATTTCGATGACACTGTTTACGTTTTTCAAAAATATCTCAATATATTTTTAATGCGGTTCAATGTGTATGTACAAAGATCATATGTTATCATTATTGAGCTGTAGAAATGCGACTTGAATTATTCTAAAACAAACAATATACAGACAATATATTAAAATACACTTTGTCAGTTTGTCTAACTCTCTGTCTATCTGTATGAATTTACTGATCTTTGCAACTCAAAAGAGATAGAAATACAAATAATACTTAATAATGTTGTGTGTCAACCCCATCACCATCGCAAATCAATTTTAAAAAGTTTTCAATTCGTTGCACAAACCTTTAACAGTCCCACAAGAGTTCGTTACTCAACACTGCACACAGTCTACTTTTTATTACACTAAACCGTACATTTTCTCAACACCTAATTTAGATTTAAGTACTTTACTGTTACCTCTCGATCTTTGCAGCCATGTTTTATGCACCCAACTAGGCACTATACAGAAGTTTGTTTTCGCATCGTCATCATCAACAACGTCGTCACGTGGGCTGTTTACACACGCCCCCTTCCCATCAGCCACGCACCACAGTTGGCTGCCTGAATTAGGGTCAGCAATTTTCAAAGGACCCTCAACTACATTCAGACTTATGTATGCGCCTAATTGTCTAGCTAAAAGCTGACCCCATACCGAACTCCAGAGTCACAGTCCCAGTCCCCGTCCCAGTCCCCGTCCCAGTCCCCAGTCCCATTTTGTGCGCTGTCAATTAAAAGCGGCAATTACACGAATATGTTGCCAGAGCGTCTGGCTAAATGACCTGCACAGTGGCTGCTAAAAGTGCGATGCCTCCCTCCCCAAAAAAAACTTTGTACGTGTTACGTACGGCGTGTTGCATAAATTAGGGACTAAATTAAAAATAAATACAACAACAAGTTTAAAGAGCCAAAGCAAAACAGCGAAACGCAGCTTGGCCCATTCCATTTGCCATTTGTTCATTGGCTTTTGTTGTTACCTTCGAACTCTCCGAACTCCCCGAACTCCCCATGCAAATTACATTTTATGCACGAAATTAGTTTCCGCCTGTGGGCCGAAAAGGGCGGCCAGCAACATGAAATGCCCGAAAACGCAACCAAACCAAGTTCGAAACGGATATGCAGGGAATTCGGTTTGCCACGCCTCACTAAACTCATTTCAACATACGTCTGGGAAAGTCGATATGTGCATAGGGAGTGCAAAATGAACTAAATGAACATTTTAGAAAGGGATTTCCCTTGCGACTTTATCATAAATTGACCATGTTGATTATGCAGCTGAGAGTTTTCTTACACTATTTCAAATTGTTTTTTTGTTTATTTATTTATTTTACTCCTCCATTAAATTTGCCTGAAGTTCAATGGTTCTTTTCTCAATTTTGCAAGGTCTTCATTAAGTTTGATTCCTAGTTAATGAAGCCTGGAAAGACTTATAAACTTGCACTTTTTGTAGAGAAGCTGTTAACGTGAGGGAAAGAAAAGTTGTGAAAGAAAAAGTAAAAAGAAAACCGATAAGTTTTAATGGAAGAAATAATTTGTATACCCTCTGTTCATAGCGTGGAAGGGTATTATAACTTTGTGCCCACTGTCTGTCCATACGTATTGAAACCTAGATCTTTGAGACTATAATAGCTACCGCTAAATTTGGTTTCAATACGTGTAATTATGGCACGAAATTTCAGTTATCTTTAGAATTTGACCACGCCCCTTTTGGCCATTGTAAATCGATAAAAGAAATACAAAATTGAGCGTAATTTTAAAGTAGGATAGTTTATTTTTGGTTAACATCATAACTAGCAATGTCCTAATAATTTCTAATAGCTTGGTTGCGATCGATTCATTGACATAAAAGTTATTAAAGAAATAAATTCAAGAGTTACTGATCCGTTCCCAAAAGTGTGCAACGCAAAATACGCTTGAAATAGAAGTGATGTATTTATTGAGAAATGCTTTTGGTCAGGGTGTAACAGGTATATTAAAGTCGAGCACACTCGACTGCTTTTGTGCTTGTTTCATATAATTTTTACTCGTATTGAAACGGAACGCTAATTAGTTCCACAACATATATTATTATTAAAGAGCAAAACATATCAAGATTTGATAACCTTTCAAACTCTTTATATACTAACTCTATACAAGTTTATTTGTTTTCATTATGACAATCTTTTATTTTATCATAAAATCCCTTTACCAACTTGCAATCTCTCTTGGCTTCTACTCAGCTCTCGTTTGAGTGGCTTAGGAAATAATGAGGAGACGCCTTTTGAAGGGTCTTAGCCACTGCTCACCATACGTACTTAGCTCTTGAGAAGGGCTATAGATGTACTTGAGCAAATAACAGTATATGCGCTTAATTCCGGCTAATGACGCACTTCTCTCCCCTCCATTCGCAAAAACCTCTCGATTCCGCTCGTTTTATTTTCTTTTTTTCCGTGCGACTTAAATTTCTCTATGCTTCTTAAATGGCAACCTTCTTCTTCTTCTGCTCGCTTGCTTTATAAATCGCTTCTGTTTCTGACTTCTGCGGTGGGTTTCCTTCTTTTCTTTCGTTTCGTTTCGTTTTTTGTAAAATTTATGCGCACATTTTTTGCACACGTTGCATGCCCCAACTGAGCTTGCGTTCGCTTTGGCGATTCCTTCTCTGTGCATTGCAAATGAATTTGCCATTGCAGAGCCAAGAAATACCCATACAATCTGGTGTATACATATATATATCATATACCATAATGGGGTACATACATACACACATATAGTGCATATATATCGCTGCGTTTATCTGATGCATATTGAAATATGTTTGAGCAGCCGCGTGTTGGGGCTGTCATCGATTTCATCCACCGTTGCCGCCTTCGCCGCTGACGGTGGCAATCTCTATTGATTTTACCGACTTAGTTGCCCCTGGCCGTCCCTCTTCGACACCCGCCCCGGGCTACCCCTTGTGCTATGCATATTGAGTGTGCGACAATTTATGAGCTTTGTGTGTCACTTCTGACGCTCACTTTCACTGGCCAACACACACCAAACACACGCCCACACACACACACACACCTCAGCACAGTCACGCATAGCTCGAAGGGCTGCTCATCCCTCGGACGTCTCGTCGGTTACAGTTGTTGTTTTTCTAGGTTTTCTATGCCCCTCTGTTCCTTCTTCTCCCACTCTTGCTCGCCGTCTGTCTTAACGGTAATTGCTTGCCAGGGCGCTGTTGAGTTTTATGACCCAGACAGCTGTTTTTTTCTCTGCTAGGCGACCCTAGCTATCCTCCCTGACTACCCCTCCTAAATCATTGCATACTTTCCAGCACTTGCAGCGTGGAATCCTGCTTAAAGCCACAATTTGTTAATTTACTTAATCTCCGCCTTGGCGAGGGACCACCCTCTCTTTCTCCCTCTCTTTCTCTCTGCAATTGAATCAAGCGGCTCATAGATCTAATCTAAAGCACGCAGCTAGCTTAAATTGCCGTTATTCAATTTTATGGCCAAGCGGAAACAATCAACTGGAAGCGCAGCATTTGCACTTGCCCATTTTGCTTCATGTTTCCTTTTTTGCATTTGCGTGTTTCGCCAAAATGAAATTTTATCTGGCAATCGAGAATATGATAGCATATTTCTTAAGAGCGCCAACAAAATGAAGTGAAAACTGCAGAATAACAGCGAAGAAAATGGAAATGAGAACGAAATGGCGCAGAAGATGTTAAGGGAAAGAACAGAAGAAAAGGAAATTCTTTAAATTTGCAATTTGATGAAAAACTCGACAAAGCAAATTTAAAGTAAAGTTTATGTTTATGCAAGTGCTTAGTTTGTTAAAATAACTTTTGATCTTTTTTATTTACTTTTCTTTACTTTAATTAGTTTCTTCATATTCATTTTTTTCCACTATAATTCCATAATCTCAATGCTCCAATAGCTTTTTCAATTCAAACTTTAACATTTTATATTCTACTATATATCTAAAATCCCTTTTCATTATCTTGCTTCCACCTCCATTATCTTCACCATTATCTCTCCCATCAATGCAATACATTTTTGAGCTTCATCACATCGAGTTATAGCGATATATGGCATGCGATGGAAGAGTTAACACTGTGCCCCAATTCGCTGCACCCATTTTATGAGCCTCCTCCTTTATCCTTTCGCTAATTTATTAACCATTTCACGGAATTCTATAGACAATTTCTTGCCTTGCATATTGAAATAAATACGATTATTTATTATACTGGCACGCGGCACGCCCAATTAGCCATGATATGATGTACTGCCCGTGGACTGTGGCGTAAGCGGCTTAGACATGAAATTTGATTGTTGACTTGCCGCACAAAGGCAGCCAAGAAGAAGAAGGCAGACAGACAGACAGACAGGAATCCCTTGGGCCCACCCACTTGAAAGGGTTGCCCACTTCACTTGGCGTTATCTGCTCCTCGCACTCAACTCGATTTTATGCACTTCTTTTGTCATTTTAATTGAAAATTTAGTTCTCTTCCCCCTCTCCCTCCCTCTCTCTATGTCTTTTGCTTTGTACCTTCCTCTTTATGCTCTGCTGTCTCTCGTTGCGCTTTGTCGCCTTTTGTGTGGCAAGCTGCAATTGTAATCGCACTTGCCAGCGTTATTTGCCCATCGTCTAAGGTCTATTGCTCGCCTTGCCATTGTTGAAGCAAGCCCCTCAAAGTACCACTGCCCTCCCTCTCCCGTCCTTTGTCTACCTCTCACTCTGCAGATAAATTACATAACAGTTGCTGCTATTTAACAGCGCTCTGTCAACGTCAATAACAGCGGGCAACAATGGGCGACTTGCATAAATTATCGGCGCAATTAGCGGCAAATAAAAATAAAGCACAGCCGCACGTGGCGTATACGCAATATGCCAAAAGTAACTTCTCTTTGTTGTCGTTGCTGTTGCTGTGCTGTGCATAATGTGTGGCAATTAGCACTCGACGCTGGCCAATGCATCATCGTTGTTTGCCATTGTTTATGTCTTCATTGCGAGGGTCTATAAACAGTTTGTCTTAAAAGTTATTGAACCATTTTTCAGAGAGTGAAATAAAGTTAAGTGCGCTAATAAATTTACTGCGGAACAGGATTAATTATTGTATATTTATGGGTATAATTTTTGTGGAAAATATAAATAATCTTTTGAAGCTGTTGCAGAACATTAGAATATATTTTATAAGTTTCATTTCCAGGGTGCTTTCATTTTTATTCTTTTTATAGATATATTTATTGTAAATTTAACTATAAAATATATGGTTCTAATACTTTATATTGGGTATACATTTAATATATATTTATTTCATATATATTCTAAAAAAACTACACAGAAAATCTTTACTCAAAACCTTCATATCTTTCTCTCTTTCTTTCCCCGCACACAGCATTCGCAGCAGTCGCGGTTCGCTTGATAGCATCGGCACCGCTGCCAACGGCAGCTCTGCGGCCAGTCAGGCCAGTTCCAGTGGTGGCTCTACCGGCAACAATAACTTCAACAACAATAACAACAACAACAATAATAACAACGGCAACGGTAGCAACAAAATGGATGGAAGTCCACATCATCGGCCCGGCTCACGAAATGGACGCGACAATTGGGGCAAAATGCCGGAACCCCTGAACGGCTGCCACAAGCTGGATAAGTCCGAGAAGTCATCGCCATCGCGTCGTAGCATGGGCGGAGGTAACGGTGGCGGCGGCGGTGGCAGTGGCAGTGGCAGTTCCTCCAAGCAAGGTTCGCCATCGGCCTCGTCACGCACCAAGGGCGTGCCGCCCAGTTTTGGCTATGTGAAGCGTGCCAATGGCAGCATCGCGTCCACGGCGGAGCAGCAGAACATCGCCATGCTGATGGCAACAGGCGGCGTCGGCGGGGGAGCCATCAATGGGTTGCCCTGTGGACGCACGGCGCATGTTTCCGCAGTGCCGCGCACGGCCAGTGGTCGCAAGGTGACCGGAGGCACTCAGACGCTGCCCAACGATATGAACAGTGAGTTTGATACATGTAGTTGACAGTTCTTTAAATGTTCATAATACATATATGAACAAATACTGAAAAAATACTAAAAAATACTTAACTAAAAAAATACAGACAAAATAACGATAAAATACGAACAATATACAGACACTGACAAAATATTGACAAAATACAGATAAAATACTGAAAAAATACTTAAATACTGACTAAATACTAAATAATTCCAAAAAATACAGACAAAATAACAATAAAATACGAAAAATATACAGATAGTGACAAAATATTGACATAATACAGATACAATACTGAAAAAATAATGCTAAAATACCGAGAAAATATTGACAAAATACTGACTAAATACTGGCTGAATACTGACTAATTACTGACTAAATACTGTCTAAATACTAACAAAATTACGACAAAATACTGAGAACATACCGAGAACATACATACAAAATACTAGGAAACAGAAAAAAACTAATTAATAAATTTGTTAGTTTAACCGACTTTTACTTAAAAATACTGAAAAAATACCGGCAATATATTTAATAATACCTTTGGGAGTGAATTGTTTTCTTTTAACCTTTTCACAATATAAGAAGCATAATACTAAAATACTGTTCATATTAAAATACCAAGCTACAATATGTTTTCTTTTTCCCTGCCATTTACTGACTAAATACAAATAAAATATTAGGAAGTTGCAAAAATTATGATTATTCAGGGTTTTCTTGCCTTTACTTACTTACTTAAGAGTGGGATATACATATTAATTCTATCAAAAGAGAGTACCTTCGAAAGACCAGTAAAGCCATATAAAATACTACTTATAAATAGAAATACTGATATATATATACATATAGACCAGACAGAATCTTGAAAACTTATTGAAATAATATTTAACCAAATTCTAGTTAAGGACAAAATACTGATGTCAACGTATAAACATTTAAGTAACTTTTAGTTAAGTTATACTAAGCTCTAAATTGTCTTACTCCAATAATATACCAGTCATTATACCAATCTCTTTTCCCACGCCCTTTACAGAGCTGCCACCTAACACACAGCATCGCAGCTTCTCGCTGACGGGACCGACAGCGACACAGCTAAGCCAATCCATACGCGAGCGCCTGGCGACGGGTTCGCACAGCCTCCCTAAGCCGGGCAGCGATATGCACGTGTTCCAGCACAGGTAAGTGGGATAAAGAATGAAAGAGACAGAGAGATTGCTCAAGGATTGAAGCTAATAATGATCCCCTTCCATCCCCACAGAATCTCCACACGTCCTGGCGGCAGCACAAGGCACGACGGTTCCCTTTCCGATACACAGACCTATGCAGAGGTCAAGCCCGAGTACAGCTCATATGCGATGTGGCTGAAGCACAGCAACACGGCTGGCAGTCGCTTGTCTGACGGCGATGCCATCGATCAGCTGCAGCAGATTGGCTCGCCGGCAATGACGCGACATGGCCACAAGATGCTGCACAGTCGTTCCACGGCCATGAATTCCGCTACAGTGGGGCAAACTATGCAGGGCAATGAGTCGCCTTATGTGCAGAGTCCACGCATGAATCGCAGCAACAGTATCAGGTAAGCAAGTGCCTGTGTGTGTGTGCTTGCATGCCCCTCTACTTTATCCTTCTCACTCTCCAACTCTTTCTCTCTCTTTCTTCCGATTTTCCTCACTTACTCACTTCCCTTGCGTTTCGCTCTCTAAAAGCTACTTGAAAGAACGGACATATCCAAGGTGACTTTGCCTCACGACTTGCTCTTTCTGTTTCTGTTTCTGTTTCTCTTTCTGTTTGTGTTTCTGTATCTCTTTGTGTGTGTCTGTGTGTGTTGCTTCTTGCTTGCCACTTTGTAGTTGCATGCCACGCCCACACGTACGCCCACTATTAACGTCGCACTCGAAAACAATCAGGCACAGTCGACACTTTGCGCTTTACCATGAGTGCGCGCTGCGCCGCTTGCAATTTTCATTTACATGCGCAAACATGTTGCATACTTTGCCGCGTCGTCAGCATCCTGGTGTGTTCTTCGCAGTTTGTGTGTTTGGAGGTGTACGTGTGTGTGGCAGTCGCTTGTCTGCTTTCAGATGATGTGTTCATTATGCTCTGCAGGAAATAAAATCAGTTTTTTTTTTTGGGAAATGCTTCATTTATCAAAATGGAAATATTTACTAGATAATATTCTTAGTATCTAGAGTTTTAAGTATATATTAATATACTATATATACTATATATATGTTACTCTATGTTAATGGATTCACATCGAACAGCATACCATAAAGCACATATTTCAATACATTTCATCATCATCACCTTCCGATTCTAGTTAGTCTTATTTTTCTGCCTATTTATCTGACTGTCCGTATGAACGCCCTGATCTCAGCAACTTTGAGAGCTAGAGACACCATATTCGTCATGAATGTTCATATATATTAGGTGCCACACCCACTGCCCTCGCAAATCTGAAATTTGTTTCTTCCACCAGTTTATCCGCAAAGTATAGAACACAAAACTTTTTCCTTTGGCACATTCATAGTTCAATATTATATATATAGACCTTGCCAATTTCAATTAAATCGTTAAAAAAACACATAAGTTACACAAGAACTAACTCGACTAACTTATCATCTTCTGTACTTTTCATCACTTGTTATATACCTTTTATAATGCTTTTCACTTTACACTTTGTATATTCATCGTCCCCTTCATTACTTGCCATATATTCTAATGGCTTTCGAAATATTCTTTCTACATCGCAACCTTAACATATTTTGCTTAAAGTGCACACAAAATTTGTTTGCTGTTCTCAACCATTTTCACATATTTCTATCTTTTTCCTAAGCCAAGCAAGCACGTGCATGTCTGTACATGTGTAATGAGCTTGTTTTGCCTTGCACACGCCCCCAAGTTCGAGTATGCAAACAATTTGTAATAGTTTAGTTTTTTGTTCTTCTCTCTTCTCATGGGGGTCGACGACGTCGTCGTCGTCATCGTCATCGTCGCTGCCAGAGCGCGACATATGTTTGTTTTCCAAACCTCGTGTCTCGTGTGCACTTTAAACTCACTGTGGAAACTCGCTGCCGACACGCCCAAATAGTTGAACATGAACTTTTTTCGGTGACGGTAGAAGAAGAGAGGGGGGGGGGGCATAGACCCTCAACCCCCAGCAAACAGACAATGCAAAAAGTTGTGTAAAACAGCAAAGTGTGCAAAAATAGAAAAACAAACTGGAAAAAAACAAGAGAAGAAGGGTATTTTGACTAGACTGTGGGATACTCTGTAGGAAGATTGAAAAAATGTAATAAAAATATATCATAAATAAAAATCTGAAGCAATGTCAAACTGGATCTGCGTAAAGGAGTGTAGATTGTACGACTTTAGAGTCTTCTTTTGAGTAAAGTCTTAACTTAAATATTCTATATTATTTGACTATATTATCATCCATACAATCTAAAAAATACTGATCACAAATCTATAGACATTATAGCACTCCCAACAACCCAGCATACCCATTCACCCCTCCTTGCTGGGTATCAATAGAAGAAAGAGTACGAAATGGAGAACGAAAGACAAAAGGTATGGGTGATGGTTGGCAAGGGAGACAGCAGACAGTTGGGCGAGAACTCACTGGGTAGAGAGGAGGTGAAAGTGTAAATAACGGTGCAGACCCTGTGGGGAAGACTGGCCAGATTATTATTTGACATGTCAATAGGTTTGTGAACCTTTGACTTGCTTTGGCCTGGAAAGAAAAGCTCCAACTGAAATGGAACTTCGACTCGCTGCTGCTGCTCTATTTGTTTTTGTTGTTGCTGCTGCAAGCTACGTCAGCAGTTGTCTCGGTTGCCCTGTAGACCAGTGTAGACCCTCAAGTGCTTCATTAAAAATTTCGCCCGACTCTGGTGATAAAAACAAAAAGCCAAAAACAACAAAAAACGAAGCCCGTAAACTGAAGAAGGTAAAGTGATGTGCATAAAGTGCAGACAGACAGAGCGGAGCAGTTGCATAAAGCCGAGAATATAGATCTGCTGTGGGTTCTATTTTTGGATGCCCTTTCAAATTATGGCCTTGTAAATGGCATAAAAATAATTTGAGAGCCAAATGGAAAATACTATATAAACAACAGATAGTCAGAGGAGCAGACAAAGCTCCCTCGCTGGGGCCACACTCTTGCTTTCAGTGCATCAATTATGCAAAAGGATGTGGCATGCGGCATGTGGCAGGCGGCAGTGGCAGTAGCAGCAGCAGTGGCTAACAGCACAAACCCGTTTCGGTGGCTTGTTATCAAATTTTACACCAGAACAGAGCGAATCAAACACAGTCGGGCAGCCTCTTCATGCCTCTGTCTCTCTTTCTTTCTCTCTCTGTCTCTCTTTCTGTCTCTCTGTCTGTCTGTGAGTTGCTGCCAAATGCCCCAAAGCGTAAAGTAAACGCCCTGAAGCGTACGAAAATCGCCTCACACGCACACACTTGCACAAACATGGCAAACTTTGTCAACGGAACCCTGACGACACACACATGACGTATACGTAATATTAGATTTGCATGCGAAATGCCATTAATGTCAGTTATCAACCAAGCAAGCAGAGGCAGCCCCAGCACAGATTTCAGCTCAGCCACAAGGCATCCTGTGTATGCGGATCCTACTGCCTCCCACCTCCCCTGTCTCCCCCCCTCTCTCTGGCTGCTCCTCTTGCTGCCTGCTGTGTCTATTTGCCACTTTCTCTGGTCATTTGGCAAGCTTTATAAGCATCCTACTCGTATTTTATGACAATTTGTCGAGGGATTTGCCAGCGACACACAGTCAGTGTTGTGGGTGTGGGCGTTTGTGCGTTTGTACAGGCCCCGCCCTCCGCAAAATTAAACGGAAATTTGAAACGTCGGCACCAAAAAGTATGCAACGCATTTTTGCACGCAGATTGGCCAAATTGAAGTGCAGAACCGCAGCGGAAATTTGCTAGCGTCTGGCGCAAACAGCTCATACCACACAACAACAACACAACTAAATACATAACAGACACACACAGCAGCAACAACAACACACACATAACATGCATAACACACACACAGTGCAACAACAACTTTGCCACGTGTTAAACTACGCTCTGCACTTCGATTCAGGCTGAGCTGCGCTGTGAAATTCCTTTTAATTTAAATGATATTAAATTCAACCTAATTATAGGTAATTAATACTGCAGTCTGTTGAGGTTAATTGATGCAAATACAAGCTCAATGAGGCCTGCAAGTCTATGGGGATTTTGTTGAGTGTATCAGTTACAACTGTAGAGCCTGAAGGCTTTGCTGCTCGGTTTATTAAGGTGGAATGGTTTCAGTTACATTTTGCCTACGTAGGTCTTGAATAACAGGCATGTTTATTCAAGGTATTCAGCATGAAACTCAAGTTACTTTGCTCTTAACAAAGTTATCTAGGATTCACTTTAATCTGCAATTCAAGCATAAACTTAACTCACGCTCCTTTATTTATTCAACATTGCCAAACATATAATAACTTTACCATATGAATACATTTAATTCATTATATGTATATCTCTTTTTTGTATGTATATTATTTATGCATATTGTAACATATTATAATATATTTCTCTGCACATTTCTAGCTTTACTTTGTTTATTTCTCTCTTGTGAATATTCATGCACCTACATTAGATTAATGAGTTCCTTTCTCGCTTCGCAGATCAACCAAATCGGAGAAGATGTATCCCTCGATGCTGAGTCGTGGTGGCGATGTGGAAATCGAGCCATACTACTGCCTGCCCGTGGGCACCAACGGTGTGCTGAGTGCCCAAATGGCCGCCGCAGTGGCCCAAGCACAGGCTCAGGCTCAGGCACAAGCACAGGCTGCCCAGGGTAACCAAGTGATGGTGGGCAACAGCAGCAATGTGGGCACTGTGGCTTGGAGTCAGCCCACCTCACCGACACCGCTGAATCGCGGTGCCTTTGCCAGTGCTGCCGCATCGACGCTTTCACCCACACACGGCACAGCTACAGCAGCTGCACTAGCTGCGGCAGCAGCAGCAGTCGGACATGGCGGAAGCGGCGGCGGCGGAGGCAACAACAGCATCAATGCATCGCATCGTCTAACATATCCCAAGAAGAACGATGAAGGTAGGAGGTTTGATTCATGCAGCAACAATTCGAGTAGTTTCCTATTAACATTTGCATTTTCCGCACATTTTCTCTTATTTCTCCCCCTACTCAGTTCATGGCAGCGCTGCCTCACTGCTGTCGGGCGGCAGCTCGCTTTATGGCAACGCGGAGGAGCGACAGGCGCATGAGATACGCAGACTGAAGCGGGAACTGCAGGATGCACGGGAACAGGTGCTCAGCCTGAGCAGCCAGCTGTCAACCAATGTGAGTACCCGACGAATACAGTTGAGTGCATTCAGACTGACTTTGTGTGTAAGCTGTAGATAACTGTAAGAGATTGAGCCTAGCAAAGCTTTGTCGATTTCTCTGCTGACAGATGTTGAGGGAGATTTGAATGTGGAAATGGAAAAGAAAGGCAGGTTACTTACTTATTCTTTGGAGTTTAATCTTTATATTTAGAGGGCACTTATGGGTGTTTTGAATATTTGGAATGTCTAAGTAATTAATTCTAATTATTTCTGAACAATTCATGAAAACTTCACAAAAATGTTGAGATGGTAACTTGTAATATTTTATTGGAATTTGAAAATATTGCAGACTAATTTTTGCATAATTATAATATCTGAATAATTTGCGTCAGTAGAGTTTCTTCAGATAAAATAAAAATAATTTAAAATAAATTGCAAAATAATTGCAAGATATATTCTGAAAAACTTCAATATAATTTAATTATATTTAACTTGATAATTCCAACAAATTTAGATAAAATTTCATCAGAATTTCTAGATTATTCTCCCATTTTATTTACTTATTTTTCTAGCATAAATCAAAATTAACTCCTTTTCATCTTAACTTTCCCATAAATAAATTCACCAACTTGTGCAAACTTATCTTTGTAGACATAATTTAAGGCAACACTCTCTGCCTTGGCCAACTGCCAATGCGTATTATTCGCAGTGCTGCTAACTTAGCTTCTTTTACGAACAAATCTGGCTTTTTATAAGTTCCGTAGCGGACTGCAGGCAGCGTGAAAACTAGCCTTTTTTATAACGATTGTTCTTCAGCGCCTAAAAAATGCAAATCATTCGCTCATGCTTTCATTTAGACACCACTAAAAATGCTGCAACACTTGTCGGCAACTGTCGCCACAATTTCGTTGCCTACTTTTGAACGCAGCCGAAGAAATGCAGTTGCGGCTGCGGCTTTAAATTGCTGCAGCAAAAAAAAAAACTGCGCCCATGCCTCTTCTCTCCTTCTCTACCCCTCTCTTTCTCTCTCCATCTTTCTCGCATTCATCTGCCTCTTAGCTACCTTATCGGATGCTGTAGCTGTCGACGTGCCTCGCCATTCATGCGCTTCACTTATCGCGTCGACTCGAGTCGCATCGCATTTTTGTCAACTTTTACGCCAAGTTGCCTTGCGTCATATTCTCCTTTGGCTGTGCACCCTCTGCCCTCTCTCCCCCCTCCCCCTTCCTCACCCTACTGTCTCTGTGTGTGTGGCTCAAGTTGTCAACAAAAGTCACGCAAAGTCTGATAAACTTCCTCAGGCAGACGCAGACAGACTGAGCAGAAAACTTTTGCCTACTTTCAGGCGGGACCAAGAAATGCCTTCGCATGCGAGCGTAAGTTTATTTTATTGTTGTTGTTGTTGTTGCTGCTGCTGCTGCTCTCTTGCAACGCTCTCTCTGCAAATAAAATCAACTCAAATTGCATTTCCAACTCTGATGCGGAGTTTCTTTTATTTTATGGCTGCTACACAATGCCATAAAGCATTTTATAGCCACAACTGGCAGACACAACTCCAACTCCACCTTTCGCCGGGCTATCAAATTTATCGAGGCCAGACATTTTCGACACCACTTCAGACAGAGACGCCAGACAGCCAGCCAGCCAGACAGCATAAATCTCTGGACTCTCAAGGTCAAGATGTACGTGTAAATTGCCCCTTGATGGATTCGATTCCATCTGCGATGGCTTAAAGTCTTAGCAACTTTTAACCAATTTCCCTGTCCCGTGAAAATTGTCATTCCGACAAGCGATGGCAATAATAAACTTTCCCCCCACCCACCTACTTCCCGCCCACTCCCAGCTGCTGCTGGCCATAATCCATGGCATAACAGCTGCCATAAAAGTGCAATGAAATGCGTCGTGTCGCTAGACAAAGTCGGGAATACGAGAATAATTGCATCCAAGTTATGTCTCCGGGCAGCATTGTGTCTCCTCTTGTTGTTGCTGTTGCTGTTACTATTGTCTCTTGGCTTTGGCTTTGGCATTGACTGAGCTCTCGTTTTGGCTTGCTGCGGGGGCTGGGGAGAGAGAGAGAGAGCGGGGGAGATTGAAGCGACAGCGATATGTTTGCTGAGAATTTATGTAGGTAGCTGCAAATGGGTCGACTGCGGTGGCCTCGAAAGTGCAGTTAGCATTGCTATGCACTCGAAGAAGAATCAGAAGCAGTCGCGGAATTGCCAACTGATCTTGCTGCTCTTGCAGCCGGCGAGTAGCGTGAAAAATGCCACATGAGATACATTTATTTGTTGTTGCAGTAGACTAAGGTCAGTTGAATCGAAAATCATAAAGTAATATATTCAATAATATATATAAATATCATAAATAATAAATGATAAGTAAATAATAAAAATATAATAATATGAAATATAATAAATATGCAGATAAATATATATTTTATTTACTTTATAAAAGACTTCAATTGAAATATTAGTAACTCAGTGATTTATTTTAAATATAAAAATAAACGTAGTAACTTTATACATTTATAGTGAACAAGAGTTCAGTTGAAGATCTATAAAAGACAAATAAAGGATTGTTTAAGAATTTTGACAATAATTTTTGTGCATTTTTTAAATAGCTGAAATGGCACATTAAAATATAACAATCCAACATTTGATTCGTACATAACATGTCAATAATAAGCACCGAGATATCAGAGAAACAGAAAAAACGCAGCAACAAACAACTTATGAAGATTAGGTACAAATTCTTCTTTGAAAATGTTAAAGACTTAAGAGTAGATAGTCTACTAAACTTACCATTCTCATTTTAAAATGAAACTAATCCGTAGGTAATCTCAAACAGAACTTTACTGCTCTTTAGTTTGCTTATCTGCTACCAATTTGCTGGCTGTCTTATCTCGGCAGTTATTTCAATATGCTACAGCCTGTTCAACTTTTTAATCCCCTTTCTGAGACAAGTTTGAGAAGGAATTTGCAACAGTATTTATTTTCTTGGCCCGGAGCAACTACTTTTTGTTCGATTTAATTAAGCCATCAAATGGTTAAGGGGATGAGGAGGAGGAATAAGGATAAGCATAAGCTGCTGCTGTTTACCAGCTCTGGCTGCAAACTTGGCCAATTGAAGCTGCCTCTTAACTCAAGAAACTTCTCAATGCTGCACATCTCTGAACTTTGCAACGACCAAGAGACAAAGAGAAAAACAATGCGAAAAGTTGATTGTTTTAATGCAATCACAAACAGTGCCACGCCCCGAAGTTGCGTTTTGTATTTGAAAAGTTTTTTAATTGCTCATTGGATGCTTTTCCCGCTCCCATATTCCCTTTTCCCTCTCTTCTGCCTTGCGATTCAAGCAACGCCAGGCGCTTAATTAATTTCTGCTGCGAGTAATATAACATCATAAATGCCAATCCCAGAGACTACCCCCTCTCATGCCTCACTACGCCCCTGGCCCTGCACTGTCAGCAGTTTTGCGGCCATATTATTTGCTATTGGCTTTTTTTTATTGACAGACGTCGAGCAATTTCACTTTGCGGTCGCACAAAAGCTGCAAAATTGAAGCGCAGCCCATCGGCAAGGTCCCCCTTTTCCTTCTTTTCCATCTCTCCCTTGCCTCTCCCCCTCTATCCTGTACCCACTTCCCTTTACCTCGTTTGTTTTGTCAGTTTTTCATATGATTTTTGCTCGCAAACTGCTGCAAAAACTCTTCAACATTTTTTGTTAGTCAAGTAAAAATTGAATTCTCTTGGGGATACTGAAAAATAAACTGGTGGAGTTGTACATCAGAGAAAAGATGGAGGGGGGAGGTGTAGAGCTAGCCATAATCGTATTAATAAAGTTTTCAAATCATAAGGCAAATATGAAGTTGAAGTTAGCTTGGTTTTATGTTTTAGTTTAACTAGGGAGAGTTAATAGAAGATCTAACAAGAGACTCCTTTGTTCAAATGGAGCTGGATTTAGACTGTAAGTCTGTAAGTCTTAATGGAATTGTTTATTTTATTTAGGTTTATTCATTTTACAATTACAATTACTTTAAAAAATAAAGTAAAAAGCAAACCTATGCTTACGGCATAAGGAAATATAAATAAAAATGAGCATGGATCCCGCTGGGGTTCGAACCGATGAACTTGCAATCAAACAGTTCCTTTTAAGACTATTTGGGGTTTGATTTGACATTTTTCGCATGGAGAACTTTGTCAAAAAATTCTAATTGTAACTAGTCTGTAAGTTGGAGAAATATGTTCTTGAAACTGGTCACATCCGGTTCTTATAGCAGTAATGGCTCTTTAAAAATTAAAAAAAAAATTTTTTTATATGTAACATAGATCCCGCTGGGGTTCGAACCTTTACACAGGCATTCACACAATTACTTGTAAGTCTATTTCCGGTTTGTTTTGACAATTTTTGCTAGGTGAACTAAGTCGAATAATGGGGAAAACAGGGCTCATAGCAACTTAACTTGGCCTTTGACAACCCTTCCAAAGGGGGGACGGGATGGCTCACAACGATGAGGTACTGTTGCCTTACGTATGACTGACCCTGTGTGTAGAAGTTCGACTCCCCCCGAACACAACAGGATTTCGAAACTCGTGTCTCTTGCCCTGTTATTGTGTTTGTTAGTGTTTGTTTGTTTGTTATGTTTATGTGTTGAGTTCAGAAGTTATCAAAGTTGGCGGAGAGTAACAGGAAAAATCGAAAATCTGTATAGACAAAACACAAAAATACTACATTAAAATACCCCCGAATACGCCTTGAATAGTGAGTGGAACGCTATTGAAGGAAGCCGGGAAAACATTTTTTTTTTTTTTTTTCCCATTGCGATCTTTGAGAACTAGAAAAAACATTAGAGGGAATCTGGAGACAACAAGTAACTTAGTCAAATTATTTTTGACTTTTTGACTTTTATTGTTTTATGATATCAGAATTTGTTGATACTCTTGACAGACCCCACAAAGTATATATATTTTTGCTCAATATTAGTAGCTGAGTAGATTGAATCCGTCTATCCGTCGGTCTTCTGTTTGAATGCCAAGATCTCAGCTATTCAAGAATTTGAGACTCAAAATGTTGGCATTAAGGTTTATGTGCATTTCCACAGATCAAGTTTATTTTAAAGACAACTTTCTAACTTTATAACATAGTTAGCTGAGATATATTATTCCTCTAATTTTGATCCGATTGAACAGTCAACGCAGAAAATAATTTTATTTAATTTGATTCATAATATGTTTGATTATATTTTAAAATTCTCTCAAAAGTTCATTACATTTTTGAATATTTCATTATTTCTTTTTGTCAACACTCTACTTCACCTCCTGCTCCCCTATAAGCTTTATGGCAGCTGTTAATTCCAGAAAACTATTAAACCTAAACAGATAGATAGAAGTAACAGAAGCTGAAAGAGACTTAAGAAACTCGCAACCTACATCAACTCGAAACGGCGAAACAGAGGCCTCAATTGAGCAATCTTATCACTCCCCATAAATATAAAAGCTCAGCAGTAAAAACAACAACAAATACAACAACAACAACAACAATGAGAATTACTACTACAACAACAATAAATATTACTATACACTCTGTGCTCTGTTTGGGGCTCAACAGTAACCGCAATCCAATGCGGCACTCAGTGAGCCGCGTCTCGACGCCACGCAACGCGCCCATTTATCACGCACTCCAAATTGACCCAAGTGACCGAAAGTCATCACAACTACACACACAAACAAAGGCAACAACACACGTACACACTGACACACACACACAAGTGCATTAGCTGCGTGACAGCAAAGACTGCTACCGCCTTCGCCTTCCTCTGCAGAATCATAACTAAGACGCGCCTCAGTTGATCTGCAAACAGCGCGTGTGTGAGGGGTTGCCCCTAAGTGGGAGGCAGGGGAAGGGGAGAGGAGAAGGGAGGGACGACAGAGGGGAAAGGAGGGCAGCTGTTGAGGGCTAAGCCTTTTATTTCCATTCACTTTAATTGATTTGGGATTAAAGACAATACGCCTGTCAATATTTGCGACACGGCAGAGTGAGAGAGAGAGAGAGAGGAGAAGGAAAGGAAAGAAACAGAAAAAAGGTGTGCCATAGACAGTCCAAAGGGAGAAGGCAGTATAAGAGGTACTGAGAGAGGGTTAGATCTAAAGACAAACAGCTTTTTTGGCAGAACTTGCGACGTTCTGCAAATAGTTATAATGAACTTTAAATGAACAACGACCGAAATTGAGAAATTGCTCAAAGAGAGGGAGGTCCAGAGGCGGCAGCAAAGGGGTGTGGGCGGTGGTACATGGAATTAAGAGTGTGTGCTCGTAAATTAGTTAAACTTTTCATTCCCCCTTCTTCAACTGTCTTAACTAATCAAAATTTATTGTTTCTTTCTCATTTCAGGTAAGTGAAAAATTCAACAATGTTTTCAATTTGAAGAAAAAATAAAAAAGACTTAGGCTTGGTATGTACAATAGATGGTCAGTTCTTGAAGGAAATTATATGGTTATTATATTTTTAGTATATTTTTATTTATGTATAATACTTTATAAGGGCAAAACATATATTAATATTATACTATATATATTTCCAACTTTTGTTTTTCTGCAAAAGTTCGCTTAACAAACTCACAAATTTATTGTTCGTATCTCTGCCCCGTCTAAGCTCCCCTGCCAAAGACCTTTTCCCATCTCCAGCTTAGCTTAAACCACTTCAACTTATCCCTAAACAAATATGAAATTCCTCTGGTATTGTACCTCACCCCCTGTTCCCGAAATCTCTGCACAGTTTGGCTGCCGAAATCCCCCAAATCTTTGTACAGCATCGCATCCCTAATCCCAAAGCCAAATCAATTGCTTCGCTGTCATGGGGCTAATAACCTATATACGTTCGATGCCAGTAAGTCGGCTAAACCGCGCAACTTATGCCAGTCAATGACTCGCTTTTAGTGCACCCACCCCCCTTCTTCACTCTCCTCCGCCTCCTCACCCTCCCACGCACATCACATGAGTTGGCAAAAATAGAAGCATAACTCAAGTGGTGGCAAATGAAGAGAAGCGCGTATAAACATCAAATATTTTGGCAACTGGCTTCGTTTGCCTTGGCAAATCTTGTCGTGGTTGGGGCCAAGGAGATGCCCCATCCCCTCCCTCTTGACTACCACTGCGTGTGCCGCCCATGGCCGATGGCGGCGTCTCAATGCGATATAATCAATCATTTTTTAAGTTGCTCTTCGCGCTCTATTCCTGTCTCCCTCTCTGGCCACCTCTACTGTTCTACAACTCTCCTTCTCTCTCTTTCTACTGACTTCCTCTCTCTTCCTTTTCAACCTCCCTCTCCCTATCCCCAATAGACTCGTTAAACAAACCCCAAAAGTTTTACAACTTTATTATGTTGTTTTTTCCCTTTCTCCCTTTCAATACCTCTCTATCTTCCTCTCTCTCCCTCCGTCGCCCTCTCTCTCTTGCTCTGCCTTTGCCTGCGTATCCTTAATCGCGCTGTCCATTGTCGCCAGCATTGGCGCCGCAGCGTCTCGCGCTAAAAATAAATGACGCCAGCACATAAAGCGACTGCAGCGACACGCCTAACCCCCTGCTGCCTCCCCTCTCCCTTCCCCCTGTCCCTACGCCCCTGTAGAGCACTAACTACAAAACACAAATTTGCAATTTTTTCCTTTACTGCGTCGTCGTCCTTTTCCGCACAGGAAGTTGCGTCTGTTTTTTCCCTCGAATAGTTTCGCCAACATCTAAATAAAAAGCAAGTCGATAGAACAGATGCTGACTGCGACGCCGACAGCAACTGCGACAGCGACTGCGGACGCCAGCAGTGTCGCCAGTTTGGCGCCAGCAGCTGCTCGTCCCAGTCTCGTGTCGCCGTCTGCGGCAAAGCAACTCCTGTTGGCAACAATTGTCCTGCCATATGGGGTGTGCTGGACTAGGGGAATACTCTGTATGACAGACAAATGAAACATTGCAATAAAATATTACAGTCAGAGCAGAAGAGAAGAATAGATTTGGGAAATTGTAAATATAAGATCTATGAAAGACTAGAAAATTGATTCAAGAAAGACTTTCTAAAGGGATTTGAAAATCTGATATAATATAGAGCAATATAATAATATTTAATATATATAATATACAATATAATATAATAATATTGATATATTGTTCTATTATTGATTGTTCAACTTAAATAAGATATATTTATACTCCATATAAGAATACATTCTACTTCCCCTCCCTCGTTCTTTGCCTTTGCTGCCCACGTCAACATACCCTGCAAACTTTTGTCTCAATATTTATGCCCCACCCCCATTTTAGTGTTTTTGCCATTTTTGATGCCGTTATTTGTTTTGCCGCCGTCGCCATTGCCATCGCCGCTGTCGCCGTCAAGCCGCCGCTGCTGACGCCGGCGTCGACGCAGCCTTCACACTCTGCTAGCGCCACTGGTCGCCTGCCAAAGGATTTTTGCACACTCGCGGTGTCTCATATTCAGTTCCGCAGTTGATGCGGCAGACGTCGGTAATACGCACGCTGAGAGCAGCAGCAGCAGTAGTAGCAGCAACAACAACAAATACAGTAACAGCAGTTGCGAACAGCGCACACATGTTGCTGATCGCACCACTCATACACGGTCTCTCTCCCTCTCTTTCGCTCTGGCAGTCAAGTCGTGAGCGCTACGTGACTGACACCCCCTCGGGCACACGTTGACTCTCCCACATTCGTGCTCTCTACTGCGCTCTCTCACTCTGCTACAAACTCTAAACATTACTCTACTACATTCTGTTGCTGGACTGCGCTCTGTAGCTGGACTGTGCTCAACCCACTCTCTCTCACTTGACGCGCTCTCTCGATCGTTAACAGAATGCTGTTAGTACCACGTCAACTTCTCAACAGAGCGGACGTGCTGCGCGTAGTTCAAACTCTCACGAGTATCTTGTAGTGCGTCGCGTTGAACGTGATCGTGCTTGCAATTGTTGTTGCTCTGTTGCTGGCGTTGTTTATTTACCCAACTGATTACCAAAGTGCTTTGCGTGAGTTGTGAATTGTGAATTGTGCGATTTGAAGAAAAGGTTCATTGAGCACATTTCGAGTGAGCCCAAGCAGCTTAAGCTCTATAAATAAATTAAGCCTGTGCCTCATGTGCTGTTGTTCTTTTGTTGTTGTTATGTTGCGATAAGCAAAACAAAATGAAACTAAAATAAAAATCGAATCGAAAATCACAAAATTGAATGCCAAACCGGTCGGCGTGTTCTGGTCAGTTAACAAAAAAAGAATGAAATAAAACAAAAACAAAGTCAACTCTTAATTATCTGTCTGACACAGTAAGATAACAACACAGAGTTGCTCAAGCCAGAGATAAAAGATACAAAATTAAATAAACGAAGATATTGCAGCAACATATGAGATGCGGAAGCAGCACACTACACCCGCACAGTGGATAAAGTGCTGATGAAAAGTGTGCCAAAAATAAATAAACAATAAAAGTGACAAACGACAACAATGAAACCCAAAGGGAGTTCCGAATCAAGCGTGCTCATTGCTCGGTAGGGTATTTGGTATCTACAGTGACTCTCATAAGGTTACACACAGTTGCACAATGGACACACGAGTGCAAAATGTGCAACATCAGCTGGGAAAATAAGGGAAACCCGTGAAGGGGCGCTCGAAGTTATTGTTTCCCAGCGAAAGAGGGGAGGGGTACCAACATAATGAGAGTAAACCGAGTGTAGAGTGTGTGTAAGACGAGTGTAGACCGAGTGTAGAGTGTGTAGAGCGTGTATGTAGACTCTGTGTAGAACTGCAACAATGGCAAATTGTTTAATCGAGCATGTCGAAATGAGACAGAAAAGGGTGCATCAATGCATGATGCATTGCAGCCAGAGGCTTAGTCGAGAAGGGGTATCAAAAATGGAACTATAAAAAAAGTTCAAAAATTACTGCAGTTGACCTTCACATTCACATGATGTTCTTTCCCGCAAACCCATAAAGATCTAATCTTTGTACCCCGAACACTTTTTACTGCCCGCTGCCTTATCGCACAATTCTTTCTAGTCGTTTAGGTTTAGTATCGCCCCAGTCTGGTCGAACTCTGTCTGCAAACTCGTCGAAATTAGGTGCCTTCTCTGTCTGCAAACTACATTCCGAAAAAAAAGAAATAAAAGTCAATTGTCTGCTCCATTGTGCACACACTTTGTAAAGTTTTCCCCACTCAATGCAGTTTTTTGTATAGAATTTTTTCAGCTTGGTTCGGGTTTTGTATGCCGTTTGGATGCTACCTGTCAGTCCGAGTTGATTCTCCTCTATAAGCTGTATTTGCCATTTCGATCTGTTTGTGTGTTTGCCTTTTTTCGCTAATGGCGAATGGTGAAGCCCCTTGACAGGGAAATATATCACGGCAACAGAGAAAAAAATCCCGAAAAAAAGAAAGAGAAAATAATCAAATGAGCTCTGACTGTACAGAGAACGTATTCAATCCAATTCGACCCGAAATTGCTGGCACCCTCAACACACATACACAGATGTATCTGCCTGCCCCTGTGGCAGCTGTGTGTGACTGGGAGGGGGTAGCGAGTTCCTGTGCCTACGCGGAGGTGTTATTATCACACAGCATTACGCGGGCCTCGTCACCCTCCACTCCCTGCGCGGAACCGTTCGCTTTCATCTCTTCCTGCGGCTGCGTGCTGCATGCGATCAATTAAGTCGAAATTTGGAAAGTTCTCAGGCCTCGCAGCACCCTCGCGCGGCATCGCATCCTGCTCATTCTCACATTCTTTTGTCATCATAAATTCTGATTAGAGTTTTTTGGCGCCCTCCTCGAGAGGAGAGAATGAGAGGGAAAGGAGAGGGGAATGAGAGATTTATGCGACGAGTGAAAACAGTTTCAGAGTGTGCGATAATAAATTATAATTGAGTCCAAGCTGCAGAAAAACTTGACGAAGATGGATTTGTCAAGCGCAGCAAATGAAAATTATGAACACCAGAGAAAATTGGAAAAATTGGAAAACTTTGAAGTCGGAAGAGAAATATTAATAGAATTATTTGCCAATAATTTTGCAATTTCTTTTGAAGTGTGGTTGCTCATGGAGCGCACTTCCTATAGTTGCCTCTCTTTCAGTCTCCCTCTCTCTTTCCTGCTCGCTTTAAAGGCAGCTGCAATTTTGCTTGAATTTTCCAAAACAATTTTCATTGATTGACTTTCTCGACTGTCAACCTGTGTTTGCTGTCATTTTATTTGCCAAAGAGAGAGCCAAAAAAACAAACATATAGAGCAGCATTGGTTGGCTGCTTTCGACTGGCAGATACCCTGTGAAATATAGACCAGAAGTGCATTTGAAATTAATGGAAATTCCCCTTAAAAATATGCAAATTTGAACCTACCCAGCTGCACTGTTCAATCAACTGCAGAGTATACAAATGCATATCAGCTAGTTGTCTGACTTCCGCTATTGCCCTCTCTCTCTTGCTCTCTCTTTCTCTCTCACCCCATCTCCCTGTCTTATTCAAATGGAGCCACACTGTCTGCCCCGGCAGCTGTGGAGTGTTTTGCCATGTAAATACTTTGTAAATATTTGTGCAGTTCCAGCGAACAAGCAAACGAACGAGTTCCCGTGTCAATGCGACACCTCAAAATATACTAGACAAATACCAGTAAATACCAGTGAAATACCAGTCAAATACCATTTAAATATCCAAGACATTGCTGCCTGTCGGCATCCGCCATAATTAATAGGCAGAAATTGCCTAACGAAACCCAAGAGCCTCTTTACGATTCCCATTCCCAGAGGCCGCACTCCCAGCTACTGTTCTACGGGTTTAATGACCCGCAGGCAGCGACAAATCTCCGGCATATTGAGTAGTGCTACCTGTTAATGTTCCAAAGGGTTGGGAAAACTCCTCTTCAACGTCTTCGACGAGGTTTAATTGAGGGAAAAGCGGCGACAGTGAGGCGCATGTTAATTGGCAAAGGAAAACATGCTGAGGAAAGCATAGAAAATTCGTAATTGGTGTGGGAGAATGGAGAGAGAAAGAGAGAGAGAAATATACTTGGGATAGGCATGAAATCATAATAGCACATTAGTATATAATAGATGGGAATAAAGAAAGATAGCTCATGTGTGATCTAATTGTTGTGTTTATGTGAGAAAAGTTTGAGGTTAGGAAAAACAAGTAGATAAGTGAGGTAAGGAATCTAGTTTGAAGATTTTAATAATAGTGTTTCCTTGTAAAATTATTATAAGTGAGGTCAGGCATCTACTATAGTTTGACTACTAGGTTAAGAGTTCTTCCATATAACAATATAATATCATAAGTTCTTTAAGGTGGTTCTTCACGATTGACCTTAACTCTGGTTAGGAATCTACATTGGAGACTTGGACAATATATATTATCTCTCCTGAGTTCCAGCGACCTTACCACCAAAGTAGATAAGTGAGGTTGGGTATCTAGTTTGAAGGTTTTAAAAACAGTTGTATAATTTTAATTATTGAGGTTTGGCATCTACATTAGAAACCTTTCTTTCTTGTTCATTTTATAATGAAAGGTAACCATAAACCATGTTAAGTTTCGTTACCTTGTTAGAACACTCCAAGTCGAGAAGTATGGTTAGAAGTCCAGTTTAATGTCTTGGCAACCAGATTAATAAGTAAATAAGTAAGGTTATGAATCTAAGGTGCATCAACTCTTTAGAACCTAGCAGACCAACTAGAATTATAAATTGACATTTTTAGTTCCTAACCAAAGACCCACAAGAGATCCAACCAAACAAAGTAAATAAGTAAGGTTAGGAGTCTAGCTTAAAGTCTTGGCAAGCAGTTTAATATGATTCTGAAGTTTCCTTAAGGTGCGTTTACTTCTATCTTTAGTTTTCTAACAAAGACATTACGAAAGACCACACCAAGTAGATAAGTAAGGTTAGGAGTCCAGTTTAAAGTCTTGGCAACCAGTTTAATAAGATATCGTTGGTACCTTAACAGTGACCTACGAGAGAACTAACCACATTTAATATTGTAATTACATTAAACTCTTGCCTTGCCTTGCCTTTCCTTACCTTACTCTTCTCCTTTGCCTCGTTCCCTGGGACACACCCCTATTGCATTACACTAATTAGTCGTAGCAGAGGATCTCAAGGTCTTCAGGTTAGCCGCTTACCTGCCTTGCACCTTGTGCGGCTAACTAATTGGCCCAGGGCAGCTGCCCCTGCCACAGTGGCACAGACACATTGCGCGTACCTCGCGCATGTTGCAGCCGTCATCGGTTTGGCACTCAATAAACAGTCATTATCGGCGGCTTTGTCGTCTCTTGCAAGAATGCGTACAGCGCGGGTCGCACCTTTAAAAAGGGCGAGAGGAGAGAGAGAGGCAGGCTCGACGTTTAGGAAAATGACAGAGACGATGGCAGATGCCCCGCGCGCGTTGCATTAATCAGCTGCAACTGTGAGTGCAACAAATATTGTGATGCGCCTCAACAACAGACGCAGCTGCTTTGATTGCAATGCTAGCTCTTTCCCCCTTTCCCCTTCTTCTTGCGACTCTCCCCTTTCTAACAAGCAATGTGCAACCCATTGATGCAGCGGGCTGGGGCTGGGCTGCCTCCGACTCTGCTCCATTTCTGGGAAAACTGTCAGACTACAGGCTGCTCTGGCTCTGCCTCTCTGCTCCCCCTTCTACTCGCCTCTTCTTCCTTATCTACGTGTCTTCCATTGGAGTATTTGGGTTTCTCGGGAAGACGATTACGTTTAGTTTCGCCTCGAAAATTTAATTATCATTGTGCCACATTATCATCCAGCAGCGTCGTCTTCTGCCTCGTTTCTTCTTCTTCTTCGCTCGTCTTCTTGTCTCGTTGATTAATGCACAACAATCTGAACGTGCACTTGAAAAATCGAGAGAGGCGTTTTTTCTAATTTGGCTTCCCTCGCTGGGGATTTGTTTGTTGCTTCTTATAGACGAAGCTTGCCCGCAGCTGGCGCCCGTTGATAAATTATTAAGAATTTCCAATTATTCATGAAATCCATTAGAGTAGAAGGTATGGAAATGTGCTTAGCAGAAGGATTAAAAAACTTATTGCTTGAGATATTCAAGCTTTCCAGGTCTTAACAAGTTTTGAAAGGGATAAAGCACATTAGAAATTTTATGAGCTTAAGCAAATTGAAGCTATTTGTATCCTTATATAATCTTTTTTCATCTGTCAAAAGATCCATTCTAATTGAAAAGATGTTTTTTTTTTTTTTTTTATGACTGACAAGCACCTGTGCTGTTACGCGCAAAGGCTTATTAAAATTTATTTATTTCATGTCTTGAATAAATATTCAAGTTGTTTAGAAAAGTTCCTTATTACATAAGTTTCTGTATTAAAGTAGGTTTAGGTTTAAAGTTCTTTAAATATTTAAAAATTCTTTCTAACATTAACATAATTGGAGCTTTTCAGTTTAGAACTCTTCAGAATTGCTTTAGGATCTTTAAAAAGTCTTTAAATAGACTAAAAAAACTTTTGAAATAGCATTAGGAATTCTTGAAACCTTTTATCTTTAAATAAATCATGTAATATCTTGAAAAAGTTTAATAGTTCTTTTCCTTTTGTCTTTAAGGATCTTTAAAGTTCTTTTAATATATAGAACTCCACCTTCCTGTTACAGCACAGTTTCCTATCTTTTATAGCTTTTTTTCCTGAAATCACCTAGCTATAATCCAACTCTAACTCAAACATTCCTCGACAGTTAAACTATTTGTGCAACATTCTCCATTCTCTCCGGCTTGGCAAACCTTTCAACTGAGTTGGCGCTGTCAATTTCGGTCACAATGGCAACTTGAGCCACAGCAACATCACCAGCTGCTGCTGCTTCTCGATGTGGTTGTAGCGTTGTTGTTGTTGTACGTTGTTGCCGTTGTCATTATTGTTATTGTTTGCTATTAATGCCACCGTCCGTTGCAGAGGCAAAGGCAAAGCGCATGTTGAAGCAACATAAACGGAGTGCGACCCCTTAACCCGCACTTGCCCAAAATGCATGGCCGAAAATGAGAAACAAGCAGGCAAAAAAAAGGAGAAAAGTAGAAGAGGAGGAGAGGATAAGAGAGAAGGAAGGGAAGATAGAGAGAGGAGCAAAAGTTTTTCATTATTATTATTATTATTGCCCACATTGCAAGATGGGGCTGTTGATATGACAGAGAGACGACCCAAAAACTCATCAGCATAATCAACAGAGGCAGCAGAGGAGGAGGCAAGAGCAAGGGGAGTACAGTGAGCGGGGGTCAGCGTGGCAGCGAGTCAGTGTTGCATGCAACATGCACAAGCCACGAGTGATTGTTGCCTGACAGCCCGTTGAGAGTACGAGAGAGTCAAGGAATATTATAAATAAATGTGGCAGTGTATGTGTGTGTGTAGGTATATGAGTGTGTTAGTATGTGTGTGCCTGTGTGTGTGCCTTCTATACTCTGCTGTATAATGACTTTTGTTGTTGTCCATCAAGTGGACGCGCTCAGCTGGCATCCGATGCGGGTGTATGTTGCACATACAGTCCACGTCCTTTTGTAATTACCGCAATTCGAGTGGAACCCCAATCTACACCCCTCTCTGCCTCTGGCCCTGTGGCACATGTTATTCGGGCTTATCAGCATGCAGACCCATCGATTTCCAGTGCTGCATTCATTATCTGATTGCACCTTCAAGCGAACGTCTTGATAGATTGTTTCCCGACGTGATTTGTATGCAGACAGTTCTGATTCCCTTTCCCATTTCCCATTCCCAATTCCGAATTCGAATTCGTTTCTTCACAGTTTGATTAGATTTCTTTCTTGACCTGACTTTGTTTAAAGTTTACTTCAGCAATTGTTGCTGTTGTTGTTGGTGTTCGTGTTGTTGTTGGGTTTCGTGTATGCAAATTGATGTTTGGCCGCCAAACGAAAGCGAATTTCATTTTGTTATTTTTCCCATTTTCACACACGGTCGATAGATGCTTTCTACGCGATTAAAGTCGCTACGACAGACAGACAGACAGACAGATTGATATATGGTTCGGCTATCTGTCTGGCATCTCACAACGCTATCGAGATACAGATAGAAACAGATACATGAAATATTTATGCGTATGTCAGGAAACTGTAGCGTTATTTTGGGAATGGCAACTGAGAATTATTTAGCTTTGCTTAAAATATATTTTATTTATCTTATGCAGTAAACAACTTTCTCATCTCTGAACATCTATTTCCGTCACTATGGACTGCCTTAACTGCACTACCTTATATCATATATCATCAGCTACTATGCTAGTATTTTATTACCCCCATCAGTGCAGGCCTCAAGTTGCACTCACAGCGCAATTCAATTGTCGCTGCCTCCGCATCGGCTTGGCCTTTAATTAAATGCATTAAGGCAGAGGCTTTCTATATATTATGCGCATATATACGTGTAGGTATATACGATATGCACTCTTTACGTATACGTAATGCACAATTCCCTGGCTCGTTGAGTTGAGGCTCCAGTTACATCTTTGTAATGTTTTCAAAAACAAAACTTAAATTAGACTCAATTGTTTATAATTCTGTTCGCTGGTCTCTTCTGTCCCTCAAGTGCGTCGTCGTCAAGCACTCGAGGAAGTGCTCAGCCTTCGGCTCGATCTCGATTTGCTGCCCTCAATGGGTTGATTCACAGAACTGGTTGACGCTGTGCTGAATTCCACTTTGCATTGCCTTCTTACAATAACAATGTTTAAACAGGGTATACCTGATTTGTGTGTAACAGACAGAGGGAGGAGTGGAAGAAATTGGAGCATGTACGTCTGTCTGTCTGCCTGACTGTCTGTCTGTCACTCTGTCTGTCTCCCTGTCTATCTCTCTGTCTGTTTGTCAATGTTGCTTTAGGTATCTACCTCTCCTCCAAATCTCATTTAAATCAGATAAACAAAACAAAAACTCATCCACAAAGAAAACTGAGCACAGAGTATCTTAAAGTCAGGCACACCCTACTGTAGCTTTCGTCTTAGTTTTATTTTCCTTGTTGTTCCACCCGCTTAATTCAGAGAAAAAAGAGCCCGCCAGGCAGAGTCTTTAAAGCTGTTTAGCCCCGACTTTGCGCAGCAGGTTTCGTGCCTAATTAATGCAAGTTCGATAAAGAAAAAAAAAAGGAAAGGACAAAAATCTTTTATAAAAAACTAAAACTCTAAAACTCTTTTTGGGGTCTCTGGCGCGCCCTTTCGGTTCGGTTCGCTTCGATTTTTTGCATAAATACATAAATCTGTCTGCATTAAATTATGAATTCTACGAGCGATAAACGTTCGCTGATAAGGCGTCGCGTAGTTCACATTGTTGTTCCAGTTTTATGTGAATTTGGGAAAAAACAATCGAGAAATGAACTATAAAAATGCTTTTTATAACGCAAAATGAAATCTGTTTTCTATTGTATTCTCTAGTTACGTCATGTTTGCTTTAAATTCTGTATATAAATTGATCGAAACACACCTCAATAATTATATTGGCATTAACTGAAGCACTTCTTCGGCGTCGAACGGGTGCAGAAAAGTGTCCGCATCCCAAGTTGGAACAACAACTCGACCCAATTAAAGCTCCTCAAGAGCGACGCCTCTAATGACTCTAAAAAAACAGACACACTCACACACACACACACAAATGTGTGCTTGGATTGCGTGTTGTTGTGGCATTTACAAGTGTTTCTTTTTTTCTAGCAATGACTTCATAAGAGCCTACTTTGATTACAGCCATGAAAAACTTATGAAAAGTTGCCCAAAGCTGCGACTGATTTGAGGTGTGAAGTGAGACATACTTTGTGGCAATCTCAACTTGCCTTGGTTTATTTCTACAGTGATTATAAACCGGAAAGAGATCTCTACTTGAGAAGCTCGGATCTCTACCTGAAATCATTAGAAACCTGAGACAAATTTAGTCACCATTTTGCTTGCTCACTTTAGTTCAGTCAGAAGCTGCACCTTTTCTATAGAACGATTCTCTCAGTCGAGGAATATATTATATAGTTTGATTCATTGACGTCATTGCTGCCTTGAAAATATAAATCAATGATTCAACTATATATAGCGACTTGTCTAACGAATTTCAGCTTTCTAGCTAAAAATACAAACACTGAGGAAGATGAATTTAGTTTGCTTAGTCAGGATTAAAGATAAGCCATGGGAGAAATATATTATATGTTAATGTGGCCAAAATAAACCAAGCCACAGTTCGAGGCAACCTTGAGAGTAATTCGCATGTTCTCTCACCTCCCCTTGCACCTCCCTCATTCATCACGCCTCTGTGTGACGCGCAGCCACTTAGCAATGCAGTTGACAGCTTCACTTTGATTGGCTTTTTGTGTATTTCCAACCAGTTTTGACATTGAATTTTTAGAATTCCATTTGGTTTTGTTTTTGCGCTTTTGACACACTTGAATTTGAATTATATATTTGTATATTTTTTGCTTGCTTATTGCGCATTTTGTCAACGCTTTGACAGACTTTGAGGAGGGGATTAGGCATGATCAGAGAGTATTAACTATATACCTAACATGTGTTATGTTGATGACTTGATGCTGTGGCTGCTGTTGCTCTTGAGGAGGTCTTAAATATTCGCGCAAATCCATAATTCATTTCATTTCCGCAAGACATTAATCAAACGTCGCGTCTCTCTCCATGTGTCGCCCCGTCTGCCCTACTGCCTCTGTCTGTCAGTCTCTCTATCTGTCTCTCCGTCTGCCCTGCCACCACTCTGTCTCCCTTTCTGCATCTCCGTCTCTCCTTCTGTCTGTACGTCTTTATATTTGTCTATCCCACAGTCTGTTTTGTCATTTGCTGCGTTGGTTGATTTTATTTTATTTCGCTTTTCATTTCCAAGCTGAAAATTATGGCAATTTCCTTGTGAGATTTGGCCCCGCTGATAAGGCGGCAGCCTGCGCTCTCGTCTAGACGCGCCAGACCCTCCTGCAGCAGTAACAGCAGCAGCCCACAGGAAAAGCGCGCGAGACAGACGTCGTCGTCGATGCGATAAGCCCCTGGGCCACAAATGCAGCCCAACAAGAGGCCAGTTGCTGTCAAACTGTGACTCGTTAGAAAGTTGGCTCGCACAGCGCCCGACAGTGCGATAGCAACGCCTGCTGCTGCCGCTGCTGAGCTCGATTCGCGGGTTCAACTGCCCTGACATTTGCCACAATTGGCACAACAACAACAACAAAGGCCTTTGCACATTATACAACAATAAACAATAAATGCAAACTGCAAACTGCAAAACAATTAGACGCCTACGTGATGTGAAAAACACACGAAAAATAAACGTCGAAAATATCTCAAATATTCACTTTGAGCTTGTCAGGCAGTTCAGGCCTTGGTTTTGTGGCATTAAGGTGATTTATGTGCGATTTTCCAATTCAATCAGTTCGGGGTTTGGCATGCAGTGCTGCTCAAACTGTGTTCAATGCGACACTTTTTGCAGCCTTTTGTTCGCTGCGCCATAAATTCTAAGAAGTTATTGCCGCATGACGCTGCTTGGTGCTGTCATCTCTGAGAAGAAAAAATAGCTATTTCTAGCGGGATAGTGATGCAAAAATAGCTGTAAATTCAAATGAAATATTACTAACTATCTGTTAGCTTAACGTTAAAATTTAACTGCACCAATTTTTACTAAAAGATTACAATCCATCCAACATTAATCGATAAAAATCGATACGTCGACGTCGATAAATTATCCATCAACAAAAAATTAAGGTTCACGTAAAATTTAATTGTACCAAGTATCTCCATCAAAGATATTGTTGTAAACGGTTTGACCAATTATATTCGATAAATATAGATACGATACATAACAATCGATTAATATCGATAAACAAAACGTTAAAATAGAACTGCATCAATTTTATGGTGCAAATGAACTATTTACGAATTTGCTATCTACAATTGATATTGACCAATAAAATATCGATAGTTATCGATAAAAAATTTCTAAATTGAAATGAACCTTTAACTAAGAGTAAATGGGATTATATGGAGTGGGACAATTACCGATATTAAACGATTCGATAGCTATCGATATTAGGTGAACTTATCATTAGCGAATTATCGACATCAAATATCGATAGCTATCGATAAATATAGATATTGATCCATTATATACATAAAAAATATAAAAAAATGCCTATGCCCATTTACAAATTTTAGCCGCTTAAAAGTCAGATTTAGCGGGAAAACAGCGTAGTCGTCAGCACAGATGCTTTCCCAACTCTTTTGTGAGAGTGTCAAATTGGTAAAGATAACAAAGATTTTACTGCCTTACATGATGTATGAGTATTACAATACAGAAAACTATAAAACTGCGGCACTTTTCGTTGTAAAGTTGTTCGATCCGATTAGATCTCTTTGTAAGAACGCCAAGGTTGCTCTATAAACTGAGTTCAGCCTCGACTGACACCACTTAAAACATGTTCCTAAGCCTGCAAACATTTCCTGGTTTCGCTCTCGTTCCCTCCCTCTCTCTCAACCCCTTTCTCCCTCTCTCTCTCCCTTCTTGACTGCCTGCCAAGCTTATGAGTTTTAGTTTTATCAACGCTTTGACACTTGCGACGGGCAGAACAGGCACTTAAAACATATCTATAAGACCGATGCCGATGCCATGTGGCTGCAACAGTTCATGCCACATGCCAGGCAAACGTTGTTCTTGTTGTTGTCACTGTTGTTGTTGTGTCTGTCAATTGGTTTGTTAGTTTGACTGCAGTCGTTGACACTTGAAAGCGGACTTGGGCTCCAGTATTCACTGTAGCTCGGCTCTGGTTCTATTTCTGGTTCTGCTTGGCGAGTTGCGAAACATGCTGACTGCGCTAAATGACAGCTTGACTCATGCAACGCCAACAAGAACAACAACAATGGAAGAAGCAACAACAACAACCACGAGACAGAGTTGCGAATGCAATAAATAACAATTTTCTAATGTCATCAACATGCGAGGAAACTCGTGCGTCGCAGCTGCCTCAAGGCAACACACTGTCGAGCAGTTCTGGTATTAACACCCCTCACCCCCTGGTCAAAATACCCCCCTCTTGTTGCCCCAACATTTGTTTTTGTTGCTGCTGTTTTATAGCGCTGCGTGAATTGGCTGTAATTGTTTTGATTGCAGTTGATGGCGCGGACTTCACACTCGCTCTACATTATGCCCCTCTCTGTCAGTCTCTCTGCATTATGCCCCTCTCTGTCTCTCTCTGACTCCCTCTAACCCCCATGCTCTTGAGCCAGACAACTCTCTCTCTTTTTGTCCCTCTAACTCTGCAGCAACACTTTTAATTGCAGCTTTGCTAATGTTGAAATTGTTTAGCTTCAAAATACACAGAAAATTACACTGCAAATTTTATTTTGGTTTAATCTCAAATTTGGAAAATAAACGACAAATTTTTTGAAGATCTGCATTCCAGAAATTTGATCAAAGACCTCCTTTTAAGAGTTTCAATGCAACAGTTTACTTATTAATGCTGTTTAATCAGACATTATTGTTGCTTTATTCTTCAGTGTTTGGTTTGAAATAAGCAAAACTCGCAATATCAACTTCCCTCTAAGCCATCTTTCTCTATATATGTATGTCTACATCTAATGATCTTCATGGATTATGCATTCAGTTTCACTCTAACTCCTGCTAACTTAGCCTTTTCTTCAGCTTTATTTTCCAAATGAAAAGCATCTCTCTCTAAAAGCCCGACTATGTACTTCCTCCTTGGCTTCCTACATCTAACGCTCTTCCTAGACCTTCTGGCCAGTCTAGTTCTAACTCTAGCTATTTTACCTTTTTCTGCAGTTATGTTGAGCTAACCACTAACTTATTTTCCTTTCTCTTTCTATCTTTCCTTAAACCTGTCCAGACCTTCAAGTCGGTTTACCCTTTAACTCTAGCTATCTTAGTTTTTTATAAAGTTTTATTCTAAATCTTTCTAGCTTGAAAATTGCTTAGCTGCCCAACAAGAACATAATTTTCAACTGATTTTTCTCTCCCTTTGTTGCTTCCTTCGCCTGAATGGATGTTCTTTCCACATCTTCCTGTCACTTTACTTATGAATGCTGCAATCTCAGCATTTTCTTAGGTTTCATTCACAAGTTTTTAGCTGGAAACTGGCTTAACTCAACTTCGCTTTAAGCTGCCCTCGCACTTGCTTCCACTCTCTCTCCGTGACTGTTGCCCCTCCCCCTGTCTGTACAACCTTGACAACTGGCCCTCAGCTCAGCTCACGCCCTTTAGCGCGTGTCTTTACAAGGCATTCAAAGCTGACAACTGGTTGAATCCATTAGGCTCGCTCTGCATTGTTCGAGTACTCGAACCATTCAGTTTCGACGCGTCTCGTGGGTTTTCGCACCTTCTTTTTTTGGGGGCCGTCAATCAAATGCTAAGACGGACGGGGCAGTCATGTGAAATGGATGCTAATTAGGCGTTAATGAGACGCTTGAGTTAGAATATTAAATGCTTAACAAATAGGGAGATACACTTGGAGAAATGGGGCATTATGTATTGAACAAAGTTGGGGCAAGAAGTAAGAGAATTGTAGTGAAAATAAGAGGAAAAGAGACTCATTTAAATTTGAAAATAATAACAGAAAATTCAATCAAATTTGAAACTAATTTAAACGAATGTTTAACAACCATTTCGCTCAGTGTAGTTACAACTTCGACATTTAGTGTGTTTCCCCCGCTGTAATAGGGCGTGGTCGCTGTGGCAAGTTCATTGCACGCATTGACGCGCCTTCAATTAAGATTGATTGATGCAGTTCTAGTTTAAAGCGAGATCCAGAGATCCCCAACGAGATCCCGACGAGCAATGAGCACGCGGACCCCCCGAGTTGATAACAAATGATAAACCTCAATTCGAATGCAGGAATAATTAATCAAAGTGAACAAGAGCAACAATAAATGGAAAAATGGAAACTCTCTGAGAGAGCAAAGTGAAGAGAATAAACTCCAAAAGAGAAAGAGCGTAAAGTGATCGTTCCCCTCATCTACCATGTCCGCTGCCAGTGCCAGCAGTCGCCCGCCAACATCGCCGCTGTACGATGGCTATGCCACAATACGCGCACGCGGACTAACGCGATCCCGTTCGATACGTGCTGCGGAGGCCACCGAGGCAGCTGCAGCCGCCGAGCCACACGAACTGCAGGCGACGAAGACAACAACTTCGACGTCGGCAGCGGCGTCTCCCCAGCGCAAGCGTACCGTGTCGCTGCGCAGCAACTACAGCTTGAGCAGCTCGCTGAGTGGACACGTGGAGGAGATCTACGCACGGGCTAAGCCCGTGCGCACACCCACCATAGGCTCCGCTTCTATTTCCGGCTCCGAACTGGAACCCATCTATGCCAGCGCCACAACGCAAGCCTCAGCCTCGACCAGCGGCGCCTTTCGTCCACTCTCGGATGCCTCGAGCTCCTCGGGTGGCGGCTCCATGCCCAGTGAGTATCAGAATGTGAAGAAGAACTCCCGCTTCTCACTGGACTCACTGCAGAGTAGTGCCACGCCCAAGACGCCGGACTACAACACGGCTGGGGAGGAGGAGCACATCTTCCTCTACACAGCGCCGGAGAGTCCCAAGCGGCGACTGGACAGTGGCTTGCGCAGCTCCTACGATAGCTCGGAGCGTGTCTGCTACTCCCCCTTGCCCAAGCTCAGCTTCGACATGACCGAACGGGACTCGCGACGTGCAACACTGCGACACAATTCGGTCAGCTCGACAGGTTCGAGTAGGCGGCCCATGACCTTGTCACTGACAGAGACCACACCCCACTCACCCATCGGGTTGCCTCCGCCTGCGCCTGTGCGTCGCGAGAGTCTCTATGCCAAGCCAAAGATATATGCCACGCCCACACGACCGCCCACAACGCGTCGCCTCAATCTGTACGAGTTACCCATCGTGACGCAGCGCAGCAACAGTACCGAGCTGCTGGAGCGATCGTACACCAGCCAGAGTCTGGCCACCATCGACCAGGATGAGCTTCTGGTGGTGCCCAGTGCGATGCCCATGTTGCCCGCTGCTGTAGATCGACGCTATCACACGCTGGGCCACATGCGTGTGAAGAGTATGGGCGCTGGACTTCATCGCAGTCTGGATGTGCCTGTCGGTTCCATGCTGGACATGACGACGGGACATTGGGCGCACCAGGGCAACCACAAGTCGGCGGGGAATATCTACGCCTCGGCGGAGGCAGCTGTCAGTGATCTGAATCGCATGGCACCGGAGTATATGGATCCATTGGACTTCAAGATCGGTTGCCAGACAACGCTGCGGAGTAAACCAATCATTCCCTGGTACGAGTTGGCCATCAGGCGGGACTTCAAGCGACAGTCCTGTCCGCCCATTAGCGGCGCTGCTCTGACGCTGCCCTCGTCGCCGCAGGGCCACAATGAAGAGGTAAATTACAAGTGTTATCGATAGCAACAATATAAAGCTCAAGTTATCGATACTGTATAAGATATTGGCTTAGTAATATGACAACATTTAATTGAACAACTCGTTTCTTTCTTAATTGATATGAGAATGTTCTATGTTAATTTGTAGAATAAGTTAAAACCAACATCGACTCGAAAGTTTGTCAGCTAAACAGGTTACCGTTGCATTCAATTAGAGTATCGTTAGTCAAAGATTGCTGCATAAAAATTATATAAAATAACATTTAAGCGTTAAAATAACTGCAAATTTAATTGCATTTGCCATAAATCTATCGATATCAAATAATCGATAGATGTTGATAACGCTTGAAATAAGATAGTGGCTCTGATAAGAGATTTTTTTTTCCCTGATAATTAGTGAACTTATTGCAGATCTATCGATAACAATCTTTCGATGCGATGTTCGTTTTCTATTTAATATCGTATACGGATTTCCTCCAGTAACGTTTATGTTAATCTTATGTTGCCAAACAACATCTATCGATATGTCAATATTACATCAATTACACATCGACGCCTGCAATTACGTTAGCGTTTGTCATCTATCGATTCTCCAACCGACATCGATAACACTTAGGCTTGCAATTAATTGAACACTTGTTGCACTTATCGCAAATCTATCGATATCATCAGCCCATCCTCAACTGCGAATTGCGACAAGAGAAAATGCCAAAGCTTAGTTAATGCTAACAGTTATGCGGTGTGGCATGTTCCTTGTTCCTTCTTCAGCTGCTGACATTGCTGTTGCAATTGTTGTTGTTAGTGCTGTGGTTGTGGCAGTTAGCCTGGCATTCCTCATCCGGCTTTGGCATTACAAATGCAAGACGGCGCATAAGGCCAAGCAATGCCGAGCCCGTCTTTGAACACACACAGAAGAGAAGAGTAGAGAGTACCCGCAGTCGACGACTGTCAGACGCCGTTAGACGTGTTTGCCCACTGATTGATTTAATAAAACTTGCATGAGCCGCGCTGCCTTTGGGCCACACGCTCAACTCCACACACTCCACACTCCGAATCCGACTCCAGCAGCAGGCGAAGCTTGAGTGCGCACTCCGAGCAGCATATTAAATAAATGAGCCAACAACATCGTCGTCGTCGTCGTCGTCATCGTCATCGTCTTGGACATTATTTTGGCCCAGGCTCAGGCACGTAGCGCAGATTACAGTTGGAGCAGCATTGGGCGCTGACGATTTTAATCCTGCATCCGCTCGCTTGCACACAACAACAATAACAGCTTCAGCAGCAATAACAATACAGGCAGCAGCAACAACATCTGTTGAGCATGTCCAAAACGGATGACCTGATTCGCAGAACATGTAATTGATATGTTGTTCACGAAGAAATCAGCTTTGATTTTGGCCACAACAACAACAACAGCAACAGCAGCTGCCAGAGTTGCCCTGTAAATTGAGTGTACTCAGTTGCATGTGTGCGGTTTGCGAATGTATATCGATAGTGAAGCTCATATGTAAGCTAACACAAGGTACATAAGTATGTTAGTTAACACGACGATAGTTCCTTGTACTAGAACTTTATGTATCGGGCTAGGCAACCATCTGTGTATCGATTGCAATCAATTCTTTGAGATGTTAGTTAACACAACGATGATTTATTTTAATTGAACTTATGTTAGCTAATTTTACAGTATCTGTAATTAGTTCATTTTTACATTCTGCCCCTTACAGTCCATATCGTTTACAGCAAATTGTCTTCTGTTAATTGTTAGTACATGCGGCCATTTTTAGTTTCTCTCTCGCAGTCCTGAAGCGTCTCAAACAGTGCCTGCAAGCAGTTCACTCACAAACACACAGTCTGTCGCCAATTGCGGGTCCAATCAATGTCAACTTTCATAGCAAATAAAGTTACCATTAAAGCCGCTTGTCGAGTATATTTCATATTTGTTTTATTTTTTTTTGTTGTCTCCACGTTTTTCTTTGCAGTTTTTTGCTCATTTTGATTTTGGCGCGTTGTTTTAAAGCCGTTTTAGGCGCTTAAGGCGAACGCCGTTAACTCTTAAAGCGTTTTTCATGTTTATTTATGAGCTGAGCTCGGGAGGAACTCGGTGAACTGGGGAGCTAAACAGCTGTCAAGTCTTTTGGTAACTCGAGACGAAGCGTCGCGACTCTCGCATGAAAAGTGAAATTGGCTACGTTAGTTGGTTGCATGACGGGCGTGTGAAGCGATCGTGATTACAGTTTGAGTAGCACACAGCACAGTTGGAGCAGCCACTTGAACCACGATTCATCAAGTTCAACAAGTTGAATGTCAAATGTCGATTGGCCCCTCAATTGATTTCGTTTAATATATCAAAATTTACATATTTGGCAATTATCACACACATGACGCATGTCATCGCGAGTTAGCTCATGCTTTTTCGGTCTGATGGATGGCGGTTTGATGGGCCCAATAGATATCTACTAATAGACATATCAGGTAATATTACAGAGAGGTAGCGTGGGTCAATCAAGCGAAGTGGAATGACTCAATTCGATGTCAAATTCAGACAATTTACCTGGTGTAATTTGTGTATCTAAATTCTGATAATTTGTTAGGTTATGCAAGGTGCCTAATTGAATTATTTTCTGTATTCAAATAACCTCTAACTTCAACTACGAGGGTCGTTTGATAAGTCCGTGACTTTTTGAATAAAATATATTTTTTTCGTCAAAGAAGCGTTTTATTTCTCAACATAATCTCCTTTTAGCCTAGACATTTAGTCGATTTGTCATTTTTTATTCACTTCCAAATAATAGGTTCTCATGGCCCTCAAAATAGTCGTTAATTTCTCGCATCTTTACCGCAGAGCCATTTTTCCTAAAGAAAAAATAGTCACGGGGGCTAAATCTGGAGAATATGCTGGATGGGTAGCAGTTCCTAGCTCAATTTATGAAATTTTGCCATGCTGACACGAAATATTGTTTTTCCATTTTCGTTAAAATTCACGAAATCGTCTGCTTTCAATGCCTATAAAACGCAAACCAAAAACATCAAAATTTTACAGTCAGTCGTTAATCGATAACTGCTACAGGAGCAGTATTGTATTTAGAGAAGTGCGCGGCAAATACAAAAAGTCACGGACTTATCAAACGACCCTCGTATAATAGCTTTTCTTTATTCTCAATAAATTACCCATTAGAGACTATCGATATGATTATACACAACAGCCATCTCTAGGTTAATCGCATTGCAAGGATTTTTCCAAGATACTCTCGACTTTTATCTATACACCTGCTTTATCAATTGTCTGTATTGTTTTCTATGCAACTAAAACTCTCAATTTAGCACTCATTAATCTCCCATTAGAGACTATCGATTAATCATACACCAACTCGATAACTCTCTAAATATCTACTGATATTGTTCCACCTCCGCTTTGATCGCATTACAAGGACAGTTGTTCTTGGGGCTTTGCTCCAGTTTTTGAGTCTTTTAATTCTTGTTTACATTTGTTCATATCGCTTAAATTGAGCGTCGTGTATAATTAATAAAAAATAAACGCAGCCAGCGTCGTCAGAGAGCTGACAAAATGCCAACAAATTGGCAAGTCAGGGGGAGGTTTGGGGAGCACGAGGGGGTACGAGCACTCGACCGGCCTTAAGTACGAGTAACTCGTTAGTTTTTATCTTTTGGCATCGCTTATTAAAACAATTTCAGTTTGATAAACGAGATGTAGCGATTGCGGACAGCCCGCTGACTGGTCAACACAGCCTGACGGGGCGCATGCACATGCAGTAAATGATATACGAGTTGATTTGTAGCGCATGCACTGAGAGAAATTGGAATAAAGGAATTTCTAAAAATATTTAATGAACTAAGCAAAATAAATTTAAAAATTTGAATTTATCTTCACTAAAGACCTTTGGAGTTGAGAAGTTTTAAGGGTGCTGAGTTCAAATTTAAAACCTCTCTAGTTCGTCTCTGTAAATCTCTCTAGTTCGTCTCTGTAAATCTCTCTGTTAGGTCTATGTAAACTACTCTGTTACATTTCTGAGAACCTCTCTATAAACCTCTTTTTCACTGTGAACTACTCTGTTAAGATTTAGGGACCTCTCCGTTACCTTTTTTCTAAACCTTCCTGTTACGTCACTGTTAACTTCTCTGTATCGTCTTACTAAACTTTATTTCGTTCAGTGTACTGTTTATAATTGCCATGAACAGCGGCTGACACAAAGCGGCCCACTGATCAGCTCAATGAGCGGACTAACTGAGTGACTTACTGCCCGACTCGTGCAGCTCTCCCACTCCTCTCTCTCCCTCTTCCTTCCTCTCTCCCTCCTCCTCAACCTCTCTCTCTCTGTATCTCTTCCAATCTTTTTGGCGGCTTGTTTTTTGTCAAATGGAAACATGACAGCAACACCTGATCTATGCGCAGTTCTTTGGTATTTCGGTATTTCTTCTACATGTTTTGAACATTCCCAGTTACCCCTAAACGCCTTCCCTTCCCCCACCCCCTTCACTGTTGCGCACTGTATGATTGTGTGCAACATTTTTTCGCTGCAGCTGCCGCCGTGGGGCGCAACAGTTTTTAATTTATGACAAATGCAATTTGTAGCTGCTTAATTCATAAATATTTATCGGGGCACGTGAGCTGCGAGTTGCGAGCACCATGCGAGCATTCACAGGTGTCCAAGGCAACAAAAAGAAACAACAAACGACGAAAAAGTGAAAAAAAAATAGGGAAAACCAGTTTGTTGATTCCCAGTTCGCAGTTCCTAAGTTCCTGGGCAAACTCGTTTGCGAGCACTGTTAATAGAGACAAAGACTTTGAAAATTGGATGATGACGATAACGATGACGATGATGAAGCTATTCAGGACTCGGACTCGGACTCGGAGTCGGAGTCGGAGTCGGACTGCATCTGTGTGACAGACCTATCCCCGAGGAAATCAGCGCAAAACGAATGCAGACACAAACAAACAAAACCAGAATCAAAACAACAAAAAAAGCGAAAGAAGGGAAAAAAAAAACAAAACGAGAAAAAAACGTTTTGAATTTTAAAGTAAAACTGAAAAACTGGTTGGTCCAATATGTATCTGGAGGCCGGAGGACGGAGGCCTCTGCATCTTCATTGTGCATCAACTTGAGATTTCTTTAACAACAGATTTGTGTTGTTATCCTGTGTTGTGTGTTGTTGTTCTTGTTGTTGTTGTTGGTGTGTGGCTTCCGGTCTTGAAATCGAATAATCAATAAAAACCCCAAACAGGGCGAGCGCTCTTCAATGGACATTGATCGTGTCACGCACCGCAAAGAGACGAGTCATTACAGCGAGGTGGGGGGACGGGGCAGGGGTTGGGGCAACTTGTAAGTGGAATTGTTAATTTGAAAGGGGGAATCTCTCGAGTGTTATTTCGAAAACAGACGCCTCTAATCTCTGAATGAAACGCACTAATTGAGAAGTAAATGGGAATCGAATTGAGCAAATGATGCACGATCCAAAAATAGTTTATTTTATTATGCCATAAAACATTCAATATAAAGTGCCATTACTTATTTTAAGCACTGTGAATTAGAAAGTCTCAATTCATTCTCATAGCTCACATGTCTTTGCCATTAACATACCAATCCTTATCGAATCTATTGTACAAGACCAAGCTGAAAATTGCCCAATTTGCGATTTGCAATTTGCACTTAATACCGAAAACTTACAATCTCTTTTCTCTCTCTCTTTCATTGCAGGTAAGTTGCTGTACTCGCGTCGATTTTAACCTCACTTTGCGGGTACCGTAAGTTATTTTAGCTGGCAAATTCAGCAAGGCAGCCAAGCGACCCACAAAATTCCCAGTGTCATGAGAGAATCGTTGTGTAAATATTGAAAATTGCAGTGTCTTTGTCTCTCTCTCTCTCTCTTCTTTGTTTCAGTCTTTGTGTTTGTTTTCCTCTTTGTGCACATTTAGTTGCAGTCACTGTTGCGGCGGTCTCAGATCAAAGACGGGGCTCAGGCTGTGGCTTCAACTCGACTACGAAGCCTATGAGTTTGTAAGGAGTATGTGTTTGAGTGTGTGTGTTTATATGTGAGTGTGTGTGGTGCCGTTTCTCTCACTTCAGGCTTCTACTGAAGATCTTAATGATGATTTGCTATTTTTGCGCCTGCGTCTTCTGCTCCCTCTTCTCAATCGAATATCCCAAAGCTCATCCAACTGGCAACGATGCGCAGATCGCAGACACACACACTCACGCTCATACTCATACTCACATGATTCACACTCACCAGCACTCACACTCTCACCTCAAGCGTAAACAATCAAAATGGATTAGTTTGTTAATCAGTTTATTACTCGACGGCACTCTGTTGTGATCAGCTTAGCTCAGGATAAAAGAAAGAAGGCGGTCAGCGAATAAATTTTGCTTCGAGGCGTAGCCCATTGAAGGAGGAAAAGGAAATAAAGATGTGGGATAGAACACAGACTGAGTTAATGAAATGCCAAAGAAGAGAGAAGTGAACTCAAGTTCTTATGGGATTCTTTATAGATCGCTGCAGGAGATCTAAAAGAGTTGAAGAATGGAGAGAATCAACTTAAACTGAAAGAAACACTGTTAAAACTCTCTTGGTTGGACACGAATCGAGTTCTTACTTTTGACCGGCTAAGAGGAGTGTCCATTTAAGATGTGACTTAGGTTTTTAATATACTAAAACAAAATTCAAGTCTGGTGATTAGAACTTTAAATTCGGATTGATTGTGTTTATACACCTTAAATTGAATCTGAAATTTCTAAAATTATGTCCGCGTCCGTTAAAGAGAGTTTTAAATGATTAAATTGTTTTAAAATGGTGTCAGCATTCGGGTCAATACGTGTCCGCAGAGCAAAAACAAAAAAAAAAAAAACAGTTAAGCCAACGTGTTAAGTAAAGTGTCCGATTAAGAGAAGAATAAAACATTGCAAACACATAAAAAAGGTTTATGTTCGGCGAAGAGAGGTTTAAATTAGAAATAAAATTGTTTATGCACCTTATTGTCCGTTCCATATATTCTAAATTCTCTGAAACTGCTTTAAATTTGTATCCATGTGCGATTAAGCGATTAATAGTTGTTTAAAGAAAAACACACCCAAACGAACGTGACAGTAAAAGAGTCCCCTTGAAGGAGAGTCTGCTGTCCGTTAATGTAGTTTTTTACTGTATTACGTACATTTGCCTTCATAACAAAAAAATTTAGCTCAACCTGCTTGCGATAAAGATCACCAAAGTATTGCCCCTACCTTTCTACACAATATCTTATCTGTCAACCAGTTATATTATTTGTAGATTACCTTTTAGAAGAGACTTTATATAAACGGTTTCATAGATATCTTTTTCAATGTGTTACACAATTTTAAAACACTGAAATACTAAAAAAATACTAAAATCTTAAGGAAAATGCAGTAAATTTCATATGATTATCAAAGTTCAAAGTTTGTTTTGTGCTTAATCAATCTGGCAAATCTTACGAAACAGGAAGAATCCCGCACACGCCTCTCTGCATTCAAGGTCAAAGTCATCAGACCTCTGCAGAGTTTTTTTTGGCTGAAAATACCTGGCGGAAAATTAAAATTTTGCAACTCGCTTAACCCGACAACGACCTTCATTAATTATTAATTATGCACTCAGTCAGGCAGGCAGGCTTACCTACCTCTCCTCCCCTCGTTCCCTCCCCAGTGGCTGTCAAACTTTCACTGGCCTTGCAGAAGACTTAGCTGGGCAGATGTTCAGTTGCAGGTGCCACGCCCCCGCCCCCGCCCCCGGCCACGTGCTGACATTTGTTACAGTTATGTTGCGGGGCTGCTCACAAATGTCAAGTGTTTGTTGCAGTTGCAAATGCAATCGTTGCTGCTGCCGTGGCATAAATCATTTGAAAAGGTCAGAGGGCACATGTTGTTTGCCACAAGCAGCCTGTGGCACACACATGTTCGCCCGATGTCGACGACGATTGTCAAGTGTTTGATTTATGCTCGCCAGCAACATGAACTGCGAATTGCTGACGGTCGTATTTGCTGCTGTTGCTGCTTCTACTGCTGCCGTCTGCTGCTGCCGCCTGCTGTTGCTGCCTTCTGCGACCTACTTAAGCATTAACTAACTGTAAAGCTAATCGAAGGCCGTCGCCTTATCTTTAGTTAACTGTTATCTAAAGCTGATACGCGCGTGTTGCTATCAGCAGTTGCTACCTTTAACTGCTGCTGTTGCATGTTGCTGGTTACAAAAGCAACTTGTCTGCTCGTTCGCTAATTGTTAAAGGGTTGTTGTTGCCGCCATTGAACTTGAACTTTGTTTTGCGCTGTCTGCAAATTGCTGGCAATAAATTCAACAAGAGCAGCAGCAGCAGCAGCAGCAGCAGCAGCAGCAGCTCCCCCGCCAGCAACATTGACAGCCAAATTAAAGTTGGCAACTGTTGCTGCTGTTGTTGTTGTTGCTGTTGTTGCTGCTGCTGGAGTTACTTAGCATATGCAAGCTAGCAGAACTTTACATTCTATTTCACTCACTCTCCCTTTCTCTCAGTCTCTCTCTCTCTCTCTCTCTCTTTTTGTTCTTCTCTTTTGCCCTTTGCGCTGCCATTAGTCGGCGAGGCGTAACGCGTTGCTGCACGCTTCGTTGCTGTCGTTGTGCTAATGAAGTGCAGCAACAACACCAACAACTACAACATTTGCAACTGTAACAATAACAAAAAGTGCAGCAGCAGCACAGCAGCATGTTGTAGCCAGAAGGCAGCTGCGGTTTGAAAGTCACTGCAAAGTTTGACATTGTCTGCGCATGTTGCAAATATGTTTGCTGTTGCCATTGTTCTAACTGCTGCAGGCAATTGTTGTTGCTATGGCTGATGTTGCTGCTGCTGTTGTTGCTACTGCTGCTGTTGCTACTGCTGCTGCTTTTGTTGCATGCATTGTTGATTATGACTTCCGTTCGTTCGCCAGTTTGTTTTTTGTTTTCTGCTACTTTTATTGCCTCTTTAGCATGTTTGTTTTGCTGTTTATGCCTTTTTCTTGTTGTCATTTATGTCTTCTATGCTTTACTTTCATATTTTGTTGCCATTTCCGTTGTTAGAAAAAGGTCTTATTCAAAGGAAAGTAGTGGGATCAGCTAGACTGGGAGCACTAGGAGTGGGAACACTTGGAGTGGGAACACTTCTGGCAGTGGGTGAAAGTCATAATTAATAGCTGAAATACCAAAGCAACCTTAGACGCTTTATAATTCCCGAAAGAGACGACTTTAAATCGTCTTTAATTATCTTCATCACACGCCCCCCGCCCACAACATCCCTCACATTATCAACAAATTAGGCGACGTGCCAAAGAATTCAGCGTTGCCAGACTAATTAAATTATATTTTGTGCGTGGCGCGTTACGTGACCGCAAACAAGTTGCCCCACCCACGTATTTGCCACACTCCCCTCTCTCCCCCAAGGGGCACATTACAATCAACAGCTTCAAATTAAAAACCACGTACAGTGCTCAATGCCAAATGGCAGGCGCCCCTTTGAACCCGCACCTGCTCCTATTGTACCCTTTTTTGGTGCACACAATCCTGACGCCACTTTCCGCATTATTCGTTAGATAAAAGTGTGCGGCGTGCGGTGTGGCTGTGGCATTTGTGCAAGCGCCTCACGTAGCATGTGGCAAGGAGGCAAACATAAAAATTGATTACACCGCTGCGTATGACTAACGTGACACTGAACACAAAACAGGATGCGAACTGTACGACAAAAGCGGCGGGTCCAAAGCTGAGAGGATCCCATTGAGGTTGCTGAGGTTAACCTCAGTTACAGAACCGATAACATTTCGACGACTTTTATGGAATTTTCACTGGCAATTCGCCAACTTTTCCAACTTGGAGCACAGCAATTAAAGTGAATTAGCAACAGCAACAGTGGCGTACATTTAGAGGGGAACGAAGGGGGGAAGGGGGCAGCCTGCCAATTTAATTAGACAAATCGTAAAAAATGAGCTCAGCTCAGCTCGAGTTGGCGGCGTCCTTGAACTCTGTAAACGTTGAGCTCTCAAAGTGGTCAACAATTTTACGCTGTTTTGTTGACTTATTTCTCATTCACTTAAATTGTTGTTCTACTCTTTGTATTTGTTGTTCTACGTTTTGCTTTTGTTGTTCTACACTTTGTTTTTGTTGTTGTTCTTGAGCTGAGCGTGTCGACTTGGCTTGATTTGCATAAGCGGCACGCAAATTAAAATGTGAAACGTGTTAGATGCTTATCAATAAACGGAACATAGGCACGTAAGACGCCACAGCAGCAAGAGGGGAGAAAGACAGGGAGAATGAGAAAGTGAGAAGGAGAGGAGAATAAGCAAAACAACCAAGTCTCTTACAGAGCTAATTGCGATAGCGTTTAATTGGTACGTCTTCCTATTTGGGCATTATACTGAATATCGATACACAGTAGTTGCTGCGATTTATCGATTATTCTAGCGATGATGATATCATCTATTCATATTTCACTGTCACTGTTCATTATGAATTTCCAATGAACCGCATGCCGATGCTAATGTTAGTTAATTAAACGATAATCTAGGCAGGTTTAATTAGAATGCAGAGAGAGAGAGCAGCGAGAGGGTAAAAATGCAATCAAGTGGAAAATTGATCAACAATTTTTGATTATAAATAAGCAAAGACTTTGAACTAAAAGTTAAGTGAAGAAAGTATGAGTTTAACTCATTTATGCTTGATTTAAAGGAAAAACATACTATAAATACATACAATCGTACATTACGACTAGTCACGGGAGTCACTGTAATAGCCGTAGCTTTCCAAAACTTTTCTCTACGAATCTGCCTTAGGCTTTAACTCAAAAAAAAAAAACCTCAAGCTATGCTTTTCATTCAAATTCTTTGACTTTAAATCCCCATTTGAATAGATTATATCTTTCGAGGTTAAGCGACACGCCTTTATCAAAGTTCAAAGTTCCACCGTCAATTGAAAGTTTATAAATGAAGGTATTCAAGAGTTTATCAAGTTTCAAGTCAATTACTTGACAAGTTGAATGCGAGTAAATGCAGTTCTCGAGTCTCTGTGAATCAGTTGGGTTCATTATGCAGTTACTCCCCCTCTACTGCATATGTTTTCCCCCTTACGTCTGTGCAAGTAAATTGCAATTACAACTTCCTGAGCTGAGTCACTTTATTTTCGACTCTAATAGCGCTCATTAACTTGATGTACTTAGTAGCAACTTGGACCCGCTTACTGTGGTTGGGGATTCTACTTGGGGTTCTTTTCTTGCGGTTAGCGATGACAGAAGCGACTGCAATGACCTCTCTCGGCAGGCACGACACGAGTTCCGCTCGTCGGTCACGTCCCCATCATAAAAATATTCCTCAGTGTCTACTCGTGCACCAGTGTCTAGTGAGCAGTTGAACCGTTTCCTCCTGCTTGTCTCGTCTCTGGTTCTAATGCTTTTTTATGATACAGGTGTCTGGGCAGTCGAGTCGAGAGCTGGATTGAGGGAGTTATAAGGCAAGATTTTTTGAAAAGTTTGTGAGCCACGTTCAAATAGGCTCAGTCATAAGCCGTGACTCATTCGCAGTGACAGTCACGGGATAGAGATGGCACGACTTTCGAAACATAAAAATATGACACACGCTTTGAATATTCATTGGGCTGTTATTTTTTATTTAAAGTTTATAGTTGCTTTGAGTAAACTAGGTATTATCAATTTAATTATTTATAATAATAATATAATATAATATATAATATAATATTAAACTCACTATTTCTATATCTTGTTAGAGTTTAAAATATATAGCCCTCGATAGTTTTCACTTCCGTTTAAGCTATGTAGTACTCAGTTTGTTAACAGCAACGCCAGCGTTCAATTGCTCATATGTCAGATCGAAAGTTATGGTTTCGGTCAGTTAGTGTGTTTTCTTCCCTATAATTAAAAAATAATTTGTATGAATTTAAAAATGAGTAGTATAATTAGAACAATACTGCTTGAGATAAATACATAAATTACAAAGCAATCAAATGTTTTGTCTATCTATACAGCAAGCTATCAATAATTCTGTTAAATGTAAATACTGCACTCACAGAACGATGAACAATTTGCATTTATCGATATATCGAAAGGACGTTTGCAAATATCGCACGAGTGCTGCGATATAAGAGTATCGCATTCACTATCCATCGCTAGGCAGCTGTTGTTGGTTCTCTTTGTTGTTGCTGCTTGAGTGGCCACTTGCATAACAAACAGGGCTTAAAATGCGTGCAACAGGAGAAAGAAGACGATGAAAAAGAAGAACAAGCTAGGGTAGGGGGAGAAGAAGAAAGCCAATTCTGATGATAAATTACCAAAGTCAGCAAGTGCTCTATGCAGTTCTTAGCCCGCAGCAACATAAACTTCTCCCTCGCACAACTAACAACAACTAACTACTCTCTCATTCTATCTCCTTTCTTGCAGGCCCATGTGGTTTCGGCCTTTGAGCAGTCGTTGACCAACATGACGAATCGATTGCAGCAACTGACGGCGACGGCCGAGCGCAAGGATGGCGAACTGACGGACATGCGACAGACCATTGAGCTGCTGCGCAAGCAGTCCATCCAGGCAGGCCTGACCACCGCTCACATGCAGAGCATGGGCGTGCAGACGCAGGGCCAGAGTCAGAACGAACTGATGCTGCAACAGAAACCGCCTCCGGGGCCAGGGAATAATGCTCGGCTCGGGCAACCGAATGGAGCCAATGGCAATGGTAATGGGCAAGCGCCATTGGGCCTGGGCATGCAGAGGCAGCACAGCACGGACTCCATGTGCTCATTGAATTCCATCAGCTCTGGCTGTTCGGCGGCGCAGGACAAGAACAAGGCCAACAAGAAGAAGGGTTGGCTACGCAGCAGCTTCACCAAGGCTTTCTCGCGTAATGCCAAAATCTCAAAGACGAGTCGCCATGTGGGACAGCATCACGAGAAGACCGCGTTGCACAATGGACACAACATGCACGGCGGACACGGAGAGCCATTGGGCCTAGCCGCGTTGGCCACACAGCCGGCGCCACCTTTGCCTGTGGTGGGGAATGCATCCAGCAAGCAGAGCAGTCCGGCCAAGACAGTGACGCTCATAGACAATGCGAAGCCCATCGATGCCATCGATCAAGAAGATCAGCAGGTTGTGGAAGATCTGAAGAAGCAGCTGCGCGAAAAGGATCTGGTGCTAACGGATATAAGGCTAGAGGCGCTCAGCTCCGCCTCACAGTTGGAGAGCCTGAAGGACATGATGAACAAAATGCGAGCTGAGATGATGTCGCTGAAGCAGAACAATGAGCGACTTCAGAAGCTCGTTACCAGTCGCTCGCTGGCCGGTTCAGAGGCGAGTCTGGGCCAGGCCATCAGTCCGAATGGTTCGTTGGGAGGTGGAGCCACCAGCTCGGATGCTTCCCGTCGCTATTCCTTGGCCGATGGCAATTCCAGGCCACCTATGGAGCTGCCACCTCGTCTGGCCGAGGAACTTGAGGAGGAATGTATGCCTCCGGCACCAGCACCTGAGCCACCACCGCCACCAGCTCCCAGTGCAGCGCCAGTGTCGCCAATGAGTCCCAACACACACATCGATCTGACACCACCGCCGCCGGCATTGGAGACGGCGCAGCTGAGCAGCCCCGTGCACATGCCCAGCGCTGTGGAGGAGCTTCCCGATGTGTGTGATGGCAAGAAGATTGCCATTGCCTGTTATCTGGGCCAGCCGGAGTCGTTTACCAAGTACTGCGAGGAGCTGCTCGAGCTGGATGACTTCTATGCCAATGGAGCCATCATTGCCAGCCACGAGGCTGAGGCACAGTCCCAGAATGGACAGCAGGGCGAGCGTCAGAGCGCTGCCTTCACGGCGGCCAGTTCCAATGAGTTTGTCATTGCTTGCACATATATCTCGGGCAAGACCACCTGGCAGAATCTGGACTATATTGTGCGGAAGACCTTCAAGGATTATGTGGCGCGCATTGATCCCGGCACGAATCTAGGCCTGAATACAGACTCCATCACATCGTATCATCTGGGCGAGGCGAAGCGAGGTCCCGAAATGGGTTTCCCTGAGCTGCTGCCCTGTGGCTACATTGTGGGCAACGTGAAGACCCTCTACATCTGCCTGCAGGGCGTGGGCAGTCTGGCCTTCGACAGCCTCATTCCACGAAGTATTGTGCATCGCTATATAAGTCTGCTCACCGAGCATCGTCGGCTCATTCTGTGCGGACCAAGTGGCACGGGTAAATCCTATTTGGCTCGTCGCCTCGCTGAGTTTCTGGTAGCACGCGCTGGACGCGGTAATCCCTCGGAGGCTATAGCCACGTTCAAGTAGGTTACTCCACGTACACTTTACATGTTCTTCTTTAATTCCTCTTCTTGCTCTGCCTGCAGCGTGGACCACAAGACCTCAAAGGATCTGCGGCAATATCTGGGCCACATTGCCGAGCAGGCTGCCATTGCGAAACGGCGTCTCGGAGCTGCCATCTGTGATCATTTTGGACAACTTGCACCATGCCTCAGCGCTGGGCGATGTCTTCTCCTGTTTGCTCAGCGCCGGGCCGGCCACCAAGCTGCCCTGCATCATTGGCACCATGTCGCAGGCGACTTGCAACACTACCAATCTGCAGCTGCATCACAATTTCCGTTGGGTAAGTTGAGAGTTGAAATGGGATCTGGAACTTTACTTTAACACATCTTCATGTTTGCTCAGGTGCTTACTGCAAACCACATGGAGCCGGTGAAGGGATTCCTGGGCCGTTTCTTGCGTCGTCGTCTCTTCCAATTGGAGCTGCAGACGCAGCACTCGCAACCAGAGCTCGCAGCTGTGCTCGCGTGGTTGCCCTCAGTCTGGCAGCACATCAATCGCTTCCTCGAAGTGCACAGCTCAAGTGACGTGACCATTGGGCCACGGCTGTTCCTCTCCTGTCCGCTGGATTTGAAAGACTCGCAGGTGTGGTTCACCGACATTTGGAACTATCATTTGTCGCCTTACCTCATCGAGGCGGTGCGAGAGGGTGTGCAGCTCTACGGACGTCGTGGTGGGGCCTGGAATGATCCCTCGGCCTTTATACGCAACTCATATCCCTGGCCCTATGGCCCAGACTCTGTGCCGCCATTGCGACAGATTAATGCCGAGGATGTGGGCCTCGAGGGCGTTGCCCTCAGCAATGGCGAACAGCAGGATCCACTGGTGATGTTTTGAATCAGTTTCCAAAAGGATTTACCACTAATTTCCATTGTAACTTGCAGCTTAATATGTTGATGCGACTACAGGAGGCTGCCAACTACTCGGAGACACAGGATCAGGAGTCGGACTGTGCCAGTCTGGACTCCAATGTGACTCCCGACAGCTCGGCGGGCGCTGACTAGAGATGCAGCCACGGCCCATCGACAACTTCATACATGCCAAATTTATGCGTTGGAACCGAACGTCTATGGAACGCCTCAACTACTTCCTCACTCACCTCACACACACATACCCTGTAATCTTTTATTTATTGTCACACAAATGAGATTTCTTGCACTACATTTTGCTCACGAATACAAAAGCAGTTTCAAGAGGTTTCCATTTGCACCAACCTAACAAAGCATCAGCTTACCAGTTCATCAATCTATCAAACAAATTGCTATCAATCCTCCTTCATCACCCACAAATTGAAATTGCACTTTTTAGCGCACTTGTTAAAAATGCAAATTGCCCATGAAACTGTAAAGAATCACTGTCAACTCCTTCACTCACTTCACCTCACATCATGATCAAGTAACCTGGTGACCATTGCGTGAGGCCAACGCAACCCGAAATTAACTAACTAACTAAACTAAACTGCAAAGTAAACCCAACATTAAATGTTAACAAAAGCAACTTTTATGTATATAAAACCAAAAATCCCCCACTTATATTTAAGTAACAAATTGTACGATCAACTTTTTATACCATAACCCCAGGAAAATATCTGAAGAAGAACTAGAGAAGAAGAGAAAAGAGGAGAATCGATTGTAAATGTAGCCCTAAGTTTTTGCTACTACCAATTTACAAGATGTACATTTAAAGGAAAAAGCTTTCACACTTTAGTTTAATTATTTGCGTAATTATTATTAAATATTGTTACAAACATATTGCATATTTATAAAATACGAAAACTATTTAAACAATTTATTATGCCATACAGCGCTTACCACAGCAGCATATATGCGGAATAATATATACGTAAATCCCCCTATGCCCCAAATAAATAACAAATAGCTAAATTAACAAGCACAAGAAGAATTCCTAACCCAAAGCGAACAAAACAAGAAACAAGAACACAGCAGAAGAACTAACAGCTAAAACATTAATATAATATACCATATATCAAATTATATGTCCTGTCTCTGTCTAATTTAAATGTGTACATTTATGAGATATGAAATCAAATCAAAATAAAATAATACATCAAATATAGATGACTGAGTTTTCATTTACTACTTACTATAAAGCATCATAATAAAGTGCTGCTTCTTATCGATCCAAAGGCTTTTGACCTGAGTTCAGAGGAACTACGCGAAGTATACTGATAACTCCGTCTCTAGCTTATTTCCCCGAGTACTTAATCTCTGGAGCATGTGCCCAGCATATATGCAATGCATATAATCAGCTTCTTTGTAGTTCTGTAACGTATAAAACTGCAGGCATTTTCAGTTCGTTGAGTTATTCTTGAAGATGCGCAGTAACCTGTTGCTTACTCTGGCTCTACTGGTGTGTATAATAATAAATAAATAAATGACTGAATAACTAAGGAACATCCAACAACAGAGCACTGTTGGTACCCAATCGAGTCAACTTCCCGATGGAGATCGAGAACTTATAACCGAACTGAGGCACCTTGGCGACAATCTTCTCAATGAGACCCTTAAATCGGAGTTGAAGAACAGGCTCGCGGTGGCGCAGTCTGTAATCGAGTCTAAGGTTGCAACTCAATCTATTATAGACGCCTTGGAACAGTTCAAAGGGCGTTGGAGTCCCCAGCTAAACGATCTCAGTGTGCAGAAGTTCGGGCAATTCAGTCTTGAGTTTTCAGATGCTTTTGGATCACAGTTGCATGCGCAGCACGATCAGCAGGATGATAAGCTCAATGAATTCACAAAGGGCTTATATTCTGGTATCAAAGCTAGTGCCATGGACAAGTATTCAAGACGTCTGATTGCATATAGGGATATTGCCAATCAAAAGATGGGCGCGGTTAGCCAAGGTACTAAAGACGCAGATGGTAATTTGGTAAGGGCTTTTCGTGATTTTGTCGATGCTAAGCAATTAACTGTGCGGGACTTCTTTACTTTCTTAAGGCAGCTGAGAAAATATTAGACTGTCACTTATTTCTAAAAATTTGTCAATCATTCTTTTTCAAATAAAAATCTATTTAACCAATAATTTGTATTTATCGATATTGCAAAATCGATAATGTTAATCACTCTGTTAATAAGAGGAGCACAACATGTTATTATTTTAGCAGCGAACCAGTAAACATATGTTTGACAAATGAACGAACCAAATGAACGCACGCCAGAGCTGGTTCATTCATTTAGTTCAGTGAGCCGTTCAATCGAACTTGTTCCAAACAATTGGAGACAACTCTACCAGAACTACCGTGGCCGACATCAGAATTGGTAATTGTGATATTGTGCTAAAATTGAAGGTGTCTGCCAAATTATCATTCCCATATTGCGTAAATTAATTCTTACATTTATTTGTGTGCTAAAATTTACTTAATCGGCGTCCCTGCCTACGATTTGTGCACGTATGAAAAATTGCAAAGGAAAAAGTTTTGGTTACACAACAGCCGCGCTGCACAAATAGCACGCCTAGCAGTGAAAAATGGGAAAATTATGCGCTTAGGGCGGCATATTAAGCAAATAATGACTAAATAAGCACCTGTAACGGCAGCAGATGCCACCAGATTGCATTGAACTGGCGAATCGTGCAATGCACTCAGTCTGTTCAACTGTTACATAACCTTTATGCGTCACGTATTACCTGCAGCTCCGTCCAACGTCCCTACTTATCTAGAGATTTAGAGAATTCAACGTACGAGTATACTAAACGAACTACGCCTCTTGTCTTTGCAGCTCTGAAACTATGGCACTCAGACTAATCAACAACGCCGTGCTCCGTCAGCTGGCATCTCAGTTGCCGCGCAACGCCCAGGTTGGCAGCGTTGCCTCCATCCACACGCTGGACAAGATTGGCAAGCGTGAGGTCGTCGGCTTTGGCTGGAACGGCACTGCCTGCTACGCTGACCGTGCTGATTACCCCATGCCCGCTGTCCGCTTCCGTGAGGCCACCAACGAGATCAACGCTCTGCGCACCAAGGAGAAGGGTGACTGGAAGAAGCTGAGCCAGCCGGAAATCAAGGCTCTGTACCGTGCCAGCTTCTGCCAGACCATTGCCGAGATTCAAGCCGGCACTGGTGAATGGAAGTTGCACTTGGGTGTTGGCCTGCTCTTCACCGCCGCTGCCATCTGGATCGCCGTCCTGATGAACCTGTTCGGTAAGTGGTAAAGTTGAGTTTGAATCCAAGGAACATTTAAATATTCTCGTTGGTTTCTTTTAGTCTACGATGAGCTGCCCGTGACCTTCGATGAGGAGCACCAGAAGGCACAGCTGAAGCGTATGATCGATCTGGAGATCAACCCTGTGACCGGTCTGACCTCCAAATGGGACTACGAGAACAAGAAGTGGAAGAACTAAGCACTTTGTCCCGCAATTCCACGGTCGACGTTCTGTAGTTGTGTGTGAACAGTAATTAAGTAAAAAGTTAGGCGACGTCTATGTTTAAGTGGCGATCCAAGCAACATGAAACTCTAGTTGAAATTAAAGTTCTGGCCGCTGCCAAACTAAAGATCTAAATACTTTTTCTACTACCCCAAAGAGATACTAATTTGATAAACAAATTAGGTCTTTTCATTTTATTTAAATTAGGGTTGAGAACAACGACGTGGTGCGACAAGGTTGAGGTGCCCATTAACAGGCATTGTAATTATATTACAACTAATTGATTTCCCATACAGTATAGTAGAGCATGAAGATCGCATGCAATGCACAAACAGCCTCGTTAAATATTTATAACTCATTTTATGAGCTCATAAACGCAGGTTGAGTGCTTGCACAGTCTACTGCAATGGTTTGAGTAGTTTGTTTGTACTTTTAAATAAGTCTATCTGAAATTTATAATAGTTTTATAATATTTTTTATTCTCTTACTAACAACTGCAAAGAAAGCAGCGGCGACCACTGCTCAATTTTGTACAGATGCAACAGCTAGGAAGGATCTGGCCATGGACTACTAATATTCAATTGCATTTTTGATATTCCGCTGCACTGAATCAATGATTAACATTCGCCCTCGCAGAGGCAGTCAATATGTACAGGATTTCTTTATTCGTCTGTTTCATACGGTGGGTCGAGTGTTGTGAATCTGTCATTCCAATGCGCCCACATCGGCTCCCTATTTATGTTATGGAAACCATCGTGTGCTCTCGCGTGCCAGTGTTTTCTAACGGTCTTATGTGCAAGGAAATTGCCATCGGAGATATCCGAGCCCGGCGGCTTGTATGTCAAGAGATCTATTATGTTGATAGTAGTCCTTGTGGTCTTTCCTGCTTCTGTTGTTTCGCCTTCAGGGGGCTCTTCAGTTTCTTCTTCTGGAGGCTCCTCAGTTTCGTCTTCAGGTGGTTCCTCCGTTTCGGGCACTCCCTCTGGAGGCTCTTCTGTTTCGCCTTCAGGAGGTTCCTCCGTTTCGGGCTCTCCCTCTGGTGGCTCCTCAGTTTCGCCTTCTGGAGGTTCTTCAGTTTCGGGTTCGCCGTCTGGAGGTGCCTCAGTTTCGCCTTCTGGAGGTTGTTCAGTTTCGGGTTCTCCCTCTGGAGGTGCTTCAGTTTCGGGTTCTCCCTCTGGAGGAGCCCCAGTTTCGCCTTCTGGAGGTGCTTCAGTTTCGGGTTCTCCCTCTGGAGGTGCCTCAGTTTCGCCTTCTGGAGGTGCTTCAGTTTCGGGTTCTCCCTCTGGAGGTGCCTCAGTTTCGCCTTCTGGAGGTGCTTCAGTTTCGGGTTCTCCGTCTGGAGGTGCCTCGGTTTCCTCAGGTTCCTGGGCTGCCACTATTGCAATGAGCAAGATGAAAAACGCCAGCTGTAGAACAAGTGAGACAAAGCACCAAGATTAGTTTAGAAGTGTTGAGAGGAGACCGCAGTCCACTTACCTTTTGAATTCCTGCCATGTCAATACAGAAGCGCCGCCCGCTAGAAAGGTCACTTTTATAGAGACCTTCAAGACTTTTTATAGGGTTCCACTTCCAAATCGATTCGATGCAAATCGATTGCCCGAATTAACAGCTGCGTCAAATCAGTTGATGACGTCGAAGACTTCTTCCATGAATTGTGACCATTTTGAACGCAGTTCTGGGGAATCTTTGAGCTAGATTCTAATGGGGTTTTCCGCATTAATACAGATGAGTGCATTGCTTATACGTATGTGTGTGAGTGTGAGTTTGCTGTCTACTGTCTCGATTCATAATTAAAATTAATCTTTAATTGTTCGGCTTGCAACGGCAGCGCTGCCAGCTGACAGTATAAAAACCCAATACCTGTTAGATTCTAACCAATAGTTCACTTTAGGCACTCACGACGAATAGTTGAGATCATCGGAAATGCTTGTTAAGATTGTGCTAATCTGCCAGGTAACGAAATCTAAACTATTGCATCGAAAGTATGTTACTGACTTCCTCTCTATCCTTAGCTGCTTATGGCGCTGAGCTGTACCTTTAGACCTGTTGAGGCTTACGATACAGAATCTAAGGAAGATGTGCATACTTCTCTTCCTACCGTACCAACCACAAAGTTGCCAGAGGTTACCACAATTCTTCCTGAAGTTATCCCAGAGAACGAGGCTACTGCAATTCCCGAAACAGGATTGAAGGCAGCTGATGAGGGCTTGAGTCTGATGGCGGGTGTGGCTGCAGTGGCAGAGACAACGCCTCCTCCCATTGAAGAAACCACAGTTGTTCCCCCAGTACCCGAGAAGCCTATCGAATATCCTCATATTCATTCCCACTTGCATACGCATCCTTATCCTTACCCTGGCTATGGCTTGAGTGCAGATGCACTACCGAAACCAGGAATACCCGGATACAGCTTTCCTAGTTATCCGGTACTGCGTCCTTCCTACTCGCCCTATGGACCTCCACACTTTCATCCTCAATTCCCAGGTTATTCTCCTGGAGCGGGTTACGGTAATCGGTTTTCCCGATGAAAAGCCCAAATCTGATGAGAAGGTGCTAATAACAGATACGGAGAAGAAGCCTGATGAGGCAGGACTGCAGGCAGCTGAGGGGGTTTGGGGTTGACGGCTGTAGTTGCTGCAGTGACGGAAACTACCGTGCCGACTGCTGATGGCAGCAAAGTTGTTCCAGCACTACCCGAGAAACCTATTTCTCCTTATCCGTTTCCCGTTCCTGGATATCGTGTTCCCAGTTATCCGGTACTGCGTCCACCCTACTCTCCCTATGGACTGCCTCACTTTCATCATCAATACCCAGGGTATTCTTCAGAAGAAGAAGCCAAATCAGACGAGAAGCTGAAAGATCCTAAGGCCGAGAAGAAGCCTTCTGTTATACCTGATGAGGCTGCCTTTGGTTACCCCACAGTGTATGCTTCCCCGAGTTATCGGTATCTGCCCAGGTTTCCTTACGCCAATCCTTCACCCTACGGCTATGGAAGATAACCAGGGACTAAATGTAAATTATATTAAAATAATAAAATAAAAGTGGCAAAAACAAAGGAAACATTTGGTGTTATCAATTCTTAGATAGCCTTTTAATCTCGATTAAGATCATTATACCCATTCACAATATTTGTCAATAAATACATCTAGCTATGTACTATGTAAACATACATCTCATTTATATGTATGCATACATATTTGCGCGCGTACACACACTTACATACCCCATTGATTTCCCCATCGGCACTGATAACCCGCTCATTGATGTTCTCACCTTGCAAATTTCCCGTCAAACCTGTTAAAAGCACAACAACGCTTCGACAGTTTAATAGGTTCCCAGCTCCCATCGGATCAAGACGTTGCACGGCAGATAGATCGTTCGATAATGTTTGCCAACGTCGTACTTTTAGGTTGCCTGCTCTTTGGATTGCGGGTAAGCGAACTGAACGAGCCTCTGTTAGATATTCTTCATTGTAAATCTCAATAATAATCTTACAGCACAGTTGCGGTGCGCCAGCAGAAAGGGTAAGCTAGTCTACAATAACCACGGTCGAATAAGTACGCGAATTTAACCTTTTTCCATTAGGTAGGGGACACACGGAGCATACCCTCGAATTTGTTTAAGCCCCTGAAGCCCAATTCGAATTTAGGAGATAGTAATACCCCAGCATCTCCACCCAGATCTTCGTCTACTGGAGAGACCTTCTCTGAGGTGAGTTTTAGCTACCATGTACCATAACATATTTACCGTTACTGCTCTTGAAATTTTCAGCATTCCACTGGGGCTGCACAAACCATAACCGACCCACAAGAAACTACTTCCAATTGGCGACCACAGTCATCATTCTCGGGTATCCCCAACTCATTTAATAGCGAGTTTCCCAATACCTTTCGCTCGGTACGTATAATTTTGAAGATCCAATGAGTTGCAACAGCTTTTAAATTTTTGCATCTTTTACAGCAAAGCTTTAAAACAGGATTTAATAATGGGGGAGTATTTAGAGTTACCCCAAGCTTTAGTAGTTCTACTTTCCCGGATCAATCGGTAAGCGGTTTGCTCTAATTTGATTAGGCAAAAGGTAACTAAGCACTTTTTACTTTATCTTCTCTATAGATACCTCTAGTGGCGGGAAACATTGGGTTCTCTGACCCGTTTGGTCAATCTTCCAGCAGCTTTCCCGACTCTAACTTCGGCGGGGGAGGCTCTTCTAACAATTTCTATCGTTCAGAGTCTTATAGCTACTCCTCGGATGGAATTGGGCCACCGCAGATTGAGCAGAATGTGTTTGATTCTCGTCTGGGACATGGTATCAAACGAAACTTTTAGTCTGATCCACAGCTAAGCTGTTTTTTACTCAAGATGCTAAATCTGTAGCTCAAATACTCATTTGCCATTGCAAAATTAAATACAATCTGTTAACATTTATAGCGTATATTATTTATTTCCGCATGTATGTTATAGCAATGCGTCACTTGTCTAGAGACAAAGCTTTCGACGCCCCTACTTACTTAATTGAGGGGTGTAATAATATAGAGGTTCACATAACGTAACTTAGAATACTACGTTGTGGAAGGCTGGATTGCTGATTAAATTATTATAACTGATTAGTCTTTAATCGACCTAACAGTCAAGATCTTCGACAAAGTCTATAAGCATTCCCAGCTTATTCTCTATGTCTGTTTCCTTTTTGAAATCCACAAACCAGTCGTTCCATTTTGTATTCTTATGTTGATGGTGTTTTTGTCTTCTCAGGAACGATTGTATAGTATATTCAATTCTTTTTAGTGATATGTTCACCTCTTTCTCGAGATCGTCTTCTAGAATCTCAAAATTATGCTGACGCAAAAGCTTCCCGATGAGGCCTTCTTCGTCGTCTTCGTCTAGATAGTCGCCGAAGTTCATGAGTTCGTCGAGCTCTTCCAACAATTCGGGAACTTCATCTGAGTCTTCAGTTTGATTGATTCTCGTGATAAATTTGGAGAACCTAACTAGAATCAGTTGCTCACTTTCACTTGGGTTCATATGTTTCGCACTATCTACAACTTGTTGCAACAATGCTCCAGCTTTTGACAGTGCATTCTGGTAGAGAATATTGAACTCTTCGGACAAATATATGTGCAGTTCCTCGCAGGGCGCAATGGGACCAGCGCACTGAAGTAAAGGAAAAGGTGAAATAGATTTTTTGTACATTTCTCCAAGAAATTTCAAAGAATAGGCTTTGATACCAAAGACCATTTACCCACTTATTTCTGAACTTACCACTGAATAGATGGTTGCCAATACGAATATATATCGCAACATTTTCACGGGCTGCTTGTCAGATCGGCACAGATATGTTTTAGATACTTGAAGTAACCTGGGATAGTCTGCTGCATTGTGACAGTTACGTGAGCACTTTTATATGTTGTCGCAACACGATCCGTGTGACCTTGACTGCGATTGAAAACAATAATCGTGGAATCTCTGGGAATCGCAAGTCTATAATCAGTTTACTAGCTACACTTAGCGTGATAAGAACGTTCAATTTGAATGCGGCGAATAACCATCATCATCATCGGCATCGCTCTGGGATTAGTCGTACGTAGTTATACACTACTCAGCTCCAGTGTAGTTTATTTCCATTTCAAGTACAGCCAATGATAGTAGATGCCCAGCCAAGTCGGGAAAGCTTTTGGGAGTTGCGTAAGTTGATGAGGCAGCAGAAGGAAGAGGAACAAAACGAGCTGCAAGTGCAACAGTTCCGCCAGGAGGTCGATCTATGGACGCAATCTCTGGCGGAGATGGGCCTCAACTTTGCCGTCTTCATCGAACAGTGTCGCCCCGTGGGCAGTGGTTGCGCCCAGCGTCATGTACAGCGTCATCTGCGATCACTTAGACGTACCTGCAACGAGTTACGCGCCCAACTAGAGTCCCTCGAGATCAAATACTTCAGTAAAGTTAACGAACAGCAGCTGCTGATGCCCACGTTGGGTGCCTTACGTGCAGTACTTCGAGAGTACGATGGGCAACTGAGACTCGTCTACGCCCAGGCCTACAAGCTCGTAGAGCAGTAATCAAGCCAATTAAATAAAATAAGGAAATATGTGTCAACTTTTTATTCGAATTATATGAATACATTTACAGAAGATAGAAACTACAGAGTATGTGTTAGTCCATTTCCACCTCAAGCATTGCAAGTGTCTAATTAAAAGTTTATAGCACATAGAATGAAGTCTTTTTAGATCGTCAACAAACTCCGCTGACTCACACGATCATTATTCGAATGAGTATATTTAGCAAATAAACGGGTTGTTCGAATTGCGTGTGGTGGATTCCAAGTACGATATATAAAACGAAAAGGCTTAACGGAATACCAAACAGTATTCGGAGAAACCCGAACCGATCAGCGGAGCTGGTGGAGATCTCAGCTCTTTTCAATTGTAGTTGTTTAGCCTCAGTTCGGGTACCGACTCTTGTAAGTTCTTTGGAAATACTAGGTAGTTTAGTACAATACCATCGTCAGTTGCTGTTTTCCACTCAGTCAGATTCCGCATGAGTTCTGTCTGAGATTGTGAGGTAGCTCTAAAATACCTTAGCAGTTCTGCGTGAACCTTAGAGAAGAAATCGCGTATGGCAACCTTCTCGCCGGGCAGTACCAACTGCAGCAGCTGATCGGGCTGCTCGTGTTTGACAAGTGGCAAATGGATCAAGTTGAATATGAAATGGGCTGCACTGTAGTAGCCCTCGGAACCTTCGGCGCTTTTCAGTTCCCTGAAGTATTCCACATCGATGAAATCTCTCGAATTGTTCAGCTGTTGCAGCGCTTCTTGAGCCTTCTCTAAGCTGGATTGCAGTACCTTGTTGTAGAGTTCCTCAATGTTGTGTGCTGTTGAATTGGATGTTGGGATATTGACATCGGCAGCCTGATAGATTATATGAGAAGGTGCTACAAGATGCAACGACCTGAACTTGAGACTCAGCTTACCAGACTGATAAGGCCGTAGCCCCAGCTGACTATCAGCAATAGGCTGAGACCCGCTTTAGAGCTGATCATGATACTGTTCCGCATCGCAGTCAGAGAGAAACTGTTAGAATGTCAAAACATTCACATTGAAACAACGCAATTGCCTGTTTGCCAATTACTCGCTCAATATGACACCCAATAGATACCCTGGAGAGCTTCAAAGTAAATCAAGCACCCAAGTCGAGTTAAGTTTAGCTTTATTAAGCACTTTAGCAAAGCCAGAAATAAAAAAAAATGTTACATCACGAATAAATTTGGTAAATGAGCAAAATTTGCAATTGATTTTAGGTTTGGCTTAACTAGACCAACTGGAAATGTAGAGTAGCGCAGCCGTGAGCGAAGTTAAATACAGTATAATCAGAATAATGGCAAGAAGCATATTTTCCATTTTTATTTATTAGTAGTTAAGTTTAAGTTAAGTTTATTAGTTAGCTGCATTTTAAGTTACCCACGAGGCATTGCAAAGTACTCGAGGCAGCTAAGCGAATTATACTGTACACTATTTTACACCCAATACACAAATAGACGTAAATTCTATATAACTACATATGGGAATTATCTATTATATACATGTCATTAATATGGGTATTCATTATGTATTATATACCGAGTGGTATCTTCAGCGTAATCTTAATTGTAGTGTAAATCTTGTTATTTCTTTATATTTATCAGTTAGCACAGAAAAGGAGAACCATTGGTAAAATCGAAAAGTTAGAATCAGGTTTCATTTGTGAAATAAGTGAGGTTATGGTGAGGACTCTTCGTTTATGGTAAAATAGAAAAAAGTTTGTAAAATCGTAGGGGAAATGCAAGTTTTGACTTGAGAATGTTTGGCTTGAGAAACTTATCTGAGTTTATTCTTCAATACCTATAACTATGACGAGAATACATATATGTACATTTATTTGTATGTTCTCGATTGATTCACTTAGTTTATATTCAGAATAACACGCTTTACACACTTTGAGTATTTCAAATACATTCAAATTGTTTACTGTTGGGGATCTTTTGTACTCACTTCGACTTGATTCGAGTTCAAAATTGACTTGGGGAATTGATTTGATTGCTTAATTTATCGATCTACGCGACTGACATCGATATTACGTATTTAAGATATTCAACTCTTTAACTATGCGGTATATAATATGGTATTTGTATTGTATATAGAGGAGATCCAGAACACTCTTTGAAAATGAAACAGTTATTGCAGTGGGCTTATCGTAGGTACGTACGGTGAAGGTACTCTTGCACTCTTGAAACTTGAAGATCGGTATTGTATGTATGTTTGTTTATCGGTTCACATAGAAGTATATTCATATATAATAAAATATTGACGCTGCTCGAGCATTGTACTTTGAGTTCGGTTAGTTGAGAATTGATGCAGCCATTGTTGAAGATATCTAAGGCTATAACACGCACATGCACACGCACTTAGGACTAAGACTAACATACATATATGTATATAGTATATATAATATATCGATATATCCAACTATGCGTATATGCATTTATATTTAATCGTTTCAAGGTACACATGACGTTTTACTATGGGCCACACGGGGCTCCAAAGTCGATAACAATTTTAAAAATAACTCGCAAAATTCAACGAAAATAAACTCTCGATTACTTATCCTAATTAACATTAATTATACAAGATTTCAGAACCGATCCTGTCTGTAGTTAGCCTGTAAAAATAGTTAGCTGCAATGTGAGTATGAAAATATATAATCTATGTTCGATTCGATAGTTATAAATAGTACAGTATAGTACGAGTATATATATGTATATAGGTAGCTATATTTGACGCCTCAGAGCTCGCTTGCACTTAAATTCTGATATCTAGAAGACAGTCCATGGAGTAGAGCTTACAACTAGCTGGAGTGGTGTTTAAATCAATCTTAATCGAGGTGGACAATTTAAGAATATCTTGAAATGTGTTTTCTAAACTCTTTATATTTTTGGGAGGGTTATAACTGAGAGTGTATTTATTATTAAATTAGTTGAAAATTTCGAAAAATACCTAAAGAAAAAATTATTTAAATTTTAGCTTATTTTATAATTAGTTTCGTAATTTACATTATTTTATAATCCTTAAGTGACTACGTTAATTTCGAAGAATCATTTGTAAATTTCCTAGCCTAACTAAGAGTTTCACCCAGACATTGTAGTTATATTTCCCATTATAATAATGTTCTAAAGACATGTATGTATGTATGTATGTGTGTATATATTTCTAAGAAGAGTTATATGTTATATATTGAATTTTCCTTCCTTCGATTTTCCTTGAACTTTCCCGTATTGTCCTCAAAACGCAAATGTGTCACAGACCCTTTTCGATTTGTTTTCGTCGTTTCTCGAAATTTTTCATACGCTTTTCGTGTGAATGCAAATGAAAGACAGTAAATGATGGTGAGTATGTTGCAATGAGTACTCTCTGAGTACCATTCATATTTATTCACGTGAAATAATAATAAAAATGCAGCTCATTCTTAAAGCTAAATTAAGTAAAGTAAAATTAAATTAAATTAAATTAAATTAAACTAAATAAAATTAGATGCCGTGGGCAGGAAACAATGTTACAAAAGAGACTACGATAAAAGCGAGTGTGAAGAGAAACTGAGCGAGAGCTGTAGAGTGAGAGAGGGAGAGCGAGACAGTTAGAAGAAGTTTACTTTTTATCACAATTGCGTATGAAAAATTTCTTTAATTGCTAGAAACCGCCACGCCCATTACCGCCGCCGCCGCCTCCACTGCCGTTGGGTGAATGCGGCACTAGTATGCGTGGCAGCGTCAGCGAACGCTTGGGCGCACTGTGCCGCTGCGGCGTCAACTGTTCCGGCGTGTGGCCCGCAGAGACGCAGTGCATCGTCGCCTGCTCCTGCTCCGGCTCGACCACCCCCGGGCCCGGTGGCCTCCTCCCTCCCCCGTTGGCATGTGTCACGCATACGACTGCGCCGTCTGCGGCATCATGCCGGCCGTGTAGCCACCCGCATCCAGGCCTGGTCGCTCCACCAGATTCTTGAGCCTGCCCCGTAACTCCTCCAGACTCTTCGACTTGGCCTTGTTGATGCGCTTGTACTTCACATCCTTGGGCTTCGTCACAGAGCGATGGTTGGACATGACCCGATTGTAGGTGGTCACCTGGGACTTGCCATTGAGCTGCTCGCCTGCGGGCTGCAGCTGCGGCACCTTTACACTGAGCGTGGTGCAAGGTGCATCGTGACTGGGCGAGCGCTTCAGTGCACCCAGCTGACGACGCGGCACTGGCATGCTGCCCACAGCGCCCACTTGTGTCTCTTTGGCTTTCTCCGCCGGCACAGCCGGAGTCGCTGCATCGATCTGTCCCTCTGTGGAGCTGGAGCTGAGTGCCTTATCCGAACGATTCTTGAACTTGTCACGCTTCTCGGCCACATCCGACGTTGGCTCGGGGTCCTCCTCGACGGAGTACACTGTCTCCAGTATGTCCGGTCGCCGTAGATAGCAATTGTTGCGCCTGGCTGCGCCATATTTGTTCAGATTTGTCTCAATTGCATCCGATATGGAGCGCACTATGGTGATGCCATCGCTGCCCAGCACGCCACCCAAGCCGCCGCTGCTCTTGCGCCGCGTGCCCAGCGTCATGGCGCTGTCCGAGTCGATGTCCTCCAGCACCACAGCGGAGTCAGAGTCGTTGAGCGAGTCCAGCTCGTTGGCATAGCTCGCCTCGATGCTCTCCAGTCCATGATCCACCAGGCGCGTCGAGAGGGTGTCGATGATCTTCTGCTGCCGCTGTATGGTGACCTCGCGATGGCTCAGCAGGCTGGCGATCTGCTTCTGCTTGCGCTTCAGGCGCGACTCCAGCAACAGCAGCTGCGATGTCAGCGAGTTCATCTGATCGGACTTCTCCTTCTGGTAGCGATAGTGCTGCTGCACCTGCAAGGGCAGAGGCAGAGATGAGCTTAGTACTTGGAAGTCTACTCCACTCTTTCCCACTTACCTGCATTGCGTAGGCCTTGCGCCACTTCATAATGTGCTCGGTCTGGAAGCGAACCTTGGAGCGCAGCTCCTCGATTATGGCGCGTGCCGTGTGCAAATCCTTGGGATCCTGGTTCATCATGTTCAGCCGCAAGTTGCTCGTGTGACTGGACACTGGCAGCGGCGGCGGCCATTGGAATTCCAATGGGGGCTGGTGCACATCTGTCGGCAACGAGCCGCGCTGCTGTGCCGCCTTGTTGGCCTTGGGGGTGGAGGGCACTGTGCCTGCCCCGCTGCTGCTGCTGGTTTTCGGCCCACCCCCAATGCCGCCCACGGCTGATGCCGTCATGGCCATTGCGTTGGCTGCTGCTGCTGTCGCTGTGGTTGCTGTTGCCGTTGCTGTTGCTGATGTTGCCATTGCTGTTGCTGTTGATGTTGCTGTTGCAGTTGCTGCTGTGGGCACCGTGGCCTGCGAGGAGGGTTGCTTCTGTATGCTGCACGCCATGCTGCCGATACTCTTGGCGAACTGTGTTGCACGCCCCGCATACATCGGAGAGGGGCGGGGAGTGGAATGTGAAGGGGGTGTGCTGGGTGGTGCCTGTGTGAAGTGGGAGCTGCTACTCGTACAACATGCACGCTCCCCTGATTGATGTTTCTATCTCCTTCTCCCTCTCTCTCTGTCCTCGTTCTGAAATGTACAGAAAAAACACGCAAATGTTTTATTAATTGGAAATATTTACTTGTTCGCAGCGCATTCATTGAATTCCTCTCTGGCCTGGCACTGGCGATAAAGCCTGCCAAGCCAGTTTGATTGACAATCTTGATGGATGTGCTGAATGTTGTCAATGAACTTTGAACAAAGTAAAATATTTGTTGGGGCTGAGATTTATGAACTTCGATGAGGGATTATTCTTTGAGGAACTTTACAAAAACAATTTTAGCTGCGATTATTAATAATAATCGCTTTCTTCACATTTTAATATGCGCTACCCATTGGGTAGAGTGAGGTATTATAACTTTTTGCCAACTGTCTGTCCGGTAGAGGCTACCAAATTTGGTTTCAATGTGTGATGTTATTATCGCTGAAGATCTCAGATATTAAACTACTTAAAATGTAAGCTACTGATAACTGTCCATAGATCAAGTTTATTGCAAATTTTAGATGCCACGCACATCATCCCCGGAAATCAATATTTAAAGTTTTCAAGTCTTGCCGACTTCATCAAATAGTTAGCGGACTATAATAAACATCTATCCTCAAAATTCCAATCCGATCAAACAAGAAACACAGAAGTAATAAAAGAAAGTTATAAATACCACCAGTTTTTGCGTCACTCACGAGCGTGTCGTTCGACTTTTGATCTCGTTTGAGTATTTGTTTTAAAAAATTAAAAAAATAGGTATGGTTACGGCATAAGATAACATAAATATCAATGAGCATGGGTCCCACTGGGTTTCGAACCTGTAAACTGGCATTCACACAGCTCCTTATATGACTAATTGGACCTTGGAGAACAGTGTCAAATAAATAGGAAAACCTTTTTATTTATTTTAAGTAGTCTCCGAGTTGGTAAAAGATGTTCTTGAAACTGCCTTCATCCGGTTCTTAAAGCAGTAACGGCTCTAAAAAAGTTAAAAAAAAACATTATATAAAACTATTTCAGGTTTGATTTGACAGTTTTCGCTAGGTGAACTAAGTCGAATAATGGGAACAACAGGGCTCATAACAACTTAACTTGACATTTGACAAACCTTCCAAAGGGGGGACGGGATGGCTCACAACGATGAGGTGCTGTTGCCTTTCGTATGACTGACCCGGTGTGTAGAAGTTCGACTCCCCCCGAACACAACAGGATTTCGAAACTCGTGTCTCTTGCCTGTTATTGTGTTTGTTGGTGTTGTTTGTTTGTTGTGTTTATGGTGTTGAGTTCAGAAGTTATCAAAGTTGGCGAGAGTAACAGGAAAAATCGAAAATCCTGTATAGAAACACAAAAATACTACATCAAATACCCCCGAATACGCCTTGAATAGTGAGAGTGGAACGCTACTGAAGGAAGCCGGGAAACACTTTTTTTTTTTTTTTGATTCAAGATTATTAGCCGAGACCATTAAGCCATGTCTGTCTGTCCGAATGTCCGGATGACCACACAGTTGGTATGAAGGTTTCTGTTTACCAGGCGCAGATCAGGTTTATTTCAAATGTTGGGTTCCAGGCCCACCTCCCCCGAAAATAAATAATAGAATTTTTCTACTCGATTTATATAAAAGATACAACTTGCTGACTTTATTCTAGCTGACGATATACAAATTTGTTGTTTAAGTTGTTTAATTAATTGCCTGTGCCTGTATATAAAATAATATGTCGTTGGTAACAACAGGGTATCTTTCTGTAGGCATGCCCATTTCAATCTCAAAGCAGTGAAGATCAGGACACAAATGGGGATCGTGGCTTGGAAAACGAGCGCTGTTAGCGAAAAAACAAGCAGTTTTTCAGTTTTTGGAATAACGGCAGTTTTTTTCGATTTTCAATATGAAATTCGGAACAAACCAGAATAGGTTTTTTAATTTGTTTGTTTTATTATTCTTCCCGCGGTGCTAAGTTTCCAAAATGTGTAGCGCCCTGGGCAGGGCTCTAAAGTTTTACTCGTTATTTTCAGTTCCTCCTCCCTTTTAAAACGCCCCCTTGTCGACAGGTGGGAGGCGTGGCGGCGTGGAGGCCGTTTTAAAATGCCACTGTAAGCCCACTGTAAAAGTATGCTATAAATTAAATTAAACACCTGCTCAGTGTAACTGCAGCTTAAAAATATGCAACAAATGTCTATTCAAGTGCCAATCGGCAAAAAGCAAAACACACTTTGATGAGAAAAAAAAATTCAATTGATTTCGTATTTAATTTGTAATTTTTGTAATTGTACACTGTATTTATTTTGTTGGGAATAATAAAATAAAATCTGTCTTAACACTTTAATATGTTGAATGATGTGTTTGCTGTGAATTAAATAAAATAGGCCAAATGCAAAATTTAATTGTATAGCTAGTACACTCGTACTATTATATACTTTGCTGGGAATTAAATAATAAAATCTGTTTAAACACTTTGATATGTTAAATGATGTTTGCTTTAATAAGAGGATTAAAATACACATACATTTAAACACTCAAAAATTCCCTCTGCTGCTCTGAATAAATGACAGAATTTAATCATTTCTATTTTTTTTGGAAATTGCCTAACTGGCTTACCCGAACTACTCCCAGCATAGAGTCCTTGTCTCTTCCTTGCGTACTCCCTCCCCAGACCGTGACTTTGTCCTCGCATGTTTGCAGCACTTTCGACCGTTGCTGAGCCTGCACATTTGTCAAGCCCGGTCGCCGCAATGGTCAGCAAGCGACACGCCCACAAGCGGACACTGCCTCAAGGCCGCCCAGCAGCCACACCTCGTGTTCCAGGGTGTGGTGTGTTTCTGTGTGTGTGATGACTGTGGTAAAATATATTCGGTTACACGCGCAATCGTGTAATTAACCGAATGCCTTTGCTGCTGAAGTACGCAAATTACGCATACGCCGCATAGCACCCGAGCCAGCTGTCAGCCAAAAATTGTGATTGCAATTGCCACAGAGAGAACCGAACGAACATTACATTAAATTCACATTTATCTCGCCTCGCACGCCCCTTTTCCGCTCACAATTATAATTATAATTATTCATTTCTATGCGTTTTGATTTAATTAGTTTCCCCTCCCCGGCACCCCCTGTTGTGCAGCCCCAGCCTGCCATAGTTTTATCTCTTGATAAGGAAGCTTCCTGCAGCTCATTATGATTTTATGACTTCACCCGCTGCCTGCCAAACTGAGTTTATTAGTTTTCTGCAGATAAGAAGATTAGCCAAGCTGTCCGACTGGAAGCGGATGATGTAATACGCCAAACGATTGTCCTAATATCATAAGAATATTTTAATATAAATTGAAATTGGCAATTTCGAAGTGCAGGATATCATTATGGGAATATATAATCTTAAAGTTTGCAGCAAACTAAATTGCTTTCGTTTCGTTTCTTTTTTCCTTTTTCCATTTTGCATTTGAGAATTCCAATTGAAATGAAGCTCATCTCAAGCGCACAGCAAAAAGTAACTTCAGGTGGGGCGCTGGCAGGAGGCGGGAGGCGGTAGGCGTGGCAGACATTGGCTGACAACTTAATTAAGGCAAGACATCAACTGTTATTAGGTGGTAATTTAAGGTACTTGAACTGCCAGACAGCAAGGCGGACAGGCAGGCAGAGAGATAAAGAGGAGGAGTGGGGAGAGGTACAGAGAGGTACAGGTAGAGAGAGAGAGAGAGCGAGAGAGAGGCAAACTGGCAGACAGCTAGACTGATGCGCTATAAATCGAAGCATCTTAAACGGCCTCACCGGGGGCTGCCATAAAATTAGCCCGACTTAGCCGAGTGCGGTGAGCAATGCCATTAGCGGCTAATAGGCACGTGAGGTGCATCATTTTCCCAAGCTCTTAACAGTCAAACGGCCTGGGCTGGACTGGGTTGGAGCTGGGCCTAGCCACTTTGCTAGGAACTCCACTAGGAGGCTCTTCCTCGTGGTCTTCTTCGTTCGTTGTCGGCAATTGTCATAATTAAAAATGATGAATGAGTTGCGAATTGTGCCAGCGAAAATTGATCGTGTGCAGGCATTGTCAGCAATCTTTTGAAGAATGAAGAAAGGAAGGAAGAAAGATTCCATGGAAGAGTTACGCGATACGCGATACCTGAACTGAGTGTGGCAATTGCAATCCCAGGCCCAGGCGCACTCTGTGTTTCTTGCCTGGGATTTGTTAATTGTTTTCAATTGCATGTTGGCTACCACTTTGACCAGTTTACCTGCCAACCCTCGCAGGCTTCGCCCTCTCTGGCTGCCTCTCCTCCCCCTTCTTCACTACCACCCCTCGCAGGTCTCTACCTCTTTGCTTGCCTTTCTCGTCTCTTCTCCTCCACTTCACTTCACTTCTCTATCTCTGCTGGCATTCTTTGGCGTCATTATTGTCCAGCGAGAAAACGGAAGTTCTTAAGCCATTCTTCCTCTCGCTGTGTCTGCATTGCTGCGCCTCTCATCCATTGTTGTGCTTTCCTCCTCTGTCTCTTTCTCTCTCTATCTGCCTTGCACTTCCCCACTTATGCTGTCTATATTTCTCTTAATCCCTCTCCCTATCTCTCCTTCTCACCCTCCTTCTGTTGAATCGCACAAATTAAACCTGCAAGTTATTTGAAATGAAAATGTTTTGAAATGTGCCTTGCGCTTATTATTTCCATTCTGTTTTCCACCATTCCAGCTGTTTTCTATTCCCTTGTTTTCTTGCCATTTTCTCTCTGCATATTTTGAATTTTTTCTGCATTTCTTTTGCAATTTTGTGATTAGTTTGAGTTTATAGTGAATGTTGCTTTGCAAATTGATTTGCCTGGCAAGTTTCAGCTGCTTTTCGGCCAACTAATTACGGCTAAATTGCAAATTACAAGCTCAGTCACTGTGAGCTGCCTGTCTTTGACGTAATTACGCACTCGGCTCTCAAACTGTAATTACAAAACTGTAAGCTGCAAGTCAAACTGTAATCGCCTTTAATGCTCTGCACATTAATTAAAGGCGGCTTCCAGTCTTGGACAGCAACAGCGAACTGCAATGCGACACACAAAGTGACTACGGGGTGTGCATGTAGTGGGTGTGCATGAATGTCTGTGTGTGTGTGTGTGTGTGCATGTGTTTGACTGTGTCTTTGTATTGTGATTTAATGAAGCGCCAGGATGAACAACTGCTGCCAACTCTGACTGAGCTCTTCGATTGTTGTGGGTGCATGTGGCTGCATGTGTGTGGGTGTGTCTGTATGTGTAGGTGCTTGGAGGTGTTTGACGTAAAAGTGTTTAACTGTGTGTGGGTGTCTCTGACGTGCATAAGTCTATCTCTGTCGGCAGTGCATTAAAGTCGTTGCCAAGTGGCCACGACAATCAATTTGGCATTAACAATTTGGCAGCTTATTGCTGCCCGCGCTGTTGTTTTTAATAGTATTTTAATTAAATTTTAATAACAATACAGACAACAACTACAAGAACAACAACAAACAGAGGCGTAACCACAGCAGGCAACGTTGCTGTCGAGGGAGACTCGAGAGCCGTTGGCCATTTTAATTAAATTATGCACGGCGGGCCTAATGATACAATTTAACACCTTGTTGGACGCGGCGCTGCCACAAAAAAAGCAGCCAAACAGGCATCCCTCCCCTGCCCTTCCTTCTCTCTCTCTCTCTATCTTCCTTCCCTCTTCATTCATCTCTCTCCACCTCGCTGTGCCTATTCCGGAGCTCATTCCACCTTGGTCCCTTGAGGGAGCCCAAAATGAACAGCTTCTGTTTGTGCTCGCATTCATTCCTCCTTTCTCTCTCCATCTCTCTCTCATCCCTCTCTCTCTCTTTCTATCTCTCTCTTTTTATCTCCCTCTCTCTATATAGCCTTCTCACTTTGGCTTTCATTTCTGGCATCTGTTGCGCGCTATGCATTGTTCTCACCTAATGCTGCATCTGCTTCGAGTTCCATTGGGTGGAATATCTGAATGCGCCGCCCTGAAAAGCCGCGTGAATAAAGTGAATGAAAGTGAGTGTGGAGGGTGAATGAGAAGAATCTCATTTATAGCTGGATAATTAGTTGCAGAGCAATGCAACAGCAGGTTTGAAACATTAAACTAATATTAGGTATTATGTTTTTTTAATCCAATAAAAGCCTTGCAATTTTCAACTCACAACAGAAGGTATTTAAAACCGCATAACGAGTTTTAAAATAAAACTAATGCCTCATTTTAGAAATATAATTATGGGTAGCCTGTTTCCAATAGATGCACTTATTATGTTAATAATTTCACAATAGCCGGATGAGGGATATACAAAGTAAAGCTGCCATGGCATAAGACTATTTGAATAAAAAATTTTCGTCAAAGAGCGTTTATTTCCAACACTTTCTCTATACATTTATCCACTTTTTCCAATTTTTATTCCTTCCAAATAATAGGTTTTCTCAACGACCTTTTGAATTTTATTTCATTCATTCATTAAAGTTTATAACATCTTACGATTGCTTTATATACATATAAAAAAAAAAATTTTAAAAAATGATTATTTAACACGCGTAAAAATCGCGGATTAGCTCGACCCTCGATACTTTAAGTTGTATTTCTTCTTTTTAAAGTTTAAACAGCTAACTTCATCATACCTTTCTAACTTCATCATACGCATATTAATGCATGCATATGAATATGATATGTTTTATGGAATATATTATGTTCTTAGATAAGCTGTAGTGCTTAATTTAACTGACATTTCGATCACGAGTTGGCTTTAATGTTCAAATAATTTGAATACAGTATGTTTTAAACTAATTTAAATTTCACAATAAAAATTATGAACTGAAATCAAAACAAATGGGTAACCTACATTCGAACTTCGTTTCGCCTGCATTAAAAACTAATTTCTTCGTATCTTTGCCAGCAGCTTTAAGGGCGGCTACCTACCTGCCCCTTACTATATAATGCACGCATAAACATGAGCACCCAATGAGCTAACTTGCCAGGCACCTCCGGCGGGATTTGGTTTGGATTGGGGCTGCCTGTTGTCGAGCCAACACTTATGTGGGCCGGGCTCAAAAACTTTAAGAGCTGCAAATCTCGGCTCACTGACAAATTTTCGAGAAGGCAACAAATGCCGATGTGGCAGGCGGCATGCGGCATGTGGCACGTGGCAACGGGGGCACAGACACAAAATCAAATTCAGCTACTTACGCATAATTTTGCCAACAAACAAAACAACAACAGAGCCAGAGAGAGGGAGTGAGAGAGATTTAGGGAGAGGGAGTGGGGCAGCATCAACTGTTGCAAGTCACAAATGAGATGAAAAGTGTTTGCCAGAGATCTAATATATTATTCAAAATTCCGTTCCGGTTTCCCCTAGAGGCATCGAACCTCTTACATCGAAAATTTGCTTCAATTTTCGGTTGAAAGAAACTGAGCAAAGAAATTCTTTAGCAAATCTTAAAGCAAACAAAGGCAGACCGAGACGAGGCAAATATGAAGTTAACACGGGGCGCAGGTAATTGAAACACCCCCTTCCCTTAACCCCCCATCCCCTTCCGTAGGCCTCTTTTCACGGGGAAAAATATGTGTTATTGATTGAGTAAATATTTAATGCACTTTCGTATTGCGGCTCGCACATTCATTTTGCGTGCGAGGCGCCTTATTACGGTCACGTTCCGCCAATAAAAGTTAACAACGCGTCGCGCTTTGCATAAAACAAGCCCCCCTCTCCCCTTGTCTTGTACCGCCCCTGCCCGGCCTTGCCTTGTGCTACTCATTGAAGTGGAAACGTAACACCTGGCGAGGTGTAGCAGCGCGGCCTGTTCTAATATTAGATGGAGAAAACCACTTAGAAAAGCTGCTGAAATTTCACCGGACAATTGCCTGGAAAATTAATGTCAGAGGCCAAAGGTGGACAGAGCAGGCGTGCTCTAGGTGGGGGCGGGGGGACACACGAAATGGAGTGAATATTTCAAAGCGGAAAATGTCATCAGCCTTGAGCCTTGAGAGCGAGACTGAAATGAAGATAACATTTTTATTATTTAAATGTGCGGCTGGAGGAAGGAAATGGGGTGGGAATAGCGAGGAATTGAAGTGCTGTTTCTACTAAGTTGCCAACAAAAACATAAGTTTCTCAATTTGCTAGGTAGATAATGTTCTGTAGATGTTGAACTATATATAACTTTGTATTTGGGAAGAGATTACAGTTTTATTTATGATTGTGAAAATACATATTTAGTTTTATCGATTGTATATTTAATTTACACTGTATAAGTAACCACTATAGATGAGAAACAGATTTCTTTCTTATATATAATATATATAATGAATATAAAATATATATTTTAATATTAACTAAGAAAAACCCCGAATTAAATATGTAAAACATGGTATGCACCTGAACAATAAGTTAACTTCTGAGCTTAAAATTTTTGTCTTCACCCTTTTGAAATCATTTCTTGAATACCTTTTAAGCCAATTAAACAATCGCAAATTTTCAGAAATCATTTAGACGTCAATAGTTATTGTGCTTACAAGAAATCAACAGTCCTGCATTCAAATTACATCAGGAACTCGGTGTCTTATCATTTTGCGAGGGCGGAAAGGGGAGTGGCTAATATCTAAAGCAAGCTTGATCTGCTCGCAGACTTTTGACTTTTGAAATTATATACCCTTGCGGTGGTATTTAGATTTTGGCCAGGAGTTTTCAACGCATCTTAGAAAACATCTCCGACCCCATAAAATTTACGACATCGGAGTTTTTCTATAATAAGTCTATATTTTTATACGGACAGACAAACAGACAGACTGACGGACATAAAAACATCATCTTAGCTGTAGATGCTGATTAAATATATACATATTTTGCGGGTCTGCCACGCCTTCTACCTGTTCCATACATTTTTGGCAGTCACAAAACTATAATACCCTTCTACATTTATGGGTATAAACGAACTAAAGGTCCTTAAGATACACTCGCTTGACAATTTCTCTCAAACTAATCTTATCTCTTACAGCAATATTGTAACAAATGATCAAGTTGGTAACTATTTAGTGTGATGGTTTTTAACTAAGTTTCCAACAATAAAACCTAAGTTTGTTTATTTTTCCGTTTATAGTGACTTTCAGCTGTTATTAATAATTTATAACGGAACATTTTTAAAATGTTTTCTATATACTTAAGAAAGTTAGCAACATTTTTTCCAATTCTTCAACACGTTCTTGAGGGAATAAGGTATGCAAATGGAAAAGTGTTTTCATTATTATTCAAAGGCAAACGAGCTGCAGCATTGTAAGGGTATAGCGCATCCATGATTCATGAGGCTGTGCTAACATTTTGACCATGATGTATGATGGGGTAAAAACAAGGAGAGAGAGAGAGAGAGCGAGAGAGTGTTTACAGGGGAAAGTGGAAGGGGGTGAGAGCAAACGAAGCGGGAACAACTGCGGTTGAGCAGCATTTAAACGTGTCCTTTCATGCTTTGTTCGTGGTCAAGGTAAACAAACCAAGCGAATTCCAAGGCAACTGCATGCACGTGCAGTCAAAAAGAGGCAAAAAAGTGGAGGAGGGAGGGTGAAAGGAGAGAGGGGGAGGAAGAGTACTTGCTGTTGCCTTTCAGTCAAGTCGAAAACTGCGTGGAAATCACGTTTCGCCTATAAATCGCAATGCGCATCTTCGCGCCTAAAAGCAGTCTACAGACAGACAGACACTGAGAGAGAGGGGAATACACAATACAGGGAGAAAGAGAGAGATAAACGCACTCACACAGAGAAAAAGAGAGAGCGAGGTGAGAGAGGTAAATAGACAGACAGTGTGGCAAACAAACGCGCATCGTTAATTAAGCCGCACAGCTGTCTGACCTTAAAGCAAGGCTTAAAATAGTCTCAGGCTACACAATCCCCTCCCACTGCGCTCTTACTCATCCCCTTAGCATCCCTGTCTGACCTGTCATAATATCCAAAAATATCAAATTCAGCCGTGAAAACTGTTTGTGGAAACTGTGTTTGCCTTTCCGTTGTTTCAAAATTATTTGCTTTTTCAAGGGCCCTCACTGCGTAGGGTATATATAGTGTATATGGAATATTTGTATACATCTGTTTGGTATTTATAGTATACTAAATGTACGCTGTCCAGTGCTAGAGCGACAGCTTAATGGCCTTCGCAGTTTTATTTGCGAGCAACATGCACATTTTATTTGTGCTGGGGGCCAAAAATCTTTGCAAAGTTGCAAAAGTAAATGAAATTTAAAACAGATTTAAAGCTGATTTATAACATATTTAAGATGAATATGGGAAGGGGATAGAAATACAATTAAACGCTATGCAGTGTGATTGAAATATTTGGGAAAGTGTTGTTCATAAAAAATACTACAGAAAAATACCAAACTATTGAATGTATGTCCTAATCATATTGACTGAGTTTTCTACAACATATGTACATAGTTTATGTTTAATACATTTAAAGTGTTTCCGATAATTTAGCTCAATTTAAGTAAATACACATTGATTTATAATATGATAGTAAAATACCAAAATGTATTTAAGTATTAAATTGTGGAAGCTTAAATGTAGTAAGCTCGATGTTATTAGAACTTCCTCTTTATTTGACACACTCAACAAGAATACCTCTTAATGTTATTTTTACATAAAATAATTTGATTCAAATTGACTGAGTTTACTATAAATATTTTATATATAATACATATCAAGTGTTTCCGATATCTTTACTCAATATGAATAAATATATTTTTGATTTTCAATATACAAGTAAAATACAAAAAGTATTTAAGTATCAAACGGAGAGTGAAGTGTATTTTACATATTTTAAAGCACGTCAAGCTAATTTGTTTTGGGTTCCTGTTAAAATAAAATATTGCAAAATACAATCAAAGCAAAAGTCTTGAAAATACTAAAAATACTTATAAAAATAGCCAATAAAAGATATAAAAATAATAATGGCAAATGTTGAACAATGTCTTTTGCTTTTGTAATAATTAGTCTAAACTTAAATAATAAAAATACCAGAAATACTAACAATTTATTGAAAATATACAACGCACTTGATAAATGAAAAAGACTCCTTTTCTCACTCACTCTCTCTGTCTGTCTTAACCCTGTTATTTTACCCCTCTCTCTCCTTCTATCTCTGTCTCTTTCACTTTCCGCCCTCTCATCTTTTAAGTTCATCCTCTGACATTTCCTCAGCTGTTTCCCTGTAGCTCACTTCAAGCAACCGAAAAGCAAGCGGATCCCCAGGTAAAGCAAGGTGCTGGCAATCCTTGCCACAGTCGGTTGCACGTGCAACAACAAACAAGCGCCTCAAATGATTTCCCTTTACCAAGCTGTGTCGTGTCGCACCTGACACCCAGTTGGGCTGGAAGGAGAGCTGAGCTGAGGCAGCACTACGTGATGCGCAGCTCAATCCGTTAGCGACGCCTTCACATGAAATTGGGCCCGGAAAAGCTGAAACCCGGCAATACCCAAGATGCAGGCGCAGATGCCACAAGTGCGGCCCATCTCCCTCTCACTTTCTCTCTCCCTCTCTTGGGCCTGCCCAGTGTGAAATCGGGTCACGGACATAGAATCCCGAGGCGCCGTAAAACAATGTAGCCAACTAACTAAGTAACTAAGTAAATTATAATGCAATTAGAGGCACGTTCATGGAATCAGTCCATAATTGTGGCAACAAAGCAACGCGGCACGGCTAAAAGGCCAGTCTAATAGACCATTAGGGTGCCTCCTCGAGAAGGCAGCGCAAGCAAATAACAGTTATTAATAGAGAATACCCGGAGAACGAACAGTAAAAGTATTAGCAGTTAATAGAGTAGACAATTCCTATACGGTTGAAGTTTGAATCCAACTTAGTGGGAAATGAGTTTATTAGCATTAGTTGCGGTACCCTTAAGTACCTCCCTAACGTTATCGGTACGGCACAAATAGTTGTACACACTTAACAATTACTTTGGGTGTCTTTCTGGCTACTTCTCTTTCTCAACATTGTCTAGTCAAATAGAATATTTATTCAAGAGACATTTTCAAGGAAAATCTTTTGAATTTAACCGTCACTCTGGGTACCTTTATTGCCCTTGCTAACCCGACTTGCCCCCATGAAGGTCGCCGCTGCCTAATTGCCCATGAATATTTGATAGCGCTACCCATAACAATACAATTACAAAAGTGATCAAAGTATTTACGTGAGAGCCCTGCAAATTACCACAAATGTAACATATGACACAAGGGGAGACGACAAAGGTGCGGAGGGGGAGAGGGTGTTGCAGAGATATTGCTGCACATTAAACTAGCAAGTCGGTAGTGCCCTCCCCAGCCTGGCCCACTCTTCATTATTGACAACGAAAGTCAATCGATGTAATGTCAAAGCTACGTGCCACAAACCTAAAGGAAAGAGCAAAACAAAGACAGAAAGGGGGAGAGAGAGAGAGGGAGAAAGAGAGAGGGTCATTGTGGGAGAGCAGAAGGGTAGCCCCGGTTAGTTAGCAATAACGTTGCACAGCTTGACAGCAATATATATGCCATGGGTGGCCACTGCAGTGGTTCACCTGACCGAGCCACTCCCTGCTCGACAGCCACGCCCCACACAACTTTAAAACGGCTGCAATTCCCGCTAAATGGCAGCAAATATCGCACAATCCAAAGCCAACAGCGCTGTGATATATTGGCCAACTCAGTTAGCTGCAAACGTTGTCAAAGTTCGATTTCCATTCCTTTTTTTTTGCCTTTGCAGTTTTTGTTTGTGCATTCAGTTTATGGCAATGTGCGATGAAGTCGTCCATTAAAAGCGATTGGAGAAAAACTCTTTCACTTAGCGGGAAACTTTGCTACAAAGTTTTACTCAGTTGTGAATGGAAAAATATGTTGCAATCAGATCAGTTGCAAATGTTGCCCTAAATCTGCTTCACCTGCAATGGCACTTTGGGGCAACTTGCCCTGATTGGTTCATTTCTCAGATCAGCTTAGAATATTTCACTTCCAGTGCATCATTTGTGCCAGTCAGTCTGCGGGGCGTATACGTGATGCAGACGCATTAGGGCAAAGTTGGCCACGCTCTTGGCTGATTAAGTACACTGCGTAGGCGGGGTAGGGCAGGGGGGAGTATGAAAAGTGGAGAAAACAACTTGGCACAATTTGCCGCTTTGTTGCGGTCAAGTAATTTTAGAATTTTGCCCAAAAAGAAAGAGAGAGAGAGAAAGAAAAGAAAACAAGTGCAGTGTAATGAAAGAAAAAGCGTGTAGTCGACATGAAAGCGAATTCTTTTGGGCGCGTTTTTAAGCCGATTTGTTCCATAGTGAGAGCGAGAGAGAGAGAGGAAGGGAGGGAGGGGAAAGAAAGAACCACAAAATGCTACAACAATTTTCAAGTTAATTTCGAACGTAGGCAAAGAAGGGCAAGAGGGAGATGAATAAAAGAGGAATGAGAGGCAAAATAAATACAGCCACAAGCGCTGCAAATGGCATTTTGATTAACTAACGATGACGACGATGATGATGATGGTGATGATGCGGCTAATGAGCAGGCCAGTGCCTGTTGCTGCCAGACTGCAACTGCTGAGTGCCAGTGCGGTCAGTCTGGGCGACTTAATCAGTCTGGACAACTTGTAAGTAGCTCGCTCTCACACTTAGCCGGCTTAAAGTCATTGCTTGTTGAGCTAAGTTAAAGCAACTGGGCAGCAAAGATTGTTAGACGGCAATGAAGGTGAGCAGACAGAGCGGAAAAGCAGTACTTAGACGTCTTAATTGAGGATGAAAGGGGTTAGAAATGATAAGCTTTAGTTTTTGTAAGTCTTTGAGTTCATCTAGAGATTTTTAATGAAGTTATACAGAAAAAGAGATAGGTTTGTGACATTACAACAGGTAGAAGAACAGTCAAAGGTTTTATTAAAGAAGACACAACAAATATATGTATCTATATATTTTTGTGCTGCATCTTAATTGGTTAAGAGAAAAGGGTTTGTAGCACTTCAACAGATAAAAGGTCAGTGAAAGACCTTAGTGAAGAAAGTTTAGGATACCATATATTCTTGTACTGTATCTATAACTGATTCGCTTAGGACATGTTTGTCGATGAGTTTGTGACACTACAACAGATAAAAGGACAGTGAAATACCTTTGTAAAGTTAGAAGTATATATATTCTAAGAGCAAAGAGTTTCTGGCACTACAAAACATAGAAGGACAGTGAAATACCTTAGTGAAGTAAGTTTAGGATATGTACTGTATCATAATTGATTCGATTAAGACATGTTTGTTAATGGGTTTGTAGCACTACAGATAGAACAACAGTGAAAGACCATTCTAAAGTAAGTATAACAGTGATATATATCTACGTATTCTTGTACTGCATCTAAAACGATTTGACGGAAAGGTTTGTGGCACTACAATAGAAACAAAGATAGTTTAAGAGCCTGTTTTCTCCTTTATTTATATATATTTATAGCTTTTGAAACAGGTATATTTATATATATTCTTGTATTGTATCTATATCCAATTCGATTTAGACTGTTCGTTGCTCTCTTATTTCTATTGTTTGCCTTTTTAGCGCACTTTTGGGCTCTTGTTTGTCTGTCTTTCTAACTGGCTTCTTTGTATTTCAAAGTCTATCTTTGTCGACCTTTTTGTGCACATTCCCTAACTCTTTGTCTGTCTTTCTTTCAACTTATTTCTCTTCTACTTGTTTTTTTGTTCAGTCTTTTTCAATATTTCTGTCTGTGTATTTCCTTCTCTTTTGGTCTTTCTTTCTGTCTGTCTGCATTCCTCTCTCCTTTCTCGCTCTTATACTTTTTGTTTGTTTGAAGAGGCAGTAATTGTTTACAGGGTATTTAACAGTCGACTGCGCTTTGTTGCCTGTTGCCTTCTTTAGTTGTTGTACAAGGCATAATTTTCTTAATAGGCCTTCAATATTTGATATTTTCAGCCAATAAGGTATATACTAACGAACACAGACTGTTTTTCTCTTCTTCCTCCCTCCACACACCTAAAGTTTTCTTGAACTGTGTTGTTAAACATACTTGCTCAGCTTTAACCTGCCGTGGTGCCCTGCATAAATAAATCAATCAGTTTTAAGCACTGCCTGGCTGATTGATTGATTGATTGCCTGATCAGAATCGAACGTATGCCGCACGCTCCAATTAGACTCTCGCTTAACCCGCCAGCGGTGCGCCGCAGTTGGGCCACCAACTTAGCGGGTTAGGACCCTCCCACTCCCAAAGAACCTTCTCAGTTTTATTGCGAGTTGGTCCCCCCTTCTCCCCTGGTGAGTTCATCGCTTGTTTGAATTGTGTTTTGGTTTACGCTATTTGGTTTTTAATGAGCTACCGCTTAAATGTTTGCTCCACTTTTAAAAAGAGGGGGGAGGAAGGAGGGGCAGTTGATTTATTTAAAGCACCCCAATTGCGCCCTGCTTTAATCTGGCATTGAAATTAAAATTATTGTGTGACTCTTGGCACTTTATTCATGCATTCTGCGTTTTTAGCTTTTATTTTTTTTTTTTTTTTTGTGGCCCATTTGACCTTGTCGAGGCTTGAACAAAAGTTTTTCGAGCTCCACTGAATCTGTGATGTCATCGTGAAATGAATCAGTTTCCCGAGTTAGTCGGCTCATCCCGTTCTGAATTTATGAACACGTTAAGTCCGCGTTCCAAAAGATTCATAACATTTTCATGAAAGGAAAAAAGGAAATTTCCCGCACAAATGGAGATTGAAGAAGACTTCTGTGAAAGGCTTTCATTTGCGATGATTTGCATTTTAAGTTGAGAGAGTTGAAAGCAGCCGCAAATTCACAAAAAATGCACAGAACCAAATGAAGACGGAGAGGTACTTACAGATATGAAGACAAAGATTGTATCTGGCGGGAAAGTTAACGGCGGAATGACTCGGACAACTCCTTTGGTTGCGCACTTACAAATCATGCTGCAAATCCTTGGGAGAAATGTGCGGGCTCAGGCCACGCAATGGGGCAGTATATCAAGTTGCCACAGACTAGTCCCAAATCGAGGGGAAATCTACCAAAGTGCTTGGGGTAATTGAAGAGCTGTCGCCTGTCTCCGTTCTCGGGCTCGCATGAATTTGCAATGGGCCGAGCCGAGACGACCTTCGACCTAACTTAGGCTGGCCAATGTCAAGCTGTCAGTCTTCCCCCTCTCCCCCTTTTTCCCCTCCCCCTCTCTATAAATGTTTCTATCTGTTTCTATCTGCGTGCAAAGTGATCAATAATAGAACAGCGAGCAGCTCAGCAATCTGCTTCGAGATGCTTGCGGAATTATTCACAGCGGCCTTCAGGGAAGGTATTGCAGAGGCGTTATACCGGGGAGGGGGCGTGGCAACAAAGAGCATGCAAAATCATCAGGCAGACAAAAAGCCATAAAAATAGAGGGACATGTTGAGGCAGCAAAAGCAACACGGAAACAAATAAAAATCAACAGGATTAAATATGCAGGCGTGCCAGAGCTACCTCTCTCTCTCTCTGTCTCTCTCTTTCTCTATCTCGCTCTCTTTCTTGCTCCCCCTCAGACGCACTGTACACACATCTCACTTACCCACTCTCGCACACCCTCTCGCTTCCTTTTCAGGTCTCTCAACGAGCTTTGCCCGGGGCTCGTTTAACAACCTTGCCAGGCTCTAGTTCGGCTCCGGCAGAAGCTGAGCACGAGGCCAGGGGCGGCAGTGAAGAGAGGGGGTCGTTATTTGAGGCTGAGGCTGAGTCTGCTGAGAGCTGAGCCCGCTACTGTTACTGCTGCTGGGCTAAAGCTTTGGCTCCGCTGGCGACTTTGGTCGCCTTGGCTGCGGCCAATCTGTAACATTTTGTCATGGATTTTTATGCAACGTTGTTGGTGGCATTGCTGCTCCGTCTCAGTGTCCCACTGTCCATGCGTTCGGCCGTGTCCCTGCCCGTGTCCTTTGCATGTTTCACCTTCAGCAATGCTTGGCTAAGTTCAACAAGTAAGCATACAGTGCAAGGATGCGCAAGACTGCTAAATACCCTGGATGGAAATTGGGTTTGCAGTGCGTTTTGAAGGGAGGAATGAGGGAAGGAACACCCCTTTCTTTATAGTTTTACAGAAGGGTGTATTTGTTTGTTTGTGTAAGAGATATTGCTTACTATATATATGCTATGTACATACGTGTATATAATAATGTATGTATGCTAATATTCATCATTAGCAGCAACTGAAGAGCAGAGATTTGTCTTACTGACTCTCTTTCAGTTTGACTTTTTAAGTATTTAAATTAAAATATATTTCTTCTTTTCTTATGAACTGTTTATACCCCACACTTACAGGGTATTCATACGTACTGAAAGCCTGGTGTCATGTGGCTGCCTACCCCCTTGCATTTAAAATTTATTTCTCACGTTTCGCTCGGCTTGGCAAAAAGACATTTGCGGAAATGGGCCACGTTTTGCCCGGTCGGGCGTCAAATGAGTTGGCTTTGCCCGCCATTTTATCAGCCAAACTGGCCAGGAAACAGCACACACAAAGACACATGAACACACGCACACACACACACATACACACACCCACATACACACACACACTCACACGCACAGATATATGTATGTATAGTATGCAATAATAAACGGGCCTCGTTTTGCCATCGTGAAGTTGTTGAATTAAATATTTAAGTCGCCAGCAGCGTTTACAATTAGACAGAGAGAGTGGAAGAGTGAGAGAGAAAAGGGAGAGGAACATTCTCGCAGCAGGAATGTGTGGCATGTGGCATGGCATGGCGCATAAATCGAATCGAAAGTCTTGCTTTGACACGAAATGAAAACGTTTCCTCTGCATAAATTCAATTTTAGCCGCATAAATGAAACGATTGCCAGCAGCCTGCAACTTGCATAATTCATTCAATTTCCAATCGAGTACTCACACCAGCACACACACACACACACATATAGCCACAGTTGCCCACTTGCATTTGCCACGTGTGCAGTGCTCGCGTAACTGAATTAAAAGTTCACATGCGCTCAACGTGGCGTATGTGTTATATGCGCACGAGGAGGGAATTGCATTTGGCCAACTTGCTGCTGCTGCTGCTGTTGTTGCTGCTGCAAAACATGCTGACTACACATTTACATCGCTATTGACACTGGTCACTGCCAACGCTGCGGGCTCTTAATTAGCCAACTCCCAAAGCGCACACTGAGGGGAGTCGCCTCCAAATAAAGTCCTGTTAATCTTTGCGATTGAAGCAGCAAAATGAAACGATTGATTGAAGTGCTTTAGAGAATGAAAAAATAGTAAGTGGTATAATTAAGTCTTGTTTATAGATACTCAGACTAACAGGAAGCTTTTTAGGAGTAGATCCAAAAGTCCCTTTCAACACTTTACAAAGAGTCCCTTTAGAAGTCTCTTCAAGAGTCTCATCAAAAGTCTCTTCAGGAGTCTCTCTAAGAGTCTCTCTAAGAGTGTCTGCAGGATACACTCCAAGAGTTTCTTCAGGAGTCTCTTCAAGAGTTTCTTCAGAAGTCTCTTCAAGAGCCCTTATTGGAGTCTTTCTAAAAGTTTCTTAAGAAGTGTTTACAGGAATCCCCCCAAGAGTCTCTTCAGGATTCACTCCAAGAGTTTCTTTAGTAGTCTCTTCCCACCGTTTCTTCAGTCCCTTGAAGAGTTTCTTTAGGAGTCACTCCAAGAGTCTCTTTAGAAGTCCCTCCAAGAGTCTCTTTGGAAGTTTCTCTACGGTTCTTTCTGCGAGTCTCTGTAGGGAGTCTCTCCTAGAGACGTTTAAGGAGTTTTTTAAAGGGGTTTCTTCAGAAGCGTTTCTATAAAAACTTATCTACTAAGAGACCTATTGTATAGAAAACATTTCAAATGAGCTTCTGCATTGAAGCTTTATACTGATCTCTCTTATTCTCAGCTCTCTATAACAAATTCAGCTTAAGCTAGTCTTCATGAAAAACCTCTGGACAGTATCTCCTTTAGAAAAGCTACTCAGTAGGAAAGACTACATATATTGGAACTTCTCTACAGAAAGTTATGTACACATAAAACATCCTTAAAGGTGGCCTTATGAACCTCAAACATTGGAACAAACTCCTCTTAAGCATCTTACTACAGAAGTCTTCCAATTGACATCATTTTGAAAAAGTCTCTACGTAAGCAAGTCTCCTTAGTAGTCTCATCATGAATAACCATTTACTAAAAACTTTATTTCTACTTCCCTAACTATTATCAATGTTAACCTACGTATCATCTCCATAGACACCTAATGTCTAAGCATCCTCTCAATAACCTCTGCATAAGCACCCTAGCTGTCTCTATTCGAGTGTCAGTTCAAAATTAATTACTTGTTCAGTGCCAAAGTGCTTCCTATATGTGTAAGCAGAGCTGAGATGCAATGAAGAATAAATCAGAAAAGTCCGGCAATTTCATTATGAATCTAAGCTTGTAAAACGCTTTGTGCTTCTCTCGAATTCCAATTTACCTGCAGCATTTTCTTTACATTTAGTTTCTTTGGGACAATTTCTGTCAACAATTTTGCAAATTATTTTCGGGTGAATATTTCCCTTTTGAATACGTTTCTCTCTGCTTGTCACCTCCCTTTGCCCTCGTGTCTCTTTGCTTTATCAATATCAATTACAATGTGTGTGCACAGATAAGGGACGAGTACCTTGAGCCTTCACTGACAATTCTGAGTTTGTCTTTTGTTTGTTATTCGGACTGGATTGTCATCCTAATTGCATTGCATTTGCAGGAGTGTCCTTGCCACCTGCCTGGCCGCAGGACAATGGACAAGAGCTGCACAGACTAATGAAATTTCTCACACACAATGCGACGCAGGCTTCAGGGCCAATTTCGGACTGAATTTTGTGCGTTCGTGCGGAAGATTTGCTCAGATTTTCCTTGAAATGCAACATTATGATGCTAGTAATAAGAGAGTCTCCATTGTTGTTGTTGTTGTTGTTGCTGTCGATCTGGTTACGCGCTATTTGCCATTCAAGCAGCAGAGCATTAATTTCGCCCCACAGCAAGGCAATTATATAGCGCATATCAATCACACGCACCGTTGGCCCCACTTGAAGGACTCTGCTGACATTGCTGACAGCACAATTTGCACTAGATTTATCAAAAAATGCTTCACTTACGCTTTCAATTTGCCTCTGGTTCAATTTGCGCTGCTTGTCGCCAAAGAGCTGTGAATTAAAGCAGAATATTGTGGAAATATTATAGCAGAAGTGTAACAGATTTATGTATGGCAATATTTATTCTATCGCTTACTAAACACCTGCAACATTTATGGCATCTGCCACAAGGTTATTTTGCCACATTTTCACACAGATTAAGCGAGCCAAAAAAAAAAAGAAAAGAAATGCACGAAAGCTAGAGTTGAGTGTGCTCGACTGTGATACACCTGATACATACTTGTTCAAGGGGTTTTCTAAAAAGTGTTCAATACTTTGCAGGGAGTGAAAATCAGTAACTCTTAAAATAATTTAATATATAGCTCATATGTTAATTAATCGCAAAAAATTTGAGAAATCATGAAAAAAGTGATTGTGCTTATCAGATATTAACAGTCCTGCATTAAAGTTACGCTTTAAAATTGAGTTTTCATTTATTTAGGGGGCGAAAAGGGGCGTGGTCAAACTCTAAAATAAAGTTTATCTGTAAACCTTTTTAAATACATATATATTTTGGTAGTTGTAGCTCTTATAGTCTCTGAGATCTACGCGTTCATACAGACAAACATGTCTATATCGACTCGTCAGTTGATTCACATTGAAAATATATATATATATAGTCTGTAGATTTTCCACACCTTCTTCTGCCTCTTACATTTTGGCACAAAGTAAAACACCCTTCTACGCCATGGTTAGCGGGTATACAAAAGAAACAAACAAACAATCTTAACGGTATCTCTTTTATTTTCCCGCAAAGAGCCTTCTGTAAATATGATATATACGAAATTTACTGTACATAAATAAATAAAATAATAATGAAGCGAGCGCAACAATAAACGAATAATGTGACGGGCCATTGCATTCGGACAAAAGACCCAGCCCGACCCGGTCTAACCCAACCCCAACCCGCCAAACTCAGCCCTGCCTGGCTCAGCTCAGCTCAGCTCGGCTCGACTCGGCAGGGGCGTAATTTGCATGACAGGATTTGCGGAGCAAAACGGCAAAAAACAACAACTGTCACAACAATGCCAGTTGCCATAAAACACACGCAAAACAACAACAACTACAACAACAACAACAACAGCAACAACAGCGGGAGGAACAGCAGCAACAGACTGCGACAATTTTGAGATTTATTGCGAGCCGCCTTTGCAGACAGTCACAGTGTGCACAGTGTGCGTCCTCCGGCGGGTTCGCAACTTGGCTAAAAGGTGTATTTCCTGGCAGAAGCTGAAACTGGCCAGCAACAGTCGCCGGCGCCGTGCTACCTCCCTCCCCCCACTCCACTCTTCCGCTCCGCAAGTTATTTATGACCCTAAGCACGCAGACAATGCACACTGTGGCCCGGCAAACATCCTGGCCAGCGATGCCAACAATGGAGCACAAATTTGGGTGACTTTATTTACGGTACGAAGGCGACGCCTATCAATGCTATTTGTGATATGCGTACTCAGCTGTCTTTGTGGAACTGAACCGATGAGGGCGCATATCCTTAGGGCCTGCCAACTGATCGATTGCTAAGCGGAGTTTCCTTACTACAGAGAGAGAGAAAAGGAGAAAGAGTGAAAAGAGCAGAGGATTAGAGGAACTACTTATGGATTGATTGATACAAAGCTTGTTATTGAGTAGAAGACTAAAGGGTGCAAGATTGTATATCTACGAAATATGTTCCAAACGTCTTGTAGAGTACAGGTTAAGGTATTCATGTTCCTTGAGCAAAAGCGGACTCTTCTCTCTTAACTCCCCTGCTTAGCATAAACTTTACACAGAAGAATCAACTATATCAAAGAAAAACTTGTTAGGTCTTAATTTATGAAGTTCGAAATGGAATTTTATAATTTATGTTATGTTTCTTTGTCTTCAATCAATTCTGCTTCGCTTACTTCTGTATCGATTCATTAAGTATCGGCTTACCGCCACATTTAGTAATATATCAATCAACCAGGAATAACTTACAATAAGTGTTGATTAAGTTCGAATAATAAACACAGAGATAATAAGTAAAATACGTCTTCAAATTATTGAAGACAGTTGCAAACAGAGTCGATGAAGGGTTTACAATCTAAGGACTTTTCTACCTATTAAAGGATTGTTAAACGTAGGAGTCAGGAGTCACTACAATACATGTAAGAATACCTAAGACCGTAATGGAGAAGGTATCTACAGTAGTGCTAGCCGCCAAGTTCATGTTTAACAGAAGTAACATACGATGCTCAAGTGACTTAGGCATTAGCAAAGAACGTATCTTCTTCGAGGATATGTATAAGTACTGCCTCTGCCCTAGTCTCTTTCAAAGACACCCTGCCACACACCTGATCTCACACCAAATAATCAACTACCCCAGACACAGAGACCAACATCGACTGGCTTGTTACGACCACAAAACTGTCAGCTCAGCTTTGCTTCACTCTGTCTCTTTTGCTCTTGAGTCTGCCTCCCCTCAACTTAAGCCGTAATATGTCCCTTTTAATGGGCAGTTTATGTCCCGCTAAGGTGGAAAATAACTGTAACCTCTACCTGTGGGGCAGCTGTTATGATATCCTTTCATTAGTTTGCGTAACTCGCACTTCAGCGGGGACCTCGTAAACTAATCCCGATGATGTTAATCATGTTTTGCTTTACGCAACGGGACACGACACATGCGAAATATGAGCAGTTATTTAAAGGCGTGGCGGAGGTGGTGAGGAGGCGAGGGGAAGAATTCATGGCGCAGTGCACTTGTTATTCAATACTTGGCTCGACTTTATGGCTAACAAATTGCACAACATTTGTCGCTTTTAGCGCAGAGGGTCAAAAGCAATTTGCACTGAGCCAACTTTGTCTACGTTTGAGGGTTCTCCTGCAGTCGACAAAAGTTTTATGAGCTTTTCCTTTCTTTCCACTTGTTTTCTATGGTTTTTCTTCACACACACACACTCACACAGAGATATATACAAAGATGTAGTCTTTAGTTTTGCCCGCCACCGCAGGGATAAAAAGCGAAGGCAATCTGCATGCAAATGCAATCGGGGACAATAAGTCCTCCCTTCGCCCTTCCTCTGAAAGTGACTGCAAGATGTATGCGACGGCAGCTCGTTCGAGTGTTTTCAATTACATTTGACACTTTTTGGATTTCGTGTGGAACAAAAGACAAAGCGAAACAGGGATGAGGAGGAGGAGGAGTAGTCAAGGACACAATGGAAGCCTCCTTCAGGGTTGCCAGGAAAGTGAGCAAGGTCAGGGCAACAGCTCAGCTGTATTAGAAATTGAATGTATAAAATATAGTAAACGAAATTGAGAACAATTTACTGATAGATTTCCATGTTTAATTTGCAGATCCACCAAGTCAAAGCTGAGTTCTTAACTGTAGATAACCTAAGGACCTTCTTTACTCAACAAGTAAGGACACCAAGGAAGCATACTTCAGGGTTGGAATCTTATTTTTAATGTGGAACATATGAATTGAATACATAATATATGAAGCCAGGTAGCTAAATTTAATTATACTGGGATAAACCTATGTTCGGCTCGCTCTACAGCTAAATTGCCCAAGAATCTTCTTCCCAGGACAAGCTAGGACACAATGAAAGCTTCTTTCAGGGTTGCCAAGCAAGTGAGCAAGGCCAGTAACAAAATAAATATTGTTAAGTCAACGAACTTTAGTTTATTATACTGATAATTATTTATAAAACCCCGTTTAGTACACAGATCGAACAAGACAAAGCTAAGTTCTTCCCTGCAGTAAACCTAAGTTAGAACCTTCTTTTCCGAACAAGTAAGAAAACCAAGGAACCCTCCTTTAAGATCTCCAAACAAGTAAATAAGGTCGATAGTTGAATATTGTACAGTAAGGAAACTTAAGATCATTTTACTGATAAGTTTATATAAAACCTCATTTAGTACACTGATTGACCAAGTCAAAGCTGAGAACCTTCTTAGAGACCTTCTTCCCACCTTCGATGTACCGCCTGATTGTTATAACTATATTCAGTCCGGCAATAATCATGATCATAATAACGATGGCACGCACACACAATAACAACAACAACAACAACAACAGCAACAACAACAAGAACAGCAGAACAACAACTTTGGCCCACAAAGAGGCACGCACTGCGCCGTGCAATGCGTCGTATACGTAACGAGGCAAACTTTTTTTCTAATTTGGATACAAATTGAAAGCAAACAAGACGCATACAGAGTATGGAGCGTATACTGCGTGTAGAGACTGTAGAGAGGTCCCCAGGTGGGGCTAGGCAGGTAGCAGAGGTAGATAATTTAGTCGAAAAACTTTATGATAACTTGAAAGAAGAAGAAGACGAAAAACACCACGGCGCTGCCCAGGCCAATTATGGCCCGAATTCGAAGGTGTGTGCAGGTGTGTGTGTGTGTGAATGTGAGTCTGTGTGTATTTGTGATTCTTTTGACTGCTTGAGGTGAATGTTGGTCATTAGATTGGGCAAACAATATTGTATAGAACTGTTTAACAGTGGCCCCCTTGACGGTATTGTTACGCGAGGCGTGTGAATGTTTGGGTAAATGACTGTGTATTCATGAATTATTCGTTCACTTCACATGGCATACTTGAGGCGACAGAGCAAACATGAAGCAATCAGTGTGGGAACCATTTGCGCAAGGTTTATATAAAGTAAGGGGAACTCTTTGGGATCAAATTAAATTCCAACAAGTAAATACAACATTGATCACATTTTTAGTGTAGTTAGGAACATGAGGAATTCTAAACATAACTGAACTTAAAGCGGAACTCATTGGGAAGCGGAACTGTCGCATATCATACAAACCTTACAAATTCCATACAAAACCCTCGATTTGTTAGACATGCGAGACGGAAACGGAACCGGAGCTGAATGAACTAGCTTCAATCAGTTTCCCACACTGTGCAAGCTTTGTTTTGTCTTTGGCTTTCACTTTCACGTCCCTTGCCTCATATAATGGGAACACTTCACTCAAATTCACTCCCACCTGCCCCAGACGAGCATTCACGTTGTGCTAATGACCCGAGCCAAGGCCATTTGGGTCTAATATCCGTGCAAGTGTCTCAACGGTTACCTGGCACTTCCTTCCCATTTCTCTCAATTAGAGTTTACAGCAGGCCCGCATCATCATCATCATCATCCACTGAGTTGGAATGATCATTGCTAACATTTCGGACATTGAGAACACACCCTTAATGGGCTGCCTCTAACAAGTTTAGGCATTTTTCTATCTACCGTGACTGTGACTGTGGCTGTAACTGTGACTACTGCCGTGACTGTGACAGTTTTCTATGCTTTTCCATTTCCTTATTTATTCAACAAGTTCCGCTGGCCGACGCTGCCGAAACACAGCACGAACAGCACGCACACGCAGCACGACAAGGAGAGGGAGTGAGAGAAGGGGCTAGTGGAGGAACTGTAGGAGGAACAGGAGCAGGAGAAAGGACAGGAGCAGGAGAAGGAAGACCAAGCAGAAGGCTTTCAGCCGGCGGCTTTATGCGCTTATAATCACATTTTTTGCTGAAGGTATTTGTCGGGCGGGCATCGATTTGTTTGGCATTTGTTGCATGCCGCAAGGACACGCCCCATCCCCCCCTTCCTGCCTCTCCCTCTCTCTCCTTGCCCTTGCGACAGGCCTTCTCTTTGACTTTTGGGGGCCTTTTAGTGGCATTTATTTTGTCACATGTTATTTATGTCGGCATGTGGCAACTAGTAGCAGAGCCGGGGGCGGCCACGGAAGCGGGGTTCGGGGGCGGGGCTGGGAAGCGTGTTCGAAGAACTTATAAGCCTGTAAGTGCGTGTTTATTTGCCCGGCCGCCTGCCACTGCTTTGAGGTTTGGGGCTAAAGCTATGTGTGCCTTATCGGGGCCGCACAGCAGCCCGTTGGCAGGTTGCAAAAGGACCTTGGCATCCCGTAATTGGAACAAGGGTTCTCTTATGTGTGTGAGTGTGTGCATGTGTGTGTGAGTGTGTACAAGTGTGTGTGCGAGTCTGTGAGCGTGTGTGCTTATGACAAACTCATTTAATATTTATTAAATTTGTTCGCTCACGGCTTTTATTTTCATTTGGCACGTACCAAAACAAACATTTATTGTTGTTGTTTTATGCGAATTCTCTAATTCCCAGCGAGTGTTACAATTCGATCATCTGCTTTGTTTAAAAGTACAAAGAAGTTTTGAATTGTTGTTACATTGTTAAACTAAGTTATGAGTCTCCTTCCTGTTTATTCTCAATAAATCACATTGATAGAGGTTCATAGATGTTGTTCTAGTTGGTTTGAAATTAAGAAGTAATTTACGCAAACATATATATTGTTATTTACTATATATATCTATTGCCTTTCGTTGTGCTAATAACAGAGGTGAAGCACAATCCGCCGACTCATTTGAAGCGATCCTATGTTCTTAGATGGTTATGTAACTACGAGTATATAGAAAATACTTCTGTTTGTGTTGTAATATGAAAGCATTTAAAGTAAAGTCAGTAAAGTATTTAACGAGAGCAACAGTCGAGCGGCACGCGACAGGGGGGATACCCTTCCACCTATGTTCAGATACAAACATGTGTACGAAACGTGCTTTCTTATTATTCTCGACAGATGGAGCTCCCGCTTCACGCTCGCCTGCCTCCCTTGTTAGCTGCCACAAGCGCTTGTTGTTACTCTGATACTTTCTTGAAAAACATCTGTGTCTGATTGTCTGATCGGATTGCAATTCGGTGGACATTTAACGCTAGATATTTTATATCAGCGTAACTATGTGTTAGAGTCAGAAAGTTGTATCTCTTATTCCAGTGCTCAAAAATCTATTTCTAAAATTTGAAATGTATAGATTTGGGGGTGGTCGTTGGAGACACAAATATAACATTTGAAATAAAATGACAAATTTGATGTAGAGACAGCTAGAGAGCTTTCATAATAGCTGAGATCTGGTCATCCGGACAGTCAGACAGAAATGGCTGAATCAGCTAATTCAGAGTACGAATATGGTATCTGTCACGCCTCCTTCTGCCTGTTACATACATTTGCACAAAATCAATAATTTCATCTTTTTAGCTTATTTGGAGCCATTTTAAATGGTCAACAGGGTGAGTAAGACTATGCTTAGCTAGGTTTATACCAAATTTGTGTAACAACAATATACGACGTATCTTTGATTTTGTATTAAGGCAGCAAGCTGTGCGTGAATGCGACGCTCATTTATGATAGTAAGAGTATTAAACAAGCTCGATGTTGATTTTGTTTAATAGAATTAGACGAATTAATCTACCAACCCAACAACGAACTGACAAAAAGGCAAGGAGTCGATCAGTCATTTATTGAATGTTACTTTAAATAGGTCATCATTAAATACATAGGTTTCAAATAGGTCGATATTGTAGAAATAGAGTGAGACAACTAAAAAAAATTAATTCAAAAAATATTTGCTAGAAAGAAGATTTGATAAACTTGATATGCGCCAAAAAGAATCCTTATTACAACTATAATGTCTATGGCTAAAATATTGGCATCTGAGTGTTAACCAACTTCCGGACAGACAAATTTAGTTTAAAGTTCCCCTTTTTACTAGATCATGGTTTCTAAGGTAGCTATAATTAATGTGTCTCCTTTGCGTTTAAATAATTGGCTAAAGAATTTACCGAGAATTAAGCTAGATAGATTTCATAAATTACGTTATCCCTTACTTAAGTTTTTTGCCAGACATTTTCAAAGTTCTTCTATGCTTAAGATCATTTCTTTTATGTTTAAATAATTTAGGTGCTAATCTTTAAATATTAGTAAATGAGATTAAATTATTCTATATATCCATTTACTACCATCTACTCTCTGTTTACCTACCACTCCACTCTACTTCTTCTTTTGCTTTGCTGTTTATTTTCTACGTTCTATCTGTTTTCGAATAAACAACTCGCAACAGTTAAACAATTTCCCTTTTCCTTTTTTTGTTGTTTACTCACACACGCACGTGCATCCTGTTACAGTTCCGACTCTAACTGAATTCTTCTCACTCCCTCTCCATAGCTCTACCCTCTCCCCCCCTCTCACAATCCCCCTTAGCACCTGCACAGTAAACCTTTGTGAGCCTCTGGCAAACTGAGCTATGTAATTAAAAAGTTTTGCCAAAGCCGCCGCCTGAAAAATAGTTTTATTTTTTCTTGTTTTCCCTTGAGTTCTTTTCGGCGGTAAAAAACAATAATTAAAAACAAACCACACGCAAAAACACACACGCACACACACGTATACACACACACATCCATGTATACACACCCTCCCATACACTTGCGGTTATTAAGCAAATTATCGAGAGAGTTTTATGGTAAAATTTATGAAATAAAAGCTTCAAATTCCGAGGCATGAAGAACAACAATAAAGGGGAAATAAAAGAAGCTGTCGAAGGTTCATGAATGAATGCGACTATAAATATGAATATGAATACGAACACACATATGAATGAGTGTTGCGAGTCTTGCTGAGATGCTTCCCAGCCAAATCGGATCGCAGAACTGTTTGGATCTTAAGTTTTTTATACGTTTCTTCTCTTCTCTTCTCAGGGGGCTGCTGTGAACTTTACGGGGCAGCTGTTATTGTTTTAGTTATTGTTGTTATTGCTGTTGTTGCTGTAGTTGTTGTAGTTGTTGTTGTTGAGGTATTGTTGTAAGCTTTTCACAGTTCATTCAACTCGCACAGCAATTGTTGCCGGACAAGCTGCGGCTGATGAAACTGACACCCGACATAATGAGGCCCACAAGAAGGAGAAGGGGGAGAGAGAGGCAAAGGGAAGGGGGAGGAGAGAAGGCACCAGGGCCAGAGGCGAACAATTAAACGAGTTTATATCCAGAGTAGTACTTGTATATATAGTGCTTGGATTACTTGGGATTTCGCTCTAATTATGCTGCGAGCGAATAGTTTCTGCCAGAGCGAAATGAATTTCATTCCATTAAACAAAACTCAATTAGTTCGCTCTGTTCTGGATTTAAATGTTATTATGCTCTAATGTTGTAGCAAAATTAAAAAGAAATACAAAATGTTTACAGAGATATAATCAAAGGAAAATTACCAGTTTAATTTTGTTATGATACAATAGTTCATGGATGTTTCTAGAGAAACAGAATGTGAGCATTATGACCTTGCACAGGGTAAATTTATGTTGGCATGAAGTCTACAACGAGCTTAGTGGTCATCTTTGACTTTATAATGTATACTCTATACAAATATATATTCTTAAACCGAAGCAACAGGGGAGTAGAACTAGCTAAAGACAACTTTTCTCTTAGCTTAGGAGGTATATAAATTTATACCTGATACCTATGCAGTTATTGCTCCAAGCTGTGAATAATTCGGGACAGTCTGAATTCCACCGATTTATCGTATAGCAACCAAACAACCTATCGGCCCGTTTTCTTTATTGTTCCAGATATTTCTAGCAAATTTGCTACATCAGTAGTTTTACAACCAAATGATATGGTAGTACAATCGCACCACTATATTATATAGTTGCCATAGGATGAATCAACTGAAATTATGGAATTTGCATGGAAACTAGCATTTTTCTTAGAAATATCCCAACTCATCAGCATCAATAAAGATATAGGTAACTTTTGTATGGTTTTTAGCATTTTATTAAAGTCGGACAGCTATATACTATGGCTATCATAGGAAAAAATATAAAAAATAAAGATGTTAAAAAAATATTATTATATAAATTGATATTAAAATATTTAAATATAATATTTTTGGGTGTTATGGAATATATGAACAATGTTGTAAGTATATTTCTGAACCTGTAAGTGTAACAAACCTTCGGCATGCTAAATATATCATATGTAACTGTTCCTTCTGGTTTTCATCTTGTTCCATCGTATTTTAGTATAATACAATACAATCTGTAAAAACATGAATAGGCTGAACAGCAATACGAACACAAACATGTTTGAACATGTTTCATTATGTATTTCTGTATTTGCTTTGTATTTGGTTTACATATTTCCAGCCTACGAAATTTGCATTTAAATAAAGAACAATAACAACAATAACAATGGAAAGCCGAGTGTGCAGTCAAACCAACCCAAGCCGAACCGAACCCAAGCGTAGCAAACGTACATAGCTCCCCCAACCGAACACGAACCCGAAACGAACCCAACCCATGGTGACTGGTGTACACTAGCGAACCAGAACGAGAACAAGTGCAACAGGCAGAGGCAGGCAACGAAAACGGGTCAACAAGAGAGGGAGAAAAACGAATAGAGATAGAGGGAGACACAAGAGGGGAGAGAGAGCGAGACAGAGGGAGGGAGACAGAGGAGACAAACCCGTTGCAGTGTGGCCAAGTGCCACAGTCTCTGTCTGTCTCTGCACAGTTCCAGCTTTAACTTCCATTCCAGCTTCTGTTGCGCCTCCAGTTGTTTCAGCTGCTGCTGCTGCTACTTCTGGTTCTGCTTCCTCCCCCCCCCTCTTCTGCTTCTGCTGTTCTTTTTGCTGCATTGCGTCGTCTGCTCGTTTAGCTTGACTGTTGCGCAACAAGTTAGCTCGTCGCTTTTTAAGGCCAAGACCAAAAAGTCAAACAACAAAACGAGGCAAGCAACGGTTTCAGCTGCCACTTCTGCCTCGTCTTCTTCTTCATCATGTGTGTCTTTCCCCCTCCTCCTTGTCCTCCTTCTCCTCTTTCTCTTGTTGTACACGTTCATTCACTTGACTTCTAATGCACTCAAAGGAAATGGGGCTACCAGTGGCAACCGGCATTGGCAACCAGGCAACAACAGCAACAACAACAGCAACAACAGCAGCAGCGGCAGCCTGAGATAACGCACCGGCAACAAAGTATCAGACAACAACCACTACAACTACAACAACAACAATGACAGCGGAAGCGAGCAGAAGCTGTTGCTGCCGGCGTCGCGTATGTGGAGCAGCAGACGAAGTCGAGTCAAAAGTGCAATGGGATAACATTTGCAACATGAGTGAGGAGGCAGAGGAAGAGAGTGGGGTGGGGGGGTGCTGCTGAATAATGCCAATGGGCTCGTTATGTCTACAACGGATGTGCGTGTGCCGCTCTCTTGTACTCCTCACTACCTCTCTTGCTCCCACCTACCTTTCTAGCTTCCCTTCTCCATTGCACTCCCTGCTCTCTCTCCTCTGTCTCCCTCCCTCCGACGCTCTGGGGTTAATTTTAAGCGGCTTTGACGTGCGCAAAAAGGTTTCGGTTATGTTTTACGAGTTAAGTCCACAGAGAGGAGGCAGTAGGAGAGAGGGGGAGAAAGAGAGACAGGTAGGGACTGACAGCGCGTATGCATATGTTGCAGTCTCTTGCCATGTTCTTGTTCTTGTCTAAGTTTATTACATTAAAAGCAATTTGCCAAGTCTAGAAATTGACATGAGGAGCAGAATTACACGGGTGCTTAGCGCAGTTAACAGCGCCACTTACATAACTTTCAATACTGTACACTATAATAGAGGGGGAATTTAACAAAGTTTAGAGGTGGAGAGAAGAAAGGAATGAGAGAGAGACAGTTCAATTATAGATTAAATTCAATTAGTCTTAGCTGTCATGTGCATTAGGGCTGCCAGGTACGCGTTGTTTTGTTTTATATATCTGTGCATTTATTTTTGGGTCTAGTCTGGATTGATATTGATCTAAAAATCGATTTGCCACGAGATGCCTTGTATATAAATCTACATTTGGATTTATTGCTTTGCCTATTAAACTTTAATTAGGTTATAATTAATACAATTTTAAAATTTTATTAGTCGAAATACTAAAGTGCTGTTGCTTATGCGTTTTTGCCCGTTTCCAAAATTTTCCTGTCTTTCTGGGAGCCAGTTGGCAACCCTGGATCTGCAAACTCCAGTTACACAATTTGCGCCTGGTGCTTAACAGCTGCATTAACAGTGCTCTGTACATGCTTATCTTGCACTGCTCAGCACGTTTCAGTTGCGGCGAGGATAATATTCTCTTTCTCTTCTCATTTTGGGGCACTTTACCCTTCAACAGAAATGGCCACACTCAGTATTTGCTTAAGCTCTTTTTGCTGCTTCTGCTTTGCTCTCCTAATCCAAATGTATCTTTCTCCCGCTCCCTCTCTCTTTTGCACTGTTAAGCACTTTTCAGGGGCGCATAAAAGGGTCAAATGTACGTTACAAAAAACACAGATGTGCTCTGGGTCTCCCGCTCTCGTTCTCTGTCTCTCTCTACCCCACCCCACCTCCAGTTTTGCTAATAAGAGCAACAAAAAGCAGACTGTTAATACGAGCACAGCAACAAGAACAAACACAAAGAGAACAAACAGCAACAGTTAAGTAGGCGCAGCACAGAAGCAAAGACAAAGGCAAAGTCAAAGCAAAAACAAAGCTGCTTAGCTGTTGTTATTGCCTCGTTTGTGTTTGTCTTCGTGTTTCTGTTTCTGTTTCTCTTGCTGTTGCTGTTTCAGATTTGTTTTTGAGCTACTTTTCTAGTCGTTTGCCCAACATGTCAACAAATTTGTTTGCTGATTAGAGTGACCAGATTGAGTGCATATGTGTGTGGTGGGGATTTTTTAGGCACTGGGCGGAGGTGTGATGGGGGGGAGGGGGAGTGTCTGCCAATTACATTGCAAATACACAAAGCGCAGCAAACGATGGGGGGTTTTTGACCCCTCCCCACCCTTCCCTCGGCACCACTCTATCTCTTTCTGTTTGTACAACTGTTTCTTTCTTTTTTGGAGCGGCGACACGACGCATTGCATAATCGAGACTCGACGACAACAACAACAACACAACAGCAACAATAATACACCCACAAAAGCCGCTCGAACGGCAACCGGTTTGAGGTTATTTTTTATTATTGTTTTCCGTTGCTTTTGTCGTAGTTGTTGTTGTGGCTTGCAGCTCGTTTGCCTGCAAAATAAAAGTAATCAAAGTTATAACTGAACCAAAAACTCGAAAAGCGCAAACAACTTCAATTGTGCTGCTGATGCTGCTGCTGCAGCCGCCGCCAGGGGGCGCCACGCACGTTAACCCACTGCCCTCGCTTGACTGGACTCCACTCGGCGGCACACAATAATTATGCTGCTTACAGTGTGGCCAGCAACGTGGGGTATATGCACTGCCAGAAGGAGTTGGTAAAGTTGGCAACACCAGTGTGGATATAAAATTTAGTATATTTTCAAACTCTGTTAACATAACAGCTATCGATATTTACTGTAAGATATTTTATAAATCTTAGCTTATTAAAGATGAGCCCAGCTGGTCACATTATGAACATGTAATGCGCAATGCACTTTTGCGCGGGCCCAATATTACTTATAAAAATCGTGACTTATTGGAGACTAAATCTCCTCAACTAGTACTTAGCATTTTTGTCTTAAATCAAGTTATATTGGGTGTAATCATCATATTTTGAAATCAGCAATATCCCCGCACATTGTATGTTAATTTGAGACTTATCAGAGTCTGTATGTCGTTTACTAAGCAAGAAATAATTAAAAATGTTATAGGTTAAATATATATCCTCATCACCGATTTTCTTTAATTTTTTTTGGGGGTAAGCCTTATTTATGATGAATTTCGGTGAACGAATTATGTCTCGGAAGCTTCTAGTTTTTTAAATTGAAATAAATTGTAAAAATAATTTAATTTATATGTAATTTGTTGTTGAATTTTTTTTTAAGCTAATATTATATATTTTATTAAATCTATGGTAAAATGAACAATAAAATGCAAGAAACAATATTCCTCAATTCACAATTCCAGGGTATATGAACTTACTTCTTCTACGTGAGTTCACCACTCTTTGTTTACTAATTCTCCCATTGAGGAGTATCTCGAATTCGCTGCATCACTATTTTTTTTTCATCATCATCACCTCTTTCTCTCTCTCTCTCTCTCTCCCTCTCTTCCCTCTACTCTCTTTGGGGCAATCTCTTGTTTCTTTTGCCGTCGCTTTGCAGCACGTTACATTTAACTTTGCCTAAAAGCAAGAAGCATCAACAACAACAAAAACAACAGCGGCAAAAAAAGAAACTCGTTTGGAGCTTGCAACTTTTTGCGTGCTCTGCCTCAGCGCGTGCGGCGAGTGCGTGCGGCGCGCCGCAATCAGCAGCAGCAACAGCAGCAGCGGCCAAGTTCTTCTGGCTGCGGTTTTTTATCTTTTAATTTGCTCAATGATACTGTAAGGAAATCGCAGAAATTTTCTAGGGTTGCCACAGGCACTCGACGCCGACGCCGACGCCAACGCCGACTGCGGCTGTTGCGGTGTTTGTGGCATCAACTTTTTGCAACTTTCACAATGTGTACTAAGTGCGTTTTGTGATTTATATGAGACAAGCCAGTGGAAGAGGAAGCAGGAAGGGGAGGGGGAGGAAATGTCTGTACAACTGCAGCAACAGCTGCTAAAAAGTTGCAAATGTAACGGTATTTTGTGTGGTTTGTGTACACGCTCAACAGAAGTTGCGGGGAACATTCTAAATGCGAAAACATTTCGAATTAAATGTAAAAATAAACACAAATAAGTTTTTGTTCAATTTGAAAAAGTTGCAAAATTGTTTTATATTTTTTTATTTATTATTTACAGAAGATTAAGCAGAAAATGCACAACGAAATGAAGATTGGAAAACTGTTTAAATTTATTTATAAATAATTTACTAAATCTTAAGCAGAGAATTCAAGTTTAAAATCCTTTTAAAAAGTTGAAATTCAATAAAAGCGCAGCAAAAAGTCGCTTGTTTGCAGAAAGGAAGGACTGTAGCAACATAAAGTGGATTTTTCTTTAGAATTTCTTTCTCGACAAGAATTTCCCTCTGGCGTAGAATTGCAGACCAATCGCAATTTGCATTGATGTGCAGAAAAGTCAGCGAAGCGAGGAATTTATTGACTCTGGCAGTTTGTTTTTCTGTCTGCAAACTTTCGCTGGAGAACTTTCTTTAAGCGGGAAACTGGAAGAGTGCGCCAAATTCTACCCAGGAGTGTCCAGTCACAGTGGTGGGCAATCAACGCGTTGCCTAATTGCCTCATTAACGCACACAATGGAAGCGGCGAACTCATCTTGGCCAGGTAATTAGAACAAGAAACTCATTTGGTGGCAACGCAACAATAACTCGAGCAGTGCTCTCTCTATCTCTCTCTCTTTCATTGTGGCGTTGCATGACGCATCATTACTGCCCAAAAAGAGAACTCATCCAAGAACTATAACTGTCTTGGGTTCTTTCATAACTCGCTAATTACGTTGACAATGAAAAGAAAAGTTGCCCAAGTCGAAACTTGGTCTATGAACTGTAACTGACTGCACTATCAAAGTCACTGCAAGTGCCCCACCATGCCACATGTGTCGCTGTCGTGTTTCCGCTTATTAAGCCCGCAACAACAATTTGACAAATCACAATAGGCAACGAACAACAACGAACGAGGTACAAAGTAAACAAAAGAAACGCAAGTAAAACAAACAACAAACAAACTTAAATGAAGGGGACAGAAGACTTTCAACACTTTCTGCCGCACGCGAACTCAAGTTTTCGACGTCTCATTAAAAACACGCAAGTGCCATAAAGAAAGAAATCAAAAGCCGAATAAGCAGAGCGGGAGGTGTTGTCGCAACGAGCAGATACCCTGTGTAAGTTGTCGCAACATGTTAAGGACATCTATGGAGGATATTTATTGTGCGTAGGTTTGGATAATAAAGTGATCTTGAGCTAGAGAGATTAGGTGATAAGTTGGAGATATCTTATATACTTATATATTTTATTTACAACAATTATCATAGATTGGCAATTTTACCTAAAGGGGATCCTTTCAGTAACCAAAAATGCAGTTTCTAACAAAAATAAATGCAAATATAAATTAGAAATTCCGGAATAGGTTTGGTAAATAGGTTAAATCAACCTCATTTCGCATTTATTCTCGTTAGAAACAGCATTTGTAGGAAGAGGTCTACAAATATTATGCAAATGTAATAAGAAATATTAATCTTTGACCTTGAATAATAAAAGTTTCGATAAATTTAAGGTAATATTTTTCAAAGTACCGCATAATAAATTAAATAAAGAGCTTAACATTATTTCTATAAAATAAACCAGAGTGACACTTTAAACAATTTGTTTAAACCTTTGCTCTGAAATAAGAGAGAAATAAAGGCTAAAGTTGTACAACTACCAAAAATGATTGCATACTAGTTGTACAACCTACTTAAAACAAAATCATCGTACTATAATATCCTAGTCATATCTCTTCATCTCTTTTCTTTCTCACTTATCTCATGTTCAATCTCTACACACCCTACACCCTGCACCTACAATTCCCAGGGTATTGAGTAGGTATTAAAACTTTTATATTATATGTCTGCCTGTCACAGAGCCCAAAAAAAAAAACAACATAAATAATTACGCACTCTCCATATTTATTTCGGGCTTGTCGCCATTTTTAGTGGGTGGCCCTTTTTGTTAACGGGTTTTTTGCGCGATGTCTAAGCCGCTTTGCTGCAATTAGGTAAGCAAGCGACCCATCCTCGCTGCGCAATTGCAATTAGCAAATAATTGATAATAGTTTCAATGGGGTTTTTTCCTCCGATTTCTGTCAATGCCAACTACGCGGAATGCACTTTACGTAAGCTCGGATTTGCAAGTGACCTCTTTACCCCTTTCGCGTGGGCGCTGCTCGAGTGCTTGCCACGCTCGTTTGCAACGCTTTGTTGCCTGCCTCAGAGACGCGTAGTTCCCGTCGAGCATCATCATCATCATAAGCATCATCTTTATCTCCATCATCATCGTCAACTGTCGCCATCGTCTCCAGTCGCCGTAGAAACAGTTCCATGTGCTCGTTGTTTACCCATGTTATTATCAGTAATGCGGCTTAGCTCGATCTTCTCCAGATCGCGGCTTGTTTGCTTAGCCAACTCGCATGATGCGCCCTGAGAACCAGACGCTACGCAGAGATCGTGGGAAGCTAATGGGGTACCCAGTTACGAGAGCTGCCTTACACAATGTGTGACAATAGATAAACCTTCTGCATAGGGTGTGAGATGCGTTTAATTAAATAGTTTGACCTGGTTTAGATTAGATCTGAAGTTAGATATAGTTGGATAGCACAAACATAAAGTAGAACACCCTCATTATGTATATCATTTAGCTAAAGACCTTATCTAGTAAACCTTAATCGTATTATGACCTCAATCAGACTCATTGGTCTATTTGTTTAAAAGAATTCGGAGAGTAACCTAAGTGAAACTCTAAGTAAAATTTCATTATTTCGTCTTATGTACCATGAATTCGTTAGAGACTTAGTAACAGTAATATTATGTAACAATATATGTATGTGGGCTATTAAATTTTATATTAATGCGGAGATTTAATAATTTGTTTTTAATCTATATACAATAATCCTCAACAGGTGTTTACCATATACATCTATCTAACCGAGGTCAGAACTTCTTTAATACTTCTCATTTCATTACTTCTAAGAGACCTTAGCAATTTGCCTCCATCTGTTAACCTTCTATGCACTATCTCTGCTAGTTCTCAATCTCTGTTAAATAAAACCCTTATTTCATCATCTTTAAATCCGTATTATAACTAGAATAAACGAGTTTAAAAATCCTCATGCAAACATGGCTGCCATACTCCAGTTTAAGCTCTTCACAACCCCGTTAAGCACTGGTAAGTTGAGCTGCTTTCGCCCTCGGCTTATCTGCTCCTTCCACTGCACACACTCGAGTGAGGGTGCTTGTCACGTGCCGTTGACGTTGGAGCTCTCAGAACAACCAATGGTTGTCAGCTGTCAGTGCTGCGGACTGGCCAAGTGAGCAACTGGACAACTGGCCAAAGTGCGGAGAGGGTACAAAAAAGTTGGTAGCGAGTTTGCGCTTCTTTCGTTGACACTTGCGGAGCGACAACATGGTCATAAATTCTAATTACATATCAAAGTAGTTGTCAGCTACAGCAGCAGAAGAAGGCCCAAGGCCCAAGGGTGTCCGGGACAAATGAAATTAATTATGTAAATAAAAACGCTAGAGAGGAGCTCCATCAAAAATATGAAAATATTTCTCAACTAATTTCTTGAAATGCCCCAAAAAGGTAGCCAGAATTCGTGTCGCGCGTTTGATGCTCGGCTGAGCAGTAAATTTCATAAATCTCAGCGAAAAGCGAAAACGAAACGAGAAACTTTTCGTCTGTCCGTCGTCTGAGTTCACCTTTTACGGCACAATAATTTACATAATTTTTCTATATTATTTCACAGCACGGTGATGATTATTAAGTATTACGCTGACGTTGACGACGACGATGACGACCACGATTACGATTACGATTACGATTATTATTGGCGCCTTGTTTGGCTAACAATGCGACCTCGTCGAACCGGCTGCGACAATTACGTCCATGGGATCTTGGCCGTGCGCCACATGACGAAACCGAAACCCAAAACGAAACTGAAACCGAAACTCAAAACTGGCTCAGCTCCAACGGGGCTTTTGCTTTTCTATTCTCAGTTCTCTCTTCGCTTTGTTCTTCTAATGATATAATGAGCTGATCTGCAAGTTGTTCCATTCACTTTGCTATCTTTCGGATTTATCGCGGGTTTATTTTGTCATTTTGGTTATGGAACAAATTAATTAATGAATTGACTGTATTTTATCTTGATTTCTGATTTTGTTTTTTTTTATTTATGATTTCCTAATTCAATATTATAATAAATATTATAAAAATTATAGTTATTATTCAATTATAGTAATACTGATAGATATCACTTCTTTCCTTTCATTGTTTCTACCTTTATTTATTTGCTTTTTAAATCTGATTTGATTTGACTTTTTGTTGCTTATGGATTTCTTCTGTTTTAAGAAAGATTAATAATTTTTGTATGTGTTCAAATCAACTTAAGTTTATATATAAATGTATTCTGTTTATAGCAATAAGATAAATCTTTCTTCAATATTTCTATCTTGAATTTTCCTAAAACATTTTTGATTAAATGTTTCTCATTTTTCTTCCTTTTTAAACTTAAGAACTAACGCGCTTCCCGTATTAAAACTCACGCATAATAACGTTATTCGGTTGCAACATTTTACGAACCGCTGCAGATGTCAATGAAAATAATTGAAATTTATTATGCCGAGCCAAATGAGCGCACATTACGTATACGGCACGTTGAACAGCAGCGCAATGGCTCCATATTTTGTGTGCTAATTTGCAGTTGAATGGGGCTTTAATGCAGCAGCAACAAGAACAACGCAGCAGCAGCAGCAACAACCCACAGCAACAACAAAGGCAGCAGCGACGACAGCAGATGGCAAGCTGCATTGCCATGGTGAGCAGCAGCAGCAGCAGCCACACGCCGCTATCCCTTCCCATTCGCTGGCTGACGTTACGTGACATGACAGTAATTAACATAATAATCCATTTTGTGGCTCCATTGAAAGAAGCTGCCTGCAACACAGGCCGCAACCGACGACGAAGGCGACGGCGAAGGCAACGCGGGCAAATGTTATCCCTGCCGGAACCTGGCCGCATTTGGGTTAACTAGCTGGGCGTCAGCGGGTTAAGCCCCGCCATCACGACTCTCTCTATCTCTCTCTCTCACTCTTTCTCTTTATATCTTTCTCTATCTGCGTTACTACACAGCTGGCACGTTCGATTTAATCGCATATTAGATGAACTTGCCCCAGCGCGCCAATCCAATAAATTGCAATCCATCCGCAGTGCAATTTGCCCACGAAAATGTTCTCAAGGCTAGCTAAGCCTCTCCCCCCTCTCTCTCTCTTCTTATCTGTCTTTACTCTTCTCTCTTCCCCTTTTCTCTTTCCCGTTCTCTCTTTTCTCCTCTCTCTACTCCTCTCCCATTCCACTTACTTCAAAGTTTGTGCTTCAAACTGAAACTCAACTTTGTTCAACTCCTAAACAATTAAAAGGCTAAGCTCGAGGCCAAGAAACAGCCAAAAAAGCAGCCAAAAACGGCATAAAACATAATTTAATTAAATCAATAACTTAATTGCCGTACACAAGTTTTCGCATATAATTTTCACGCTGCGCAGTCGGAAATTTTATTTCATTTGCCAACGGAAAAAGTCGTTAAAAAAAACAGGCAAGAAAGTAAAGCTATTTAATACCCTTTGCCAAAAAGAGGAAAGTGTAGAAGGTATATAAATATATATACTTAAGAAGTTGAAACAGATAAGACTTAATAAAGATAACAATTTTTTAATATATATATCGACATTATATATATGTCGATACAGTAAACTATTTCTTGACTTTTTAATTATTTATTTTATTTATGTGTGACTTATATCTTATATCAGTTAAAACTTATATAAAACTTATGTCATTTACTGAACTTATAACCTATATATTTTACTGAACTTAACCAACACTGATTGTGAGTTAACGAAGATTTATGGCAGTTTTCGAAAGTCAAAGGTTTATTTAGAGAGGAGTATACTCAGAAAGTGGCTACTGTAGTAAAACGTTGTAAACGTTGTAAGTCGCCAGGCATAATAAAAGTAATGAAAACCAAAAACACTTTTAATTGTAAACAGTGTTTGTTAACGCCTATAAGCTATCGATAATTGTTGTGAAGTGAAATAAATTCAAGCTAAAAGCACTTCAATAAACGCAATAATACTTGAAAGAATTTATTTAAAGAATAAGTAAAAAAGAGTATAAAATGACTTCATTGCTGAAACTTAAGAATATAAAATAAGCCTTAAGTGACGCCACGAAAAGAGTCTCAAATTGTAAAAAAATGAATTGAAAATGAAAAGATAAAGCAATTCAACAGAATGAAATATCAAATAATAAAGATAAAATCAATATATATTATATACTTTACATCCCAAAGAAAGACAACTCCAGCTCAAAGGTTTTTTTATGGCTAATTTGCATTTAGCTGGCAGGCACAAAAAAGAAGATACATTTTTGGATTTAATCCGAGCTAAACGTTGACCATAAAAAACTACAACAATGGCAGTCGCAACAACAACAACTGGGCCACTCTTTCACTGCGCTGATGGCTTCCTGTCTTGGTTTTTAGCTTGGCTCGTAAACAATTCCACAGCCAAACTGGCGACACAGTCTGCGCAGACTGAAGACATCGTCTGCATGCGGAGGAGGTGCAGAGAAGGTGCCGAGGAGGTGCAGAGGAGGTGCGGAGGAGATGGAGACTCGACTCGACGAGATGAACTCTCTGACGATTGTCGACTGTGGGAAACAGACGCCGCAGCGTCTGCGGTTGCGTTGGGGGTCCGCGTGCGGGTGCGTATCGTGCTGGGGGCTGTGGGAAAGGCCTCGTCATTTATCGGATGTGCGTGTATATATATATAGATGTGTATAGCCCCCGTCAATATGTATGTATATATTATGTGCATAAATATTTTGCGTGCGTATTTTTGGAATTTAATTAATTTTTGCCATGCCATTTGGCATTGTTGCCATTAAACTTCCGCCGCTGAAATTGGCCAAATTAATAAGAGCGCACGGCCAACGGCAGTCGAGAGAAACAGAGAAAGGAACAACGAGAGAGGGAGAAAAAGAGAGAGACAGAAAGAGAGGACACTGGCGTTAATAGCTGCAACAGACATGCCTCCCCCTGGTCCTTTTCCTCACTTGCCTTGCTTTACCTTCTCTCGTTCTGCCTTTTCCGGATTCTTTGCCCTCCTTTTCCGGCGTAAAAAAAAGGAAAACACTTGACAAAGTTTTTGCAGTTGGCGCGTAATTAAAAAAGAGAAGAAGCCAAATGAAAATCTTCCCAAAAAAAGGTAAACTTAAAAATTCTGCAGTAATTCAGAAATTCATTCAGAAATGTTCTGAAGTCACATAAAATTTCATTAAACACAGCGAACAATTTCATTAAAAAGTTAAGCTGCTTTGCTTTTGTTTATAAATATACTGTTTCTGCTCTTTTCTTGAATATATTATTATACTTTAATAATAATTATTATTTCTTGTAGCCAATTTGCTGCTCCCAAGTCAAACAAAATAGGATTAAACACAGGAAATAATTATATTATATGAAAGAAGCATGAAAGGCAATGTCGAGTGTGCTCGACAGTGTTATACCCGTTACACTTTTGACCAAAGCGAATTAAATTTCTTAGTTATAAAAAAATTCAATTTATAAATAAAATAATAATAATAATAATAATAATTTTGCTAATACTTATTTTTCTTCATGTTTTAAAACATTTAAAAAGAATTTTATGCATACACTTAAAGTCGCCTATAGTCAAAATCAAAAGTGAATCAAAATTATATTTAAATTTAAATGTATTTTATTAAATTAAGATATAAATTGACACAGAAAATATCTGAATATATTTATACTTTTTCCCCTTTTTCCTTTAGAATTGATAAATATTTTTCATTAAGAAATCATCACATTTTCTTACAGCTAATTTGCCTCAGTGTGCACTCAGTTTCCCCTCTCTCTACCTCCTTTTCTCGCCTGCCAGCGCCATAAGGCACCAAAGTCCTTTGCAAAGTGAATACTTTTTTTCGTTGTTGACCGAACTTGGCTGAAAACAATTGCCAGCAAAGGCTTGAAGCAACAAAACCGGCTAAAGAAGACCACAAAGGCAGAGCAGGCAAGGAAGGCAGAGAGAGACGAGCAAATCGTGGCCCAAAGCGAGGGCAGCAGACTGAGCTGCTCTGAGCTATAATTCAACTCAGGGGAGGGGAAGAAAGGCAAGGAGATAGTGCGAGTCAGAGAGAGAGAGAGAGAAAAAGTAGTGAAAGAGAGGCAGATCGTCTGGCAGATAGCGGGGGCTTTGTAGAGAACCCACAGCAGCTGTCGATCTGCATAATGAAATCGCAGCCGCAGTCACAGCTGGTACCGTTAGCCGGGCTGCAGCTGCCGCAGGGCAAAAGGCCGCTGCCACCGTCGTCGGCGTCGTCGTCGTCGTCGTCGTCTTCTCTGCAGAAAGTAGAACCTGAGAAACTGAAAAATAATCGCCACGTTCTATTGTTGTTGCAATTCTCTTTGATCTGCAACGAGAGACAAACTTGCAACGTGCTGCACATTGTGCCTCCGCCTGACTGACACACTGCCACGCTGATTGATGGCAAGAGGGACGGAGACACTGCGGAGGGAGGGGGAGAGGGGTAACTGCTCAAGCTATGCAAAAATCGCTCGCTGTGGGCCGCCAATTTGCTGGCAATTTTCGCACATTTGGCCAGCTGCCGCTTTCACATTTGCACAACACGCTGCCAACTAACAATCCCCCAGTCTCCCCTTCCCCAACCCCTCCTTAGCCTTCCCCTACCTCCTCCTCTATGGCGCAATTACGTCAGTTTAGTCGCAGCGCCTAATTAACTGGGCGATAGCTGAGCTAGTAGCGCGCTCGGCCCGCTTCAAAATGTTAACCACTCTAATTAATTTTAATTAAGACTGAAGCAACCCGAATCTGCTTATGGCAGTGAGCGAAAGATGCAGAGAGAGAGAGAGACAGAGAGATAGAGAGAGAGCCCACCCAGTTTTCTCCCATACACAACACGCTTTCCACAATCATTTATAATCATCATCCACAAAAAGGTAGAACATAACTGAAAATAATTGCTGCATGCGTCGTCATTGTTGACAAAGGGGTAAAGGGGGTAAAGGGGTGGGGTCAACTTTATCTGTGCATCTCTGGGAAACCTTTGCTACAGATTGTTCTAATCAACTCTCTCTCTTTGTGTGCTTTTGCTATTAAATGCGAAATAAAGTGGAAAGAGTCTGCATACTTTGCATCATACAGGAAAACTTTACTTTTCAAGAAATATTATAGTGATATGTTTATTTGAAATTAGAGCAGTAGTTGGGGCTGGAGCGAACTTCAGTGTAGAATAGTTTGGAGAGCTTCAGGGCTAAGCATTTTAAGAGAACTGTCTGCGAAGATTTAATAATTTCCGAACAACCAAAGAAAACAACAGATTACCTAAAGTTGGGATTACTTACTTAAATTAATACCAAAACAAAAGGTTATTCTCTGCATGCCGAACCCTTGCGGGTTCCTAAATTAACAATGGTACCTATACTAGTGATATATAATGGCGAAGAACTCACTGGTATTGCGTATATTTAATACTTTGTCTTACTTTGATTGACACTGATGAACTGATGAACTAAGTGAATTCCTAAATGAAAACTTGTCTCCATACAAAAAACCTTAATTTTGACCGATTATTCCTATGGCAGCTATATGCTATAGTGTTCATATTTTGAAGATGTTTTATGATGTTTTGGTTGCAATATCTTGACAAATAATATAAGTTGACCGATAGTTTCTATGGCACCTATATGATATGTAAGCCCGATCCAGCTCATTCTGACTTCCATGCAGCATGCAGCATTAAGAAGTATGTGTAGGAAGTTTCAATATAAGTCCTAAACTGAGAGACTAGTTGCAAGTTACCTCTGCAAAGGTATAACTATCGGAATAAAGTAACCTATACTTCAACCTTTACAGAACCTTTACTTTAATTTAACAAAACAAACCTTATGCAAATACTCGTAATATCGTGTACCTTCAGTACGATTTCTGCATAACCAGTCGCCATAACTTTTCTGTCTTGTTCACTGCGTGTTTACAGCTTCAGTTCTATAACCCTCCCCACCTTCGTAACATCTACAGTAACCTTAAACGCAATCTTCTATTATATTCACAAATAAGGCACTTAAAAGGAACTTAAGCAGTTCTTATTCATCTTTTTATTGACAACTAAAGTCCATAACTCGATAAGCTGACAATGGGTGAGGGTGAACCCATACACTTGCAGGCACGTACAAACACTCACACACACACTTTCTCACCTACACTCAGTCACACTCACATACATATACATTCACACCCATACATATCTGTTGCATCACATCGCATCAGGGAGCTTTTCATTGTGCAAGCACAAAACCCTTTTACAGTCTGCAGTATCCGTGTGTATCTGTGTTTATATCTGTGTTGGTATGTGTGTGTGTGTCTGTGTGTGCCTGTAAGTTAAAGGGTAATTTCAGCAGAAAAAACACCTTTTCTTTATTGCGTTTTTATGGCTGCCTAGATTTATTTTTAGTACGGCGCTGGCTTTTGTTTCATTGCCCCGGTGAATACCATACAACAAAAGAATGCTGCTGCTGCTGTGGTTTTTCGGTATTTCATGTCATGCAATTAATCAAAAAATTGTTTGCACCTTGCTGTCCGTATAAAAAACAAAAGAGAGAGAGAGGCGCAAAAAGAGAGAGACAGCAAGAGCAGCTCGGTCACGTATGGCATTACGCACTTCCGTTTCCGCCCAGCTCATGCGTCAGTCCATCCGTCCGCTCGTCTCACTCTGGCTCTGGCTCTGGCTGTGACAGAGCACCTCACACCTCGTCACCACGTCACCCCCTCGCCCCTTCACCCACTCCGTGCCACACTACGTCAGGGCTTTTGTAATTTCCTCTGTTGGCGCAGCGAACAAATAAAAAAATCACCCAAAAATCAAAAAGTTTTTATTGTACTTTGCGCTCTTCGTCGTTCGTCGTCTTTGCTTGTTCTTTTTTTCTTGTTGGTTTACGTTTTGTCTCTGGTTTTTATTAATTTTGCACGCGCAAAATTTTTGTGATTTATGAGGCGCAAAAAGCAACAGCAACAGCAACAACAAGCAAGAAGAACCAACGCGACAAACTCGCATTTTGCAGACAACACGACGCGACACATTGGCCACATAACCCCACAAGAAGAAGAAGGTGGGGCAGAGATTGTTTATGCAAGCAGAGAGAGAGGGGTTCAGTGTGTGTTTGTGTGTGAGCTGAGTTAAGAGCTTGTTGTGACTAGGTACTCTGGGTAAACTTTGAGGCGGGCAAAGCAATATCCTAGATGTTAATCTGTTGTGGGAAACTTTGCTCCTTTAACGTGATAGATGATTAACTTGGGAATTGGCTTCTGACTGTTCCATTGACAGTTGAGGAGAAGTGGCTGGAACTGAACTGGTTCAACATATACATGTAAATGGAATAATAATATGAATAATTCACATTTTCTGTGTTTTCATTGCAAAATATTTCTCAGAAATTTCATTGGCTAACCTAGGTGGTTTGGTTAGGTTTTTGTTAGGGCTTTATTCTGCAAAAAGATTTAAATATGCAATGAAGTGATTGACGTAGTTCATAGCTGAGCTATAAAAAGAAATTCCAAGAACTAAACCAATTAAATACCATACTTCATTTCAAAAAAGCAGCACAGTGTTTTTGATTGATTTTTTAAAGGGTGTGTTATTTTCTTTGCTTTAAACTGCCCCTTAAATAAATATTTAGCTTGACATTACTCTGATTTTGTCAATTTTAAATTTATTCCACCTTAGTGACTTAAACCTCATTTCAAAACAACAGTACATTCTTTTTAATCGCTTCTTTATAGGTTATGTTTTGTTATGTTTGCTTTTACCTTAAATACATTTTTAGCTTGACATGCACTCTAATATTTTGAATTTTTACGCTATTTCCTTTAAATTACTCATAAAATACTATACATGAATGAACTTTAGTGTGCGTGCTACCTTTGTGATTTTAACTTCATTTGAAAACAGCAGTATAGTGCTTTTAATTGATTTAATAACGATTATATCATTCTATTTTTATTAATCTTTCACGGAAATGAATTTTTAGCTTGACTTATACTCTGATTTATCAATTTTCACGCTTATTTCTCATCAAATACTATACACGAATAATTTTTAGTATATTTGTGCCCTTGTAAAAACAGCTAAACCAATTTATTAAATATTATTTTGTTGGTGTTTGAACCTTTCTTTGAATGGATTTTTAGCTAGAAATGATTTCAAACATTGGCAAATTAAACGCTGATTTCCCTCAATTAGCCAGCGAGCTGTCGTTACTTATGTCAATTTGGCCAATTGATAAATTGGGCATCTCAAACAGTCCATTAATGCTGAATTTTAACCATTACTGTGAATTGATTGGCAATTGGACGGAAAAATCTTTTACTGAAAAAAAAAAACGAAATTCGGAAAAATTGACAAACCAACGAACATGTAACCTAATGTAGAGAAGAACAAGAATGACAGCTATAGTCGAGTACAGATCACCGAAATTAGTTCTGTAGCATTCAATTTTTGTGCTTAGCGTAGTTTGTATTGCATAGCTCCAGGCGACGCAATGGAAATCAATACGCCACTGACTTTATTTCATGTATAACTTCTTAATTTATTACTCGTTTGCAACCAAACAAAATCAAACGGCTTTTGTGCTCACAAAAAATGAGTTTCAGTGTGAATATCACATGTTATTTGATTTTTATTCTTTTTTTTAGGACGAAAGTAGGCGTAGCCAAATTCTTATTCAAAATTTTTTGGGCGCCCAGCTCTTATAGTCTCTGAGATGTTCGCGTTCATATAGACAAGCGTAACTATATTGACTTGACTGTTGAAGAATTTATATAATTTGTAGTGTCTGCTATGCCTCCATAGGCACAAAGTTATAATACCCTTCTACCTTATTCTTTGTATTATTATCCCACTTTCTCCAAAGTTTTAAAAGAATTGTTCCATAAATACAAATTTATTTTATAGAACTGTGATAACTTCTCCCTAACTATCCCTACAGGGCATTTTCCCGCTTACTATACCCCATTTAAAAGCACTTTTCTCTGGTTTTTTATTGTATATCACAGATTTTGCATAATTGAAGACGCGCTGTCAACTGTCGCATTCATGGGCTTACTTCCCCCTCCCACTCCACACTCCCCCTCAACTTGTTGACAGTTGTCAGCTGGTGGCCCGTGGCTATTAATTTGTCATGCATTGTATTGATTTCACATGAATCATGCAATATAAAACTTAATGCGTTATAAACAGCATTTTCCTTTTTGGATTTTCAACCTCGACTGCAGCTCGATGTTTCCCCTAATGGCTGTAATTATTGATAATACAGTGTGTACACACTGGCCCTCTTGTCTGTCATTATGCTAATGTCAGAGCTGACGGCTCAGGTATACCACGCCGATTAGTTCAGGTGCTAAGCTGTCAACACATGCCCAAACAAAAAAGGAAATAATTGTGCGTTATGTTTTGCTTTGTCTCACTCTCCTCTCCCCTCTCTTCCTCTATCTCTCTCGCTCTATATACCCTAGATTCTCATCTTGTTTGCTCAGTCAGCAGCAGTGACATGCAATTATTTATACATTATTTTGGTGGCGTAAATATTGGCCATGGACTTTGTTGAAAGCCCACGAAAGCCGAGCGCAAACAAAGCCACGCACCACGTTGCGAATACGCAACGTGCGACCAAAATAATTGAGAGTCGACTTCCTGCAGTTGAGTCGAGAGGCGTAGTTAAGGCTTTGTACTTAGTACAGCAGGTGGGAAAACTTTAATAAAGAAATCTTTTCAAGACTAAGTTAATATTTCACTTGCAAATTGTGGCAAACTGTTTACGATTTATTCGCCTTGCAAACTTATTGTATCAATTGCTTAGGCTGTCAATACAACAAACAATATGTCAACATGTCACTTTGCATCAGCATAATGTGCATTATTCAACCCGCTGTTGCCGTCTTATGCCTTCCACTTTGTGAAATTCATATCGAATTACCCCCATAACGGAAGCGTCCTTTGTGAATACTCGGCGATATCTGCGAATCACTCAGCTGGCTGGATACTTTATCGGCTCCCCGACGACGACGACGACGGCACTGCACAGCTTGCCTTAAGCACGCGATGCCTTCGTCTTCAATTTCAATTCAATCTTCAATTGCTTTTTCGGCAGCACACAATTCTTACTGTACTCCCGCGTGGCTCTGTCAGTCCGTCCATCGACTCCCTTCTTCCTCAGGCAGTCTGCCCGTCCGTCAGTCAATCAGTCTGTCAAGCATTCAATCAGTTCGCCTGCTTTCAATAGGCAGTCCGAGCTTATCGACAGCTGCTGATAGCCCCAGGGGGGAGGGGGCGGGGACGGGTACGTTTGCTCTTCACTGGTCTGGCTGATAAGCCGCAGACAGCGCTGTGAAGCGAACCCTCTTCATGCCCTACAGCAAATTCAGCAAGTCACGAACAGAAGAGAGAATGAATCACAAGTGAAGTGCGAATGATTTGGACATTTGCAAAGTAGAAAGAGAGAAAAACTAAACTTCAACTGAACAGGGTGTTGTTGCTAATAAGCAGCATAATTGTAGGGTATCTCCGAGTCGAGCAGTCAACTGTAACTTCCCTTTTGCTGTCAGCTTAGCCCGAAACGCTTTCATCTACTTGTTGCTGATAAGCGCATTTCAACTCAAACACGCACACTCACATACAGACACACAAACACACACACACACACACATGCAGACAGGAATACAACTGCACACCCACCTGCACCATGTGGCAGCAGGTGCGACATGCTGTGAGCCTTTTAGGTGGCACATTTAGGTGGCAGCGCGTTAGGCCGAATTTATGGCTAACCCCTCGAGAGAGAGCGAAAGAGCCGCAAAATTTTAACGTTTGGCAGATTCAAAAGCCATTTAAATGGCGCCATAAAATCACTTAAGTGTGTTTTGCTGTACAGTGTAGAGCGTGAACACGTACAGCGTAGCCTACTCACAGGCGTCCAGGCCGCAGAAACGAGCCCAGTTTGGCACAACCCAAAAAAGAAACCACGCACACACACACGCACACACAAATTGCACATTTGCATGCGTAGCAGCGTGTGTGTGAAGGGAGTGTGTATGCGTGAAGGTTGTGTTTGTGTGTAGGGGGTGTGTGTGAGTAGGCCTTGTACGTGGTCGGCTCGTGTTGGCCATAATCCTAGGAGAATACAACCGCATTGCTGCTGTCAAGCGAGGGCGGCTCCAAGCGTACGAAATTTGTTATAAATTAAGATTGATACCATATGTGTGCGAAGAAGAGGGCTATATATAGCTCGGGTTCACTTACCTCTCTCTCTATCCCTGTCTCTCTCTCTATGTGTGGCTGCTGCCTATGTGAAATGGCGTCTGTAAGAAAGCAAACGATGAAATAGGAGTCATTAGTCGCTTGCAGTAAAAATTGATTGTACGAATATTTATGATTATGGAAAAATTAGCAACATTTTATAGCAGAATTATAGCATTATTTTGCACACAATGTGTGTGCTAAAAATGGTATAGCAGAGTGTTGAAGAAAGTCTGACAGAGGCTGAAAAACTCAAGAGTGCAAATAGAAACAACTAGAATAGATATAAAACCCAAATCAAAGCTTGCTCAATCATTAAACACCCTGTACTCTAACAACTAAATAACTTCAGTACTTGTATTCCGATTAGATGGCAATTTAAGTAGAGCTGTTTAGGTTCTTATCATTATTATTTGTAAGTCAAAACGGACAAATTAATGTAGAACATAAAACACAATTGCAAAGTATAATTAATGTGCGTATGATGTAGATAAATCTTTATACAAAATTTTATGTCTCTAGGTTACATAATAACTCAGATCTGCGTGGCCATACAGACAAAATGATGTACAAACTGAACATAGGCGGACTTGTCTGAGTAGAGTTGACTATTAACCTTGAGCAAGAACAATAAGTATACTTAAATAAAAATATACTTCATTATATAGCCCTGCACAAAGTTAGCATACTCTATAATATTTCCAATAGTAAAAGAGTATAAAAACTTGAAAACCACATGATAATTTAATTAAAGCACGAGTAACCTCGCCAAACCAAGCAACCCTGGTCAAATGTTACGAAAAAGATTACAGATTACAATAAAACTAATGTAAATATTTGACAATGTTTACAAACATTTCGTTGACTTGGGATGGAAATAAGTGTTCAGCTCATACGAATACCGTAAGCTGCACTTACTATGTAAGAAGGTTATCCTCACAAGTACATACGGAAATAATCAACATACGTCAGTGCTTGAGATAGACTCTCTGGTGAGCCCCCGTGTGAGCCCCGAAATGAAAATTTTTCGTTCAATTCGCACCCAAACAAAAGGGCGATACCCCACGCGCAATGATCTGTCTTCAGTGCAATGCGATAACCGATGCTGAACTCGACCGTGATAATTGTTTTGTCAAGTTCTCGACCCAAATTTAAGTGCGTCTAGACGCTATGAAATTAGAATAATCTGTGGCACATGTAAGCCCGATAGTTGACAATATTTATTACAGAATTCTTATCTGCACGGATGGTAATCGCCTGGTGGCATGTTTGCGCCGCGAGAAACCTCAGGAATCCAGAAAGAACTGACGGAGCTTTGCTCAATCGTCTCCCGGGGATCGAACATGCTTTCATCTCGTGCCCCGTTGTTTGGAACCAGTTTGACGAAATAGTGATGTGACAATCAAAAAGGCAACAACAAGAACAAATACCATAATAAATCACAAGACGGAAAGCGTATAAATTGACGATCAGCAGTCCGAAGAACAGACAGTCCGAGAGTAAACTTCGAAGAGTCAACTCAAAAAAAAAAAACAATCAAAATGAAATTCATGGTAAGTCGAAATTTAGGACAACACGAAGATCCTTGGTAAAGTTCTTGTTCTAATCATTCTGTGCCTCCTTTTGATTTGCCCCGCAGCTGGTTACATTCATCGCAGTTGCCATGCTCGCCTTTGCATCGGCCCAATGGGGTGGTGGCTTCGGCGGTGGTGATCAGCAGCAGCAGCAGCAGCAGGGTGGCTTCGGTGGTGGCTTCGGCGGTGGCTTCGGCGGTGGTGAACAGCAGCAACAGCAGGAGGGAGGCTTCGGAGGCGGCTTCGGCGGTGGCTTCGGCGGTGGTGAACAGCAGCAGCAGCAGCAGGGAGGCTTCGGAGGCGGCTTCGGCGGTGGTTTCGACCAGCAGCAGCAGCAGCAGCAGGGAGGCGGCTTCGGCTGGTAAAAATTCCTGACTCAATTCCTACCTTAGCCAAAGTGTTCCGTTATGTTTCTGTTACCGAAAATATAAAATCATTTTTAAACAACATTTGATCAACTTATTAACAGAAGGTAAAACAACATCTCGTTAATCCTTGGTAGGTATTCTTTATCTTTGAGAGAGTTTTAACCATCTTAGGTAGACGCATCTTTATTGCCATCTTTGCATGGCATTGACCTCTAATAAACATTTTAGTCGTAAAGAGGCCAAACCGCAAAGTTGTCAAGCATTAGCAAAGTGTTCGTAATTTATTTAATGTGCTAATTTGCTTATGGCAAAAGTATTTAACCCTATCCCAGCCCACCCCATTGGGGAAATAACATATACATATGTGGATAGAACTGGTTAAAGATATTGAAAAGCTAAGTAAACTAATTATGTAGGCAGGGTAGCCACAAAAATGCGTACATTTAAATGCCACATGCGGGCCGAGATGAACCGTAAGGAAACCAGAAAAAAATGCAGCTTAGATCAATCCTCCAACCAGTTTAAGGCAATACAGATTCGACAACCTTAAAGTCAACAAAACAAAATAAAATGTAACAAATTTTGTAGAAATTTCCCATCAGCAGTCCAAAGAACAGACAGTCTGAGAGTTAACTTAGAGGTGTCAAGTCAGAAAGAAACCTATCAAAATGAAATTAATGCTAAGTGAAAATATCGGACTGCATTAGACCCCTGAAAATGTTCACGTTTGGCAGCTGCGTATGTTTATCGCAGTTATCATGCTGGCTGCTGCATTGGCCCAAGACTACGAACCGGAGCCCGAACCAGAACTCGGACCTTTTCCTGACTTCTAATCACTAAGTCGAGTAACTGTCTTGAATTACTTCAAAATCTATTGATTACATTTTAAATCGGTGCTAATTAGTTTGTGCTAACTGTGTGCTAATAAATTAAACCTGTTTAACCTTGTTATCATAGTTGGTAGTGCATTAACATTTTTTTACTGCCTTAGTTATTTAAAAATAATCGTATTTGGTTATGTGAGTACCGGGTATATCACTGTCGAGTACATTGGAAAGTAAGTTATCGTATCTTATTTTCGAAATCGATACAACATTTTTTTTGTGAGTCAAACGTTTTTTTTTGGGTATATCAAATTCTATAAAATGCTGTCGTGCTATGCGAAGTGTGTAGAACCAGTTTGATAGCAATAGTTATGTGACAATGAAATAATTAAGACCACTTTGAATATGAAAATAGTATAAATTGACGACCAGCACTCCATAGAACAGACAGTCTGAGAGTTAACTTTGAAGAGTCAACTCAGAATCAAAATCAATCAACATGAAATTCATGGTAAGTCGGAATATAGGACTGTGTTAGATTCTTGATAATATTCACTTTTCAATCTTTTCTTTCCTACTACGTCCTTTCGCAGCTTCATATCTTCATTGCATTTTTCATGCTGGCTTTTGCACTGGCTCAAGATTTGCCGGATCCCGACTACGAACCGGAGCCCGAACATGAATATGATCCCTATACTGACTTCTAATGACTAAGTGGAGTGACTGTTTTGAATTACTTCAAAATCTATTGATTACATTCGAATCGGTGCTAGTTAGTTTGTGATTACTGTGTGCTTATAAACTGAACCTGTTTAACCTTGTTATCATAGTTGGTTGTGCATTTAAATTAGGTTTACCACCTTAATTATTGGTTTTGTTATTGCCTTTATGCTCGTATACAATATTTAAAAATAATTGTATTTGATAAGGTATGTAGCGGGTATATCACAGTCGAGCATATTGGAATGTAGCTTTCTTGCTTATCGTATCTTATTTTCGAAATCGCTGCAAAATATTTTCGGGTATCTTAATTTCTATAAAATACTGTCGTGTTATGCAAAGTGCTGCAAATGTTTGGCACACTCTTTGTCCGTATTTTGTTGTCCAGAACCAGTTTGATAGCAATAGTTATGTGACAATGGAATAGGCAATAGCAAAAACAATATTTAAGACCACTTTGGAGATGAAAATAGTATAAATTGGCGACCAGCAGTCCGCAGAACAGACAGTCCGAGAGTTAACTTTGAAGAGTCAACTCAGAATCAAAATCAAACAACATGAAATTCATGGTAAGTCGAAATACGTAGGACTGTGTAAGATTATTGATAATATTCACGTTTTAATCTTTTCTTTCCTCCTTCGTATTTTCGTAGCTGCTTCTATTCATTGCTTTTGCCATGCTGGCTTTCGCACTGGCTCAAGAGGACGTACCGGACCCCGGCGCCGAACCAGAAACCGAACCTGAACCTGACTACTAATCACTAAGTAGAGTAACTCTCTTGAATTACTTCAAAATCTATTGATTACATTTTAAATCGGTGCTAATTAGTTTGTGCTAACTGTGTGCTAATAAATTAAACCTGTTTAACCTTGTTATCATGGGTGGTTGTGCATTTAAAATGTTTATTTTAAAATTACTTTTTACTGACGCATCTTCAGCAACTTGTTAGTGACTCTCTCTCGCTAGCTTCGCTCTTGGAGCGCGTTCTCCAGAGAAGATAACTACTCACTTCTTGTTTATTTATGCATTCTCACTTCGAACTTCTCAAACCTTGGCATTGCCATTAAATTATTATTAAATCATTAAATCAACAACATTAGTTTATCAGTCTAAATTGCTGTTTAAGTTCAGATCTAAAGGAAAATCGCTAATCAATTACTGCAGCGAACTTGAAACTTGGCAGCAAAGCTCTGCGAACGGAACTCAATACAAAATACCTTAACAGGGGGGCATCGTGCTTAATCAAGTGTGAAATCTTTAATCAAGTCCATCGAGCTATTGTTGTGCCCCCCTTTCTGGTGTGACCAGCTGCTGCCAGTGGTTCGACAATTCGATTCCAGTCAATGCAACGCAGCTGTCTCTGGGGCTTTACCTGGTCTGACCTTTTTTTTTCACAGTTCCCATCGCAGCACAGCCCTCCCACGCTTTAGCCATGCCCTCCCTGTCTCTTTTATCCCCCCTTTCTCTCTCACTCTTCGTCTGTCTCGTTGGCAGATCTCGAGCCTGCTGGCTGTCAATTAAAAAGCTGTCGCTTCGAGTGGCCCAGGCCCTGAGTGCCACGATTTGTTGCCAGTTGGTTTCAGCTAAAGAAAAAAGAGGCAAGGGAGAAAAAAAGCTAAAGCGAAAAGGAAAAACGGTAAAAACGTTTTCCTTTGAGCTACTTTCGAGTGCGAATTAAATGAATTAGCTGTAAATGCGATTGCAATTAACGGTGAAAATGTTTTGGCAAGCTGACAAAGTGAATCGACAAGGTGAGAAAGAAATGCAGGCACGAGTTGAACCCCAGTTTGGTAAGAGAACTCCCGATGGTGTACTACCAAAATGGTCTGAGCTGTGTAGGCACTTACCAAATCCAGTTCTAAGCCAACTTAGCTTGTCCAAATGTAGCCAAGCTTCAAGATAATTGTCAGTGATCGTTCTCAAGTCTTTGCCATGGCTGTTTAACTCAGATAATTCCCATCATAGCATCAACTATTCATTGCGCATTGCAGAACGGAATAGAAAGTAAAAACGGCGAGAGGAAAAAAAGCCAAGAAAATGGATTTAAATATTTTATTAAACTTGAATCAAGCCACAACAACAGCAACAATAACAATTTCTGAGGTTGCAATGGAAAAAGCAAAACCAAAGACAATTAAAAGAAAAGAAAAGAGACGCAAACTGAGCAACCAAGCAAACTGAAAGAGCCAGGAGAGAAGTAACAAGAGTGGTAAGAGTGGATGGCAAGACTGCTAGATACCCTACAGGTCGAATGTATCTAACTGATGAGTGGGAAAAATATATGCGCATATTGCCTACAATATTCAGAATGCAAGTAGACACAACGAGAAATGAATACCTGAAAAACACAGTACAAATATGAAAACATATAGTAAGATTGCCTTCATCAATATACCCCATTCAGCCCACAGTCAATGTGCCACAGAGAAATGCCACAGAGGCGGCGCGACGCTTGAAATCGTGATCTGGGCAGCACATTTAAGTGGGTCAAATCTGTGCATGGGGTCGGGCTAGCTGGGTTGGTATTGAAATAGGTAACTAAAAGATATTACGACCATTATAAGGGGCAACCTCTGCAGCAGCTGCATTGAAGAGTGGCAAATGCAAATGCAAATGAAAATGTAAACGGGCAAAAAGTTTTGCGTTCAACTTTTTTAGAATGTGCAGAGCGATGCATGCAAATGCAGAGTTGAAAGAGGAGGAGGCATAGCAGAGATGCTACAACCTCAGAACTCTCAGGGCTGAGAGCAAAGTTTTAATCATATGTATGCCGGGGAAAAGTAAAAAGTGCAGAGTAAAAACTTCATTAATTTGCGAAGAGAACTTTGTGAAACGCGTCGCGAATAAGTGCCTGCGAAAGGGTTCACAATGCGGACAAGGAACAAAACCAGAGCCGAACTGTGAAAGCTAAGCGAGGCGAGCGCATAAATGAAGGGGCAAAATTAAACAGCGGGTTATGCACAACTAGCAAATATCCTGTAAAGAAAGAGGAGAAGATATGGAAGGTACTGGACAACTGAGATTGGAGCAAATGAACTGCAAGACGGAACTATACCCTGCAATAATAGAAACAATTCAGTATGTAAGGCTTTGCATTTAATTTGTATAAACCCTATAGTGCATTTCCATTAACAGGGTTACAGGGCCACATGCATATGCATCAAACAAGGTAGGGTATGCAAAACAGTATTAAAAGCAACTGTTGTGTGGGCTCGACTGTGATTTACCCACTAACCACCAGGCCGAAATGATTTCTTAAATATCTTTTGTCCATTTTGTGGTGCATACTTTGTGGAAGGGTCTTTGAAATCAGTAAGTCCTATAAATTATTTCTTAAACAACTTCTATATTAATTATCCGATCGCAACCAAATTTTATAATATCATTTAGGCGTTAACAGTTGTGTTCATTGAATTCGAATTTTATTGATTTACGGGGGCAGAAAGGGGCTTGAATCTAAAGTATACTTGATCTTTACAGACAGTCAGATAGACAGTGAAACATGTTTATATCAACTCAGCTGTTGATGCAGATTAAGAATACATATTGTATGTGGGGTTTGTCACGCCTCTTTTCGCTTGTTAACATACATAGATTTTGGGTTGGCACAGAGTCATAATACCCTTCTACCCTTAGGGTTAGCGGGTATAACTACAAAGCAACCGTTGCGGCTGCAGCCGTTGCACATTTTATGCAAATACTAAGCTTAGCTAAGCGAAACACAGCGAGAATAGAAATAGAGAGACGGAGAGAGAGAGAGAAGGGAGAAACGGAGGAGGATGAAGAGGGAGAGAGATGGAGAAGAGAGGGAGATACTAGCGAGGCTGGGCGAGCAGGACTTGAAAACTTGGTGCCCAAAGCGTGACTAGAGACATATAAATAGGGGCGTCACCAGCCGCAACAGCATCTGTCTCCCCAACGCCTCCCTCCCCCTTGCACTGCTCACACCACGTCCCTCTAATCCACTTCCCCCTTGCCCGTCCACGCCCCGTTATGCATATGTAGAGCTTGCTCGTCGGCAATAAACTGTTATGTTATGTGGCCAGGGCTGCGTTGGGCCACCTGCATGTGTGTGTTGGAGGGAGACAGCAAATGCGTGTGATGCTGCGGTTTGGATGTTGCAGGGAATCTGAAATTGATTTTTCATATTTAATGCTGCAGCATAACACGAAGTGAGCTAAAAATTGCATAAAATGTTGGCAGCCGGCGAGGGCAGCTCGACAAGTTTCACATGGCGCACAAATTGCAGCTGGCGACGCGGATTCAATTTGTTGTACAGTGTTAACACGCTGTGACGAGCGCCCTAAGGGGCAAACACTATACACGACAAAAGCCTCGAATTGCATCGGGTAGATACAGATACTTATACAAAGTTACAGAGATATAAAGTGTATTTAAATGTATCTTCATGTGTCCTTCTCTCTGTCCTTACATCTTTATGCAGTGCATGCATATGAAGTTGCCTCAAAACAATCGCATGCACTGCTACTGTTCAGGCTCATGCATAAATACAGATGCTGCGCTGAAAGTATCTTACGGATGCAGCCAGCATCGGCAACTGTTGCACGTTCCGCATTGCACGTTGCATGTTGCACGCCTTGCAGCCTCCGCTTATGCAAAACATTCACAAATATTCGACAACTGCTTCGCTTTTATGCATTTATGCAGCACCCTGATCCTGCTCAATGTCGCTGCCAATGCGTCGCTATAGTCTATAAAGTGAGTGGTTGACAAGGGAGGGGGAGTGGAAGGGAAGGACGGGTTATATAGCAGTACTCAATCATGCTGTAAGCCAGGCAAACGCAGTAATAACTCGATTGCAACTGCCAAGGGGGGTGTCAGTGGGTTCCATCCTCTCTCTCTCGGGGAATAGAGGGACACGGAGAGGGAGATTGACATCGAGTCGACGTTCAAGAATAACAGCAATAACGACAAACCCGAAACCGTAACGGAAACCTCGAAATGCAATTCAATTGTCTGATTGACACGCCGCGGGCACTGATGATGTTCGTTCTTGGCCATAAGCGGAGTTATGACTCTTTTGAGAGAGGGTAGTTCGATGAGTATGGTAGTTGGTTATTGTTTACTGCAACTGCACTTACTTTATGTACGATAAATAAACAATTGCAGTGAAACTTTGACCGGTCTAGGACAAAAAAAATAAATATACGTAGGGTAAACAATGCTTGCTAAAAAGGGTGTCCACTTTAAAGAGGTGTCTACACTAAAGAAGTGTCTGCTTAAAAGGGGTATGCTCTTATAGTGGTGTCCGCTTGAAAAAAATCCTTTGAAATAATGTGTCCGTCTTAAAAAGGTATCCACCCAAATAAAGTGTCCGCCTAAGAGGATTGTCCAGCTTATAGGGGAATACGTTTTAAGGAAGTTTTCGCTGTGTTTGAAAACTTTATTCAAGGTTACTGCTTAAATGGAGTTTCCGCCGTAATGACGTGTCGCTTTTTCAAGAGGTGTCAGTTTTAAAAGGGAGTTTTCACTATATTAGTAAAATTTATTCAAGGGATGTCCGTTTAAAACTGTCCGCAAAAAAAGGTGTTCGCTAGGAAAAAATAGCCATTTAAATGGAGTGTCTGCTTAAAACAAGTGTCCGGTCAAACAAAAAGGTTTAGAGGAGTTTTTGCTGCATATAAAAAAACAACGTTGAAAACTAATAATTTTAATGTGTACGCAAAAAATTCATAAAAAATAATATAATTAAAACAAATAATTGTGAAATTTGATTCTATTAAATTTTATTAGCTAGTTCTAGCTGGGTTTTGCCTTTATTTTAAGCCTTTTCAGTATCGAAACTCATGTAAAAACTTTATCTTTACCACCAAAAACCTCTTTCTAACTGTAAGTAAATCCTAAGTGCCTTATAATACCCAAACAGTTTTAGCCAGCTGATGCACTTTTATGTTATTCGACGTTTTAATAAACCTCAATTCTTTATCTCTTAATTCCTCTCTCACCAATCCCCCCGCCCTTCCCTGTTCAATCAATTGAAACTTAAGCCAACTCGTTAGAAGACTCTCGTCATATTTGCTCGGGCCCGAAGCTGTTTCTTTTCTCTCAGTTTTTTCGTTGTTCATTTTGAGGCTGAAGATGAGAACGAGGACGCAGCTGAGCTCATTTCACACACACACATACACACACACACACAGTGTGCACTCACATGGCGCGACTCGTAAAAAGCTCATTAAACAAAACGTTGATGCCGAACTGACTGACTGTCTGACTGGCAGCTCAATAATTGTGGGCGGGGAGGTGGAGGCAGATAGCGGGGGTACTCGCTTTAGGATCGACACATCATTATGCAAAATCTGACGAAAGTAACTGTAACTGCGCCGTCAGATATCTGTAAGAGAGAGAGAGAGAGGGACTGAACATGTCTCTGCATGTGTGTGCATGTCTGTGCGTGGATGTATGCGCCGCTCTGTTGATTTATGAAAAACAAAAACAACAAACAATTCGCTGTCAAAATAATTACAGAGCTGACATTGCGGCGACATGTAATTAACATAAAATGCGTATCTGCGAGATACACTCAAAGCAACTAAAGATACAGATACAGATACAGATACAGTTACAGTAACAATTACACTTGACTGCCACGTGCAACGGCGACCAAAGCAAACGTTGCGTTGATAACTCGCGCCGCACACATGTGATATGTATCCATGAGATACAACGGCAACGCCAGTTACACGTTACACGAAACACGTTCATGAATCTTCCCCTCCCACTCACTTCTGCGCCCCCTCTCTTTCTCACTCCCTGCACCGTTTTATGAGCGTTGACCAAATTTGATTAACCCAAATTCTCGTAAGCTGCCCCCGGTTTTTTTCCTGTGCTTCGTTTTCCTCGTTTAACGCGCGCTTCTTATGACATTTTCATTCATCGTTTTATGGTTGAGTCTGGTTTTTCTGACACTTGGCCCCGCCCCCATTAATTGAACTGCCCGCGAATTATCGGTTTCTCCCGTTGAGCCATCAAAAGTTGCGTTAAGAGGTTTAACAATGTTAGCTCTGGTGCCAGATACAAATGTATCTTTATCTTTATGCGGCGCTGCCCAGGTTCGATACACATAATAGAGCTATTGATTTTACGAGCCAGACCTTGAACCTGCCACGGAGAGAAAGAGAGACTGGGAGGGAGAGATAAGCCACTTGTTTTCTGGGCCTAATTAATAACTCAACTCAACTTGGGCCTTGATTAGGTCGTAATTGCCCAAGGTCTGGCCTTGCCAGGCATATTAATATGAGATCTAATCCCAATCTCTGCCAGTCGTGGTCTCATGGGTATAATCTTTATTACATGCGCACTTGTAATAGAATTTCAAATAGGTAATTTCATTAGTTCGCTGCCCTTAAGAAGAAGCACCAAGTGCAAAAGCATAAGGTTTGCTTGAGGCTAAGTTTGCTTCTATTATTTTATATATTTCCGCCAGTTGCCGCATTCTAAATTGCATAACATATAATTATTTATTAACTTATATATAATTTACCATTTTTTTTAAATTATTAACAAAAAAGAGAATGATGCTTGATATATGCCGTAGTTTGTATGTTTATTTGTTATCCATATACATTTGTTATTTCTCATCACTTCTTATTTTTTAAATGCCCTATAATATCTAAAACTTTAAAAGAATTGAAACACTGTTTCTACAACGATGTACAATACAGAATGAACAGCAACAGATATTTCTTGCTTCGTATTTTGAAAGCTTTGAAGGCTTTTAAAGTTTGTAAACACAATTTACTAATATTTTAACTTCATTTGTGCCGTTCTTTCTTCAATTGTGTCTAGTGTAAATTCAGCAGCTCAACTCTGTAAAAAACTTAGATAACTCAAACATGAAACTTTCTCGCATCTTTCTTAAGGTTTTCCTCGCTCTGAGCTTGTGCTTAATCAAGCGTTGATTATGTGGCATTAGTTCTGTGCAACTTTCGTAAGCCACAGCAGCCACAGCATCTAGAACAGGCTTGTCTTGAGGCAGTTGAGCAGAAGTTTTGCAAAGCACTTAGTTAGCTAAATAAAACATCTACTCAATTAGCATCATCATCATGCCAGATCCCATAGGACAAGGTTGGTTGGTTGGTCAGAATTGACATACGATATATGTATATGTATTAAGAATTCAGAGCTGGACAATGCACAGCAAATGTGGCATGCAAATAATTTAAGCCATATGGGGTGGCAGGTGCCAGCGAGGGTGACACTGGCCTACACAAGGGGGTTGCTGCAGCTCCAGCCAAGCGCAAACAAAACATAATTAGAGCCAGAGCCAGAGCTCTGCACAGTTGTAGATACTTTTGTATCTATGCATGCGCCTGTCGTTTGCACTGCCTGTAACAATTCGAATAAAAAAACCAACAACAGCAATAGCTACACAATTGTAGCGAACATGTGTAGACCATGTAGCCACGACAACCAAACAACCAAACAGCCAAACAGCAAACGACAAACACAACAACCGACGGCAGCGCATAATGCGACACAAAGTTCCGCTAGAGTGGGCCCAGAGCGCTGGGCCTCGACTCGGAGCGCAGATGCCACAGATACGAGACGAGAGCCAAACTCGGTGCCGTGTGAGCCGCATTGGGCACGACAACCAACTGCACTGTCCAGCTGAGGGAGAAAGGTTCTTGGCCAAAAAAAAAAAAAGAAGAGAAAGAAAGAAAACACAGCGCAAACAAAGCTCGGCAACAGTCCAACAATGTTCTATGGTTCTGTTTGAGTTTTGGCTGCTGTTGTTGTTGGGTAATTGTTTGGACGTTGCCAACAAGCAGCCCTCAGCAGCAGCAGCAGCAGCAGCAGCAACAACTTCGGGAATCACAAGTTTTGGCCAAATGAACTGCAAGTGCAACTCGACTCGGGTTTGTTAATGTTGCCTCACGAGTTTGCTGGATACCCTGCCAAAAAGAGATTGCTGCCAAAGCAGGCATATTCACTGCACCGAAACACTTGGCAGAGAACTCTTGGAAAGTTAAAGATATTTTTAGAGATTTTAGATTTTTTCACTTAACTTTGCACATGAATAGATTAAATAGATTTTGTGTTGTATATATTAGCACGAAAGAAGTTCAAGGTATGCCAACATCAATATGATGCATTTAATATATCTTTATTAAACATATATCTTTTTTAGTTTTCTTTAATTTTTAGGAGGTTATATATTTGCCAAAAATATCACATCGTGCTGAATATTCAAATGTTGAATAGGTTAAATAAATTTAAAACCTCATATAAGAACATTTTTAAATGTTAGTTCTAGTTTGGTGTCTACCATATCTTATTTTACGATATTGAGCATCAGACTGATGGTTATCATTATTAACATTATATTCCTATATCATATCTAATAAACCTGCAAACAGAAATATTCCTTAAGGTTCCATTACATAATTCTCAGAACAATCCCAGCATGGCAACTTTTTTTGAAACTATTCCCAGGGGCCTTCCTTTGAACAACCGCTAGTTAGTTAGTTAGTTAGTTAGCCGACGTGCCGTACTTGCCACTTGGCTGGCAACCTGTCAGGGTGGCAGGGTGGCAGAGAGTTTGCCCACAATTGATAGATCGTCTGGGGGCCGCGAGGCAGAGTCGCAGATACGTTTTCAAACCGTCAGGCAGGAAGGCAGGCAGGGAGGCAGGCAATCAAAGCGTGACTCTGCCTGCAATGAGAACTTTGTCTGACCTCACGGTCGGGCCCTATGTTCAGGTTGGGGCAGTGTACTTGAGAGGAGAGAGGAGTGGGGGGATGGCAATACAATCTGCACATAAATATCCCTTTCACTCGCGCACATTTCATACATTTTTAAAGAGCTCTGCGTCGCGTACAAACTGTATTTGTTTTTGCTTCGTTTAGTTCGGGACACATTTCAAATCGTTTTACAGGTGTAAAGTAAGTAGAACCCAGTGACAGCTACTCGGCGACTGAGCACGAGTTCGGTAACTCAGTGCGCCCCCTTACGACGTCTGCAGTCGCGACTTTTGTTGAATAAATCACGCCACGAAGTACTGCCAGCTAGCGGTGCTCTGTCTGACAGCTGTCAATGAGTTCGCCAGAGATCTATTCTTGCTAGTTGTAGCTTTCTCTCTCTCTCTCTGTGTGTCTCTCTCAATCACTCTGTGAACTTTGTTTCCATCTGTTGTATTGTTGCCCTTCTTGGTCCAATTCGCTTATAGTTTCCCTCTGCCTCTCTTCATAGACATATGTCACTTTCTTCTTCCCTCGTTCTCTGGGTGTCTATTTATTTCTTTCACTGCTTATACAGCCATTTCATATCCCGCTATCAATCTTAACTTTTCGCCTAAGTTTACCTGAATGAACTTACTTTCCTTATCTGCTTATTGAGCTCTCTTTCTCTGTCTCTTGTTCTTTGAGTCTTTTTTTCACTCCCTCTCTATCTTTAGTTCTCCCTTAAATCTATTCCTTGAGCAAACTTTGTTTCATTCATTATATTCCTTAGAAACCTCCTCTCTCTATCGCTATTATCCTCCCTCTCTCTCATTCTCTTCTTTTCTTTTATTTATCTTTTTTCTTTGCACAAACTTGCATTCATTATTTTTGTCATTCTTTATGTTTTCTCTCTCTTCTTACTTCAACAAACTTGTTTTACATATTTCTATCCACGCTATCTATAGCTTTAACTTTGCCCTCAACTTCATTCTTTTCACTCTCTAGTTGTAGTCCTAACTAACTCTATCTTTCATACCATACACCATAAAAAACCTTATATCATACGGATATATGTCATATTATCTTCAAAGCCGTCTCTATCATATGCAATCTAAACAGCAAATATTTAGCATACCCCATAAAAAAGGTGAGGAAGTATGCTAAAAGAAAACTTCCTCAATTATATGTGCAGCTGACTAAACGCAGAACCCATGAGAATTATGAGAAACACTGGAATTGTGCAAACTTTGGATTAGCATAAGCGACTCGAAGGACTTCAATTTTGTTCGAGTTCTTCTTTTGTTTGTTCTCGGCCCGAGGAAGAAAACAAAGTGGAAAGCAAATGAAATTAATGAAGCATAAACAAGGAATCGCACAACTTTTGGCCCGGCACAGATGCGGATACAAATACGGACACTGAGACAGATAGCGATAGGGATGCACAGACACAGATACAGATACATCTGGTGGAGGTGCGGCATGTCCGGCCGACCGCAGTCGAGGAGCCTTTCATGTTTCATGGCAACTGTTGCTTCGGACAAGGCGAATATTTATGGTTTATCAATTTGTGGAATACGTGCGAAGAGCGTTCAGGGGGAGGTGGAGGCGGAGGCGGAGCGGGAGGGGAAGGGGCAACTGAAGGCTGTCAGCCGCAGAAGCAGGCTCGTGCCGAGGCGCCACATGCTGCTGCAGACGCCTCAAGGGTGTAGCAGATTCAATTAGCAGCCTCGCTCGGGTCGCTTGGCCTTATCGAGGCGCTCCGCTTTAATTGCTGTCGATGGCAAAAATTGCGCATACGCAGCGTTCGCCACTTGAATATGTTGTTTATCGAATCGACTATTTAATGATTTTTGAGCCGAACCCTCGGGGAGACGAGGAGTAAGGGAACTCTATCAATTTTAATTAAATTTCTAGCCTCCGTTGGACTCTAATAATTTCGTAACTTTTCACCCGACAACATGTTTTCCCTCCGCCCCAGCCTCTTCCCCCCCTATAGCTGTCCAGCAGCGCAAGCACTTTTATTTTGGCATGCCCAGGAGGGGGTCCCGTGTCGGGGGTCCTGTGTCAGAGGTCACCAACTGTTTGTCTTGCTAATTAAAGTTGCGTTAAAAGCAGAGCTTTTGTATTTGTATCTGGCAGATACTTTGTGCAAATCAAAGCACCCCGCAGCAGGTGTGGACCCCAACACAAAACTTGCCAACTAAATAAATATTCCAAACTTTGGTGGAGAAAACATGGAAGGGGACTGCGTCGGGGTGGAGGGGTAAATGGGCTGCCTAGCACAACAATTTGTTGCGCTTTAATAATGCTAATTGCTGCTTTGGCCAAGCAGTTTTCTTTGTTTTGTTGCTCTCGTCTCCTAATTGGAACGACAAATTGATGTTTAGCTGCTGCGTGCAAGCAACTTCAGTGTACCCCGACATAGCTATAAATCGGCGTGGGTTCATTAAGAAGACTCCAAACAAAGTAGAAGGCCTTCTCTGTGACAAATATACTGAACAATCTGAAGACTTTCAATTCCTTGCATATGAATCAAAGGAAAGGCCTTTGTAAATATTTAAATGTCTTTTTTATACTAAAACTTAAAACTCTATGCCTTTAATTTAATGCAACATTGTGAGAAATTTCTGCCAGAAAACTATTGAGCCATTGTGGCCTGCGAAACATTGAATGAGAATGGGTTTGTACTATCCAATAGAATGAGATTTCAATCTTTAACCATTCATTCAATTAATTTAAAAGCTAAAACTATGTGTGTTCACTTCATGTATGTTCATACACGGTATAAGCCAAATAAATTTACAAAACCCACATCACTTTTATTGTTTTCATTCCCAACCAAACTTCTTACGTTCACTACTTCATCAAATCGAACTTAAATGCGAACTAGATTCTTTGACATGCTCGATATTACAATCCTATGTAGCAGGCCACGAACATGGATAAAAACAAATTTGGAAGACTCTTTAAAATCATAGGCATACCTCTTATTTTTATTGTTGCTATCACAGTAAACGCACTCTTCAACGAACACGAATACAAAGAAGACCATCACTTCCATAATAAATACAGGAGAAGATATAGGGGCCCAAAAACTGATGCTTAATCTGGCACCCTGTATGCTCAACGAAACGGATGTTATGGAGTAAAGTAAATAAAATTTGAAACCTCCGAATCCATCAACGGATAGTGTGTTTTTTCAAGGTACAAGCTGAATACGAATAATATAATCGATATATGAATAATTAATTAAATATATTAAACATTCATTCATTACAGATATGCCAAACCAACCACGTCACAATAGACACAGTACAGACACAGTTAGGGACTGGTACAGGGAAAGAAAAGAACGATAAGAACTACGATGAGTGTTCAATAGTATGAGATCATCGCAACTCCGTTCGTGGAAATTGAACGCCTGGTCACACTGCAGACTTTGTTCGTACGGGTAAAGCCAAGAGATTACTATGTTCTTAAGTAAGGAACATTGAATATGCCTGATGTACATAGAATGACACTTGGGATTCGATTTTAAGTGAGTGAGATATGCAAAATTTCATTCCTTTAATATAGGTAAATATCATATCCCAATCCGTGTTGAAATGGGAGCTTTACTAATCTATAGCTTCGACATCTTGAAAATCTTTAAGTAGGCCTCGAAGATGCAGAGCAATGCTGTCAAAATTGTAAAAGTCATCGGCGTATCTCTTCTTGTTTTAGCTTTAATTGGATCAAGCAAACGAAACAACCGCCGCCCATGCGGACCGCCACCATACGGATCATCACCATACGGACCCCCACCATACGGATCATCACCATACGGACCCCCACCATACGGATCATCACCATACAGACCGCCACCATACGGACCGCCACCATACGGACCCCCACCATACGGATCATCACCATACGGACCCTCACCATACGGATCCCCATTCAGGCCCTCACCATTCTTTTTCCATAGATTCAGAAGACCACGAGTAGGAAGAAGACCTGAACCAAAACCCAAACCAAAACCACCAGTAAAATCCGAACCTCCAGTAAATAAGGGCAAGCAAGGGACGCAGAGGAGTCAAAGCCCAAAAACCAACACATATAGAAAGTGAAGAAGACTCTAAACTAACCCACAATATGCGGAGTTAACCTGCCAGCCCGTAATAGGAACTCCTACGTGTACGTGCCCCCTCGACCGGTTCGTGCGGTTGAAGCTAAGTGATTAAGCTATCATTCATATGCGGGATGTAGGGTAACAAGGTGTTGCCCTAAACTGGAAATTCGATTTTAATGAGGTAGATATTTGATATATCAATCCCTCAATCAGGCATTCTAGCTACAAATAGAGTGAACTGAAATGGAAATTCGACTAATCAATACCTTCCATATCTAAAACCTCTTTTTGTAGACCACGAAGATGCAGAGCAATACTGTTGAAATTTTAAAAGTCCTTGGCGTATCCCTTGTTTTTCTCTGTTTTATAGTAATAAGACAACTTACCAATAGTGGAACAGACGGACCCCCACCATACAGACATCCACCAGACCATTACCATAGATAGAGATGCAGGACCTCGAAGTCCACCAAAAAGCAAGTAAGAGACACAGGAATAAGAGCCAAATCCAACAAATATATAAATTGAAAGACACTAGATTAGCCCACAATGTGCGATGATGAGGACAAAGAGCTTAATTTGACACCCTATGAATAAGCCGTAATTGGAACTCCTACGTAAACGTGCCTCACCAGGATTGCCCGACCTCGACCTGTTCGTGCGGTTGAAGCTAAGTGATTAAGCTATCATTCATATGTGGGATGTAGGAACAAGGTGTTGCTTAAAACTGGAAATTCGATTTTAATGAGGTAGTTATTTGATATATCAATCCCTCAATCAGGCATTTTAGCTACAAATAGAGCGAAACTGAAATGGAAATTCGACTAACCAATACCTTCCATATTCAAAACCTCTTTTTGTAGACCACGAAGATGCAGAGCAATACTGTTGAAATTTTAAAAGTCCTTGGCGTATCCCTTGTTTTTCTCTGTTTTATAGTAATAAGACAACTTACCAATAGTGGAACAGACGGACCCCCACCATACAGACATCCACCAGACCATTACCATAGATAGAGATGCAGGACCTCAAAGTCCACCAAAAAGCAAGTAAGAGACATAGGAAAATTGCCAGTCCAATATAAAATATCATAAATTGAAAGACACTAGATTAGCCCACAATGTGCGATGATGAGGACAAAGAGCTTAATTTGACACCCTATATAGCCCGTAATAGGAACTCCTACGTGTACGTGCCCCACGAGCAGGATTGCCCGACCTCGACCTGTTCGTGCGGTTGAAGCTAAGTGATTAAGCTATCATTCATATGCGGGATGTAGGGTAACAAGGTGTTGCCCTAAACTGGAAATTCGATTTTAATGAGGTAGATATTTGATATATCAATCCCTCAATCAGGCATTCTAGCTACAAATAGAGTGAACTGAAATGGAAATTCGACTAATCAATACCTTCCATATCTAAAACCCCTTTTTGGACCCCCACGATAGATGCAGAGCAATACTGTTGAAATTTTAAAAGGATCCCCATTGGCGGATCCCTTGTTTTTCTCTGTTTTATAGTAATAAGACAACTTACCAATAGTGGAACAGACGGACCCCCACCATACAGACATCCACCAGACCATTACCATAGATAGAGATGCAGGACCTCGAAGTCCACCAAAAAGCAAGTAAGAGACACAGGAATAAGAGCCAAATCCAACAAATATATAAATTGAAAGACACTAGATTAGCCCACAATGTGCGATGATGAGGACAAAGAGCTTAATTTGACACCCTATATAGCCCGTAATAGGAACTCCTACGTGTACGTGCCCCACGAGCAGGATTGCCCGACCTCGACCTGTTCGTGCGGTTGAAGCTAAGTGATTAAGCTATCATTCATATGCGGGATGTAGGGTAACAAGGTGTTGCTTTAAACTGGAAATTCGATTTTAATGAGGTAGTTATTTGATATATCAATCCCTCAATCAGGCATTTTAGCTACAAATAGAGCAAACTGAAATGGAAATTCGACTAACCAATACCTTCCATATCTAAAACCTCTTTTTGTAGACCACGAAGATGCAGAGCAATACTGTTAAAATTTTAAAAGTCCTTGGCGTATCCCTTGTTTTTCTCTCTTTTATCGGGATCAGACAACTTACCAATAGTGGAGCAGACGGACCCCCACCATACAGACATCCACCAGACCATTACCATAGATTCAGAGATGCAGGACCTCGAAGCCCACCAAAAAGCAAGTAAGAGACACAGGAATAAGAGCCAAGTATGCAACAAATATATAAATTGAAAGACACTACATTAGTCCACAACGTGCGATAACGAGGACAAAGAGCTTAATTTGACACCCTATATACCAACGATAACGAACGCCTGGTCACACTGGCTGGGTTACGCATGCGGGCCAAGTGAAATATTGAATATGCATTGATAAGGGTGACAAGGTGTTGCTTTAAAGTGGACATTAGATCTTGAAGAGTGAGATGAATAAGATATCATCTCCTTAGTCAGTCAATGAGAAAACTATTCTGCAGGAGGTGTCTACTTACTGTTTATTTATTTTTGGTACACATTTATTAAAATTCAAGATATTATAATATTAACATCACATTCAAAATTTTTTCGAAATTAAATTGTGAACGAAGTAAAGGGAACTCGACTACTTAATACCCTTTGTCTCAATTCCTTTTAGTAGGCTTCGAAAATGGACAGCAGCACTGTCAAAATTTTAAGTGGCCTTCCTTTTCTTTATATTGCACACACTCAACACAACATACAGACAAAAAAAAATAACAAAACAAAATAAAAATAAAAAAAATACTAAAAAACTAACATAAATACTAGCAAAAGATGTCACTGCACAAGTCCGCGATGTTTGAATTCGACGAGGACCCACCTAACCTACCACCCCCTGATGTGAAGACCTTCTGTATTCCCAACGAACCGGGGCTAAGGGACGTGTATCAGCTTTACCGGACCTCGCCAAGCACAAGGGAACTGGAGAGCGAAAAACGGCGCGAGGTATTTGCAGATGCGTTTATCGATAACGAGCGCCTGGGCACACTGGCGGCATTGTGCGTGCGAACGCTAGCCAAGTGGACAGAAGGTTACATTCCGGACGCTGTACTCGAGGACCCGGTCAAGCTGCGCATCTACTACGACTCGCTGAGCGTTGAGCTGCCACTGAAGGATTGCTACTTGATCGAAGACCTGCGCTTCTGGCGGCGCGTAGTGCTGGCCAAGAGCCGGGATAAGTCGCTGGCGCTGAAGAAGATCGATCAATACGATTGGCGCGGTGTGGGCATTAGTCTGAAGTACGTTGAGCTGGTGGAGGCATGTCCGGCCGCCAGTTGGCAAGAGGAAGAGATGGCCGAGCTGGGTAGCTTGGTGCGCGAGCACGTACGCACCCTGCACATACGGCATCTGGAGTCGCTGACAGATCGCGCATTCAACTATCACATTGAAAGTGATCCGGAACTTGATGTAACCTCCGACGAGCCCACCTCCTTGGACATCTCCAGCAATGTGAGGTGAGTGAGAGATGGTGAGCAAGTCGAGCAATCTTATTGAACTCCATGTTAATACCCACAGCTATACTCCCCCGTATGAGGATATGGAAGAAGAAGAGGATGAAGATGATGTGGCAGTCGCAGACGAGATCAAGGAAGTGAAAAAAAAGTCATTAACGTTAACCAACGATAATAAGTCCATCACGACGATCTCGACGAACTTTAGCCGTTTCGAATCCCTTGCCAGCAGTGTAAACAATTTCAGCGTAAAAGAGTATGAGGAGCCTAAGGACATAGGGAAAGAAAGGCGACACCAGTCGCGGCTGGCACGCCTCGAGGCGATGCAAAGGTTGCGGGAATTGCATGCAGAGCAGTTGGAGGAGCACAAGAGGCGTCAACAGAAGCGCAACCTGTTGCGCCAACGACCTCCTGAACCAAAAAAGGAACGTAAGCCAAAGAAAAGTAATAAAAAGAAAAGCCAAATAAAACCCAGTGTCTATGACCTTCAAGTGGAGCCGGAGCCTATAGATGACAAAGATAAGGTCATATACAAGCAACAGCAGCTGTCTCGCATCAAGAAGTACAACTATCCAGCCGAGCATTGCCACCATATCGATCTGAGTTTTGTGCGCTATTTCGACCTACTCACATCGCTGACCTTCGAGTTCCTGGGCCCCTATGAACAACGCAAATACCTTCAGCGGCATCTGAACTTCTCGTACACAGACATGACTCGCCTAGGCAAGGGTTTGCGTACGCTGAGCCACCTGCAGATCTTCCGGTTGCGCAACAGTCGCATGGACAGCGTCAAGCTGATCATATTGTGTCGAGCGCTGAGGGACCTGGACTCACTGGAGGTTGTCGATCTGGGTGGCAATCGCCTAGGTGACGATAGCAGTATCGGCCTAGGAATACTCTTGAAGAGGCGCGTCATGCTGCGGTCACTAGAATTGGAAAATAATGAGTTAGAAAACTTCGCATTGGAAGCTCTAGGATGTGCACTCGGACGGTATAAGTCAGTTGATAGCGACTCATCGCTAAGGTATTTGGGGTTAAACTACAATCCGGTCAGCGATATCGGCTTGGAGACACTGTTCGAGGAAATCATCGGCACGCAGCATGTGCAGGAGCTGAGCATTAATGGGTTGCACAATGTGTCGGGAGTCAAGCTCGTTGAGCAGGTGAGCACACTGTTGCGCAATCACGCGCCATTACGACGCCTGCGGATGACAGCCAACCAAGTGCCCGATAATGTCGGCAAGAATTTAATTCGATCACTGGAGCAGAATCACAAGGTGGTGGAGTTCGATTGTCGTGGATGCGACCTCAGTGAGAAAGAAGAGTACGAAGCGGAGGTCATCGTGCGGCGCAACGAGTACCAGGAGAAGAATACGTTCATTGGCGACACCACTCAAACGGAGGAGAGTCTCCTGGAGTTGCTTCTCAGCCGTCGTCATCCAATAAGAGCTAAGCTCGAGAAAGAGCGCGCCAAGCTAGACGAATGCCTTCTGTATCGTCTACCGGAGAAGTCGGCTAGCGTCTCGACCTCAAAGGAAAGCCTGTTGAAAGTGGGGGAGCTGCTGAAAGAGGAGGAACCACCAGAGGATTATGATATTTGGAAGAGCTTTGGCATTGGCCCCGCCGTCGTCTCGCAAGAAGTGGTCGTGCCACACTACAACAGCACCATCAGCACTCAAACCATGTTCCACTACAATCCCAACAACTTCACCCTGGACGAAGTGCGAGAGCATATGCATCTCATGGGTCGCGTGAATCGCCACCATCATCGGTTTTGAGAGACATCCATGTGGGTACACACTTTTCAGCTTTGCTTTTGGTCGAGTAATTTAGAGAAAATTTCTAGTTAGTATGAGGCTTGACCGAACTCACAAAATACATATATACATATATTCTTCGAGTGAAATAGTCGATTTTGCCAGCTACTGTCTGTATGAACGTGCAGAACGCAGTACGTAGAGCAGCAAGACTTGTGAGATTTGGCAGCAAAGGTCCTGTATACCATACGCATACCACGCCTACCTTCCACGTATCATAAATTGATAGTGTAACCTTGATAGACGTAGGGTAAGTAATAGGGTATATAAAATGCCCTATTGTTGCTTTTATTAAATGATTTTATGTGGTCTATCTTACATTTCTTTCTTTATTTATTTGTCTCTCGATTCATCTGCTTACTTTCCATTCTTTCAAAAACTGCAACTCCAATCAACTTAGAACTATGCTTTATCTTGCAGCTGCAAATGGTCGCTTTCCCCTCTCCTCCCTCTTCCTTGTCTTCTCTTTCTCCTCCATGTCCCTCTCACTTATGTAATTGAAAACGTCATAAAACGTAGAGCCAACAAAATGACAGCAGCTGCTGTTGCAGCAGCCAAAAGATATTGAAATTGAAATGAAAATGAAAATTGAAATTGAATGAGGCGACGTGAAACCGAAACGAACCAAAGACAACAACAAGAAACAATTGAGCGACAGTTGAAGCGATGCGGAAGCGAAAGCAAAAGCAAATCGAAGACTCACGTCGAATATCATCGAGCAAGACGCTGCGTATACGTAATTTTTGTGTTGACAATCGCTTGACATTTGTTTTCCGCTCCTATTTATGAGGCTCACAATTGTGTCTGCACTGTCTGTTGAATATACATTCAGCTTGCAGCATTTTGTGTTGCCCCCCGCTTGCTCCTTCCCCACCTCCTCCACTGGCAGTTGTGAGTCGTGCTCGTTCTCTGCCCACTGGGCCTCAAAGGGTTAACTGCGAGACAGCTTTGTGCTTATCTGTTGCGCCCATCTATGTGTCTGCCACGTCTAAAGTCGCCTGTCTGCTGCTGCAGTCTGCAGTCTTGAGTCGCTCTGTCTTCTGTCTACCTGCCCTGCCCTCCGCCCTTCGCCTGCTTGTGCTAGTTGAGCTTGCCACAAGAAGTGATAAACTTGTCGCTTGTCGTCATCCTCGTCCGTGGGCTTAAGTCCTTGTACACTTTATTATTAGCCCCGCCTCTGCAGCGTCTCCTGCCTTGTCTTGAGTCACTCTCCTTCACCCCTTCCTATTTCTCTCCCTCTCTTCCTGTCTCGTGTCTTGCAGCAATGTTGCAAATAGTTAAGTACAAATTGCATGGCTAATTTGAACCGTTGCACGGTTGACAGACAACCCAAGCGGCCAAAGCGTGTTAGAAACTCTGAGGTGTGAAATTTACCCCCTCCTCTCCCTGTCTCCCACTCTCCGTTGCTTACCTCTCCTTCTGCTGTAGCACCCTCATTGCTACTTTCGTTGCCCCATAAAGTGTTCTGCTTTATGGCCCCAGTGCAGATGACGTATGTGGCAACAGTGCAGCGGCATCAAGCAGCTGCAAATGCTCGTTGCATGCAACAGGTAAACAAACTTCTAATTATAAACAACAAAACTCGTAAATTTTGTATTTTAAATGCACCAAAAGCAGCCACGAATTCCATTTTGGATTCAGTTCTCTGCGTGAAAAAACAAGCGAAATACTTTTCACTTCATTCACGAACAAACAAAAAACAAAACCATTCAGTAACAATGCAAAATATCAGATAGCAGGCGAAAATACGCGATGGCAAATGGAAGAGAACAGACAGAAAAAGCTTTAAAATTCCCCGAAAATATACGTACAGAAATATAAATTATTATTCTATATATCAAATAGTATAGTGCTAACATATCTACGATATATAGAATTGTACTCTATACAATATTTAATTATGTACTAAATTACCTCGTTTTATAGGCTAAAAAATTTATTTGTAATAAATCAATCAAACAAAGGATAATTTTGAAAAATATATATGCCACTGGGCAAACTTTTTTTTGAGTTATGTTAAATGAAGTGAATATTAATTAGTGAATTGTTGTATTTAAAATATAGCTTGGTTTATAAAACTATCTACAACTATTATCAAAACAACATAAGCGACTTTCATTATATTCCGCTCTGTAATATTTTTATGTTTTTGCTCTTTATGTTCTGCTATCTTTCAATATCTTTGTAGTGTAGAGTATTTGGGAATTGAATAAGTCTGTAAAGCCTCTATATAATAAAAAAAATGATGATCTAATTAGTATTTGATATTCTTTCATAAATTTCCATATATTTTTTAAAATGTATTCAAGTACTCTTGTTGATAAAAAGCCCATTTAAATCATCTCGAAATTAGAACACATCTTAGTATTGTTGTTGTATACACATATGTAATAAAAATTTCTATGAATGTAAATATATATAAATGTATATGTTACATTGTGTTTTCCATTATTAGTATTGCGTATTTTTAAAATATTCATAAGCACTCCTCAGTCTCCTCTGTTCAAAACCAACTGTCATTTAGATCGTTAACACTTAAAGTACATACAGAATAACACCCACAGCTTAGGGCGTCTTTAAAAATGCAGAAAGTAATCAAAAGTCGGAAGCACTCAAGTCTTTTGGCCCAAAGTGTTATAAATGTTGGAGGGGTAAATAAATAATTAAGGTGGCAACAAGCTCTTAACTGCAGCTAAATAAACAAGCAGATGCTCTGCCCGATTAGTTGCTAGTCCAGTTTTATTTAGTTAGCTCAAGATAAGCAAAATTATTTTACCGTATGCAGAGAATCAGTTGAGTTGTTTTGCCAATCAATGAATTGAATGATTAGGCTGAGCTTGAGTCGTAAAGAGAGTCTTCTTAGCGAGCAGAGAACTCGATTAGCATGCGGCCAAGCGGCGATAACTGCATGATGAGAGAGGCCTCTGCCTCTGGCTCTTTGCCTCTTTCTCTGGCTCTGACTGTGGCTCCGCCTCTGCCTGTCTCTGTCCCTCTGCTGGCGCTGTCGATTAATTGTAACTGTTAACGTTTCGCACGTTCCAAAAACGATTTAGAGCACTGAGCACAAGAACAACAAGAACAACAAACACACACACAGAAACACTGCAACAAGGCTGCAACAAGAAATCGAACTTGCAATATTTGATTTTTATTTGTATCTCGAATTTATTTTAATTTTGTATTAAATTTTTACATTATTTATTTTTTCCCAATTGTTGCTTAGCTAAATTGCCAAATTGAGCGAGGGAGGCCGTTGAGCGATGCCAATGCTGATGCCGAATTGACGATGACGATGCCGAAGTCGGTTGCGATGCGCGCGAACCGCACGCGACGAGACTCGTTTGTTGACTGACCTGGCTGCGCTGTGTGGATGGACTTGCTCGAAGTCAGCTGGTCGCAACCAAATGGTTCGGCCCAAAACCAGTTAACAATAACAGTCAACAACAGTTCGCGCGCACTCGGAACGGACCGAAGTCGCAACGGGGGAGGCAACGGGCAATAACGAAGGCGTTGAAAGTAAATTTCAAGTGTTGCAGCCCACTTGAGATCCCTATGCAATATTCAACAAATACTAACAGTTTTCCAGTTATACCTAACTTTTTGATGATTAAAATGACATTAAAATAACCTAACCAATCCGAGAGGAATATGCAGCAAACAATATAAAGAATAAAATATATAATATTGTAACTAGACTTCTGTTTCATTTTATTAATTTATTTATTATTTTATTTTATTAATTTATTTATGTTCTCTAATAAAATACACAAATTGTCAACATAAAATATATATTATTTAATACTATTTTATAATTAAAAGGAAGAAAATTTATAAAAAAAATAATTAAATGTTAGCTCTATTTTGATTAGTTTATTAATTTAAAGTTGACTATAATTTTGAATTTAATTCGAATTACTTATGTATTAAAAGTATAAAATTAAAATAAGAATAGACTGTTTGAAAGAAAAAATTGAAAAGAACGAAAGCTACAGTAGAGTGTGCCCGCTACACATGACCGAAACGTTTTCTTCAATATACGTTTATGTTTTGTGTATTTTGTGTAGCCTATATTCAGGGAGGTGGTGCAAAATCACTGCATATTTAGAATTTCTTAAATTACTTCTATCTTAATTATCCGATCGCAACCAAATTGGCAGAAATAATTTGGCTGTTTGTAGTCATCGTATTTAACAAAATCCTGCATTGAATTTACGCTTGGAAATCAATATTTTCGAGTCAAAAAGGTGGAAGGGGGCGTGGACAAAATCTTCAATAAACTTGATCTGCGTGTAATAATAACATTAAAAATTTGGTAGCCTTTAGGCCTTTTAATCTCTGAGATCTAGGTTTTCAAACAGGCTTCCCCTGTTAACGTAACAGTTACTGGCAATGTTAATGCAACAGGCGGCTGTGCTGCGCTCGAACATCGAACATGTTGCATTGGTGAATTGTTGAAAAGCGCTGGCCCGCTGCCAGCGTCTGCAACCAGGCAGAGTTTTGTTTTCGATTGATTAAATAAATTCGTTAACGGATTTAAAACTGCATAAAATATAAAAAAATATAGAGAAAAAGTTAAGCTTATTTTCTCAAATTGAGCATAAAAACTGTTAGCGAAATGTTAAATATTTACAGCCTGTCAATGAATCCACGAGTGCCGTAAGCCGCGTGGGTGGCAAGTTGCTGTTGTTGCTGCTGTTGCAGTTGCGGTGTTGCATGTGCCTCATATTAATTGCAGTGCTTACGAGTGAAGTCGCCCACGCAGCACATAAAACAAACAGCAAGCAGCAATTGTTGCATCAGTTGGCGACCCACTTGCCGCATAGGCACAAAGGGGCGGGGGGAGTGGGCTCCGGAAGATGGAAAACGCCTACCTGGAGAAACCGCACACACGACAGCGTGTCCAGTTGGAGAGAAGCAAGGCACAGACACACACACACACACACACGCACACATACGAGTCTTGTTAGAGCCCTGAACCTGGTGCTCAAGTCAAGACTCCCCTTTCCTTACCCCCCTCTCTCCTCTTTGTCATCACCCCTGAATTTGCATCTATTTACATTTTAGCAAGGCGCATGATTAAGCAATAAATTCGCACGATCTTGCAGCATGTGGGTGTTGTTGTTGTTGTGATTGCTGTTGTCGTTGTGCTGCTGCTGCTGCAACTATTGCCGTTAGCTGCAACGGTGCAGCGCAGCACTCATTTCTCTTCTGCTATTTGTATTATTTATTATGCCTTTTTCCACAACTTTTCTTTGCCTTGTATTCTCAATTGATTCGAGCTCGAGTTATACTTTTCCCCTGAATCCCATCGAAAGCGGAAGTCAACGAATAGAGAGGGGGAAGTGGAAGAATATAAGCGGAGTATACCGATGATATTTATACATTAATTTCAACTTTATATTTCTCCGACCCCATAAAGTAAATAAATTCATGTTCAGCATCAGCAGGGGAGTTGAACTTGATTCTTATCTTACAAGATTCAATATACATACATATATAAATATAACTTGCCTCTTATTACTGCACACTACATATATTTATATATTTATATTTAAAGTAACTAAAAATACAAAAACAATTATAATGAAAATTTATAAATCATAAATATATAAAACATATAAAAAATATAATTTATAAATTAATTTAATTATTAATTAATCGGAAAAATGATAAACAAAATTTGAAAGAAAACAAAAAAAGAGTTAAGATAGTAATGATATAACCAAGGGGCGGAACGGAGCACGAAAAAGCAAAAAAAACAGGCGTGATAACACGTAAAAGTAATTAAGGCCAGTCGTATTTAATAGGAGTACATTAAAAAACAAAACCAATGGTTAGGGCGTCGATGGAGAGTTAGTGGTAGTAACGGGTATTACATGGCGGCAGTAACAACAACGTCAAAGTTATTCATAAACACAAACAGTTCACGGTTAGCAAGGACGGTAAATTAAAATCAAGTTATGTATAAGGAGGAAGTCTATATACATAGTGAGACGCAAGGCGAAAATTAAAATTCTTTACGTTCGGTTACAGGACATGTTATAAAGGATAAAGGGTTAAAGATTCAACATCTTAAATGCATACCATAAATATGTAAACTAAGTTTACGGTCAGAGATAAATTCAATTAAGGCAATTAAGGCAACACAAAGTGTAAAAACAGGGTGGTCAATATAAGGCGCACCTAACTATATCATATCCCTATAAACTTATGTTGTGTTCAAATATATATATATAATATATCATACGTAGTTATCTAGTTAATGCGTAACGTTGCTCTTAATATACTATTCCTATTATATTGAATTCCGCAAACTTAATCTAATTAATACAATAAGTTCAAAATTACGATTTGCTCGGAATTCTAATAGCCAAATAAAAATAGTTAAAATTACTATCTTCTGCTGGTAAACTCAATAGTTATGAAAACATGATTTCGCTCGAACAGTTAAGATAGAAGTTATTAAAGAAATTTTGAAGAGGTACTGACTTTCAAGGCGCCCTGGCAAAGTATACAACACAAAAGACGGATAGCAAGAATATCCCAGTGGAGCCCACTTGACTGTAGCTTTCATGATTGTTTTAAATTAGATTTGAAAAATCTGTGCAGTCTTTTATTATAGGCTGGAAGGGCATACAACTTTCAACACGATTTCAACATATTTTCAATTTTTCGGGTTCATTGCACGTTGACAACAGGTGCAAAGTGGAAAATGTGCACAGTCATCTTCAATCGAGTGACAGTGGAAAAAATACATACACGTACGTATATTCGTAGTGGAGCAATATGGTCACTCTCAGTTGTTAATCGCACTTTAAACGTCAGGAAAAATACATTTATTCATCTATTTGAGTAGTTGTTCCATGTATATTTATGTTTTGTTTTGTATTTTACATGTGCTTAAGAAAACTCTCGACAATGTCTGGATAACCAGGGGCTGTACTTGGACACATAGGAAAATGGGCCACCCTAAAAACTAACTGCTATTAAGTGTACAAATATTTCAGATATGTCTTTGTATGCACAGCACATATGAATCTATATCTAACTGTTGTAAAACGTTTTTTGGTTCTGAAAGAAGTAATAACGATTTCCAATGCCAGGCATTTGCAAATGTTTGCGAAACTCTTTCATGGTGAACGCGTTAGGATTGTAAACGAATATTTCGCTTGGTATCGGCAATACTGTTAATCGGCTTGTCGATCTGATGGGCGGGATCGTATGCACTGAAAAGCGATTCCAAATATCCAATTCCGATTCTAATATCTGGAGTTTATCCTCATCTGAAGCATCTTCAATTGACTCGGAGGTCGGAGGCCAAGGAGGTCGATTTTTCAAGCACTCGTCTCGCCTATTTTTCTCATCTTGTATCTTCTTTACGATCGGATGACGCCTTGCATCTAACATCGAACACAGAACCTCCTCCGTTAAGCTGGTATCACCTACGAAGGTATTCACTGTTAAGTAGTTGTTCCTCCGCATAATGACGTCCGCCTCAAACTCCTGATCCTCGCTTAGACCACAGCCGCGACAGTCAAAATGGAGCAGCTTGTTATTGGTTTCCAGTGCGCAAATGAGATTCTTGCCAAATATGGGATTCAGGCAATTCGCCGCCATGTCCAGATGCCTCAAAGGCTTGTGTTCGCGTAGCAGACAGCTCAGTATTTGAACCATTCTATCGCCCTCCAGTCCCACTCCGTTTAGGTTAAGCTTTTGTACATGATTGGTGCCAACGATTCTATGGATGAAATCTTCCAGCCCTGTACCGGAGAGGAGGTTGTGCCCAAGGCCGAGATACTCCAATGTTGCCCCTTCCGGATTCTGCAAGGCATGCTCCTTGAGGACATCGCCAATGGAGTCCAAAGCTTTATGACTAAGCCTGTTGTACTCCAGCTCCAGTGACTTCAGCATAATCTTGCGATCGAGCAACACCTCCAGGGCCACACTGCAACTGTCATCCAAGTCATCGCAACCAAAGTCAACAACCTCGAGGTTCTCGAGGTTCCGGAGTGATTTAACCAATATGATCAGCTTTATACTGTCCATGAAACTATTGCGGAAGCGAAGGATTTTTAGCTGATGAAGATCTCGTATCCCCTTGGCCAAATGTTTCATGTCGTCGTAGGAGAATCTCGTGTGGAGCTTGTGATAGCCAAACTCCATCTTGGGGCCAAGAAATTCGATGGTCAGTGAGGTGAGCCGATCAAAGTAGCGCAAAAAGCTTAGATTGATGTGGTGGCAATCCTTGTGTGGGTAATCATAACCTTTGATACGACGCAACAGTAGCTGCTTGTTACGTGTGTCGGGGATCTTATCCTCATTATCTTCTGGCTCCGGCTCCACCTTCATTTTGAAAACCTGTTTGATTTCTCCAGTATTCGACGAAACTTTGCCTTTTTTCTGCGGCTTTGGTCTGATTATTTTTAGTGTACGCTCCCTTATACGTCTTTCGTGCTCCAGATTTTTCGCCAGCTTAAGATCCCTCAGCTGTTGACGGATCGCATTTCGCTGGTATCGCGATTCACGTCGCTTTTTCTGTTGATTGAGAAATGATAGCTCTCGTTTCTGGGCTGCTTCCTGCTCCAAAAGCTTTAGAAACACATCAGTTACGCATTCTGATTCGTTCTCCTCAACTTCAGTGACATCAGTATCATCATTCTGCAAATCTTCCTGTGCCCTTTGAGCCTTTTTTGGCGGCGGTGGTGGTGGTGGTGCCTCCTCTTCTTCCTCCTCCATTGACTCACATGTGTCTCTACCAGAATAAAAAGTAATTAGAGGAATGGTAAGTACATAAATCTAGTAAGCTCTCACTTCTCATCGCTGGACACGCTGGACTCGTCAGAGAAATCTGAGCTTGCATCGAGTGGTCCTTCGGTGTCCATGAATTGGTTAAAGTAAGATTCCTCCTGGGACTGCAGTCGACTGATATGCATTTTTTGCACATATTTCGTCACCAGAAGGGCTAGGTTTTGTCATTTCCTTCTCCGGCCAGTAGGCGGCCTGACAAGCCTCTACCAACTCGACGTACTTCAAACTGATGCCATTGCCGCGCCAGTCGTAGTCCCCAAGCTTCTTCAAATGCAAAGACGGATCCTTGGTTTTAGCCAATACCACGCGACGCCAGAAACGAGTATCATTCACAAAGTAACAATCTTTCAGCGGCAAATTGACGTCCAATGTGTCGTAATAAATCCGCAAATTTGCTTGACTTTTCTTCACAGGCGGTGCGATTTTCCGACGGGTCAGCTTTGCCAGGGCGCGTACACTTAGATTGGCCAGTGTGCCCAGACGCTCGTTGTCGATGAGCGCTTCAGAGAAGATCGTGCGCGTTCGCTCACTCTCAAGGCGTTTCGTGCCTGGTGAGGTCTTGTAGGTCTCATACGCCATCCGTAAATTCGGCTCATTGGGCAGGGCCAAGAGAAAAGCGTCGGCTGGCGCCAAAACCAGTTCATTATCGTTTTCATCTTCCATTTAAACACAGTTAAAAATTCTATTTCAAATATGTGGACAAATTTTTAATATGTGGTCCCTATGTACGAGTATATGTAGTATGTTATGTTCTGAGTCTGTTGAGAGGTGTGAGGTGATATGTGTATAATAAAAGGTTGGTTAAGGTTTCATATCGGCTAGACTCCAAAAGGCTACTAGGATACTTGGAATACTCTACGTTTCTGTACTCTCAAATAATTAAATTCCATTATTGTAAAAAATATTTTTAGACTCAATTTCAGCATTAAGGTTTTATCCATAGCATGCGTTTATTACAAATATGTTCCAAGTACACAAATACCCACCATTAATGTGAATGAATTTAACATGAATATTAACCTAAAGTTAAAAGCCATATTCATATAAATATAGAGACCGATTACGGTTGTTTTTATTGTAAAGTGCACCTTATAACATATCCCTATGACGACGAAAATAATAGTAGCGATTCTGAAACCCAGGCATTAACAAATGATCGCGAACTTCGTCCAAATCAAACGCGTTGGCATTATAGGAGAATCTTTTCGAGGTGGACTCTAAGGAAGTGATTGTCGATTGTTTGCGTCCCTCAAATGTCTGCCATACATCAAATTCATCTTTTGTTTCCCCATCCTCACCTTCCTCCTCTCCAAGAGACTCACTTGAATGCGAAATGGCAGGACGTCCGAGAAGACATTCTTCCTTTTTAACCTTCTCCATGCTCAGTTTTACCGATATGGGAACTCGACGCTCACGCAACATTCTAGGTAAATCCTTCTCCGTAAAATTGATGTCACCCAGGTACTTATGTTCCTTCATGTATTTGTTGCGACGCACAACAACGTCCGCATCAAACTCTTGATCAAAGCTCAAGCCACAACCACGACAATCACAAACAAGAATCTCGAAATTGGTCTCCAACGCACAAATAAAATGCTTGCCACATATGGGATTCAAGCAATTTGCCGCCATGTCCAGGTGCCGCAAAGGCTTGTGGTTGCGCAACAAATAGCCTAATGTATATACCATTTTGTCGCCCGATATTCCTAGTCCATTTACGTTTAGCTGTTGTATGTGACGGGTGCCAACGATTTTATGGATCAACTCATCCAGCCCTGAAGAGTGGAGGAGATTGTGCGCAAGGCCGAGATACTCCAATGTTGACCCTTCCGGATTCTCCAAGGCATATTCATTGAGGACATTGCCAAGGGCTATCATAACATTATTTTCCAGCCTGTTGTACTCCAGCTCCAGTGACTTCAGCATAATCTTGCGATCGAGCAACATCTCCAGGGCCACACTGCAACTGTCATCCAGGTCATCGCAACCAAAGTCAACCACCTCGAGGTTGTCGAGGTTCCTGAGTGCTTTTACCAATATGATCAGCTTTACATTGTCCATGAGACTGTTGCGGAAGCGAAGGATTTTTAACTGATAAAGTTCACGTATGCCCTTAGCCAAATGTGACATGTCGTCATACGAGAATCTCGTGTGTCGCTTATGATAGCCAAACTCCATCTTGGGGCCAAGGAATTCGATGGTCAGCGAGGTTAGCCGATTAAAGAAGCGCAGAAAGCTCAAATCGACGTGGTGGCAATCCTTGTGTGGAAAATCATAGCGCTTGAAGCGACGCAACAAGATGTCCTTGTTCCGTTTATCGGGGATTTTATCCTCATCATCTTCTGGCTCTGGCGGCACCTCAATATCGAAAACCCCAGCTATCGCTTCTTTCTTCGCTTTTGCTTTCTTTTCTTTCTGCACTTTTGGCCTTATTTTAAGTAATGCCTGATTCGCCTTCCGCCTTCTCATGCTCAAGTTTCTTCTCCAGCCGAAAGTCTCTTAGCAATTGTCGTGCCTCATTGCGCTCCGCTCTTGCTTTACGGCGCTTCAGTTGATCTCTTAAAACTGAATCCTGTCGCAACTTGGCTTCCTCTAAATGCTGATCTGCATCTCCACCTTCATTTTCATCCTCCGTTTCGTTTGTTTCAATTTCCGAACTTACGTGGATTCCTACGGGTTTCTTTTCTTCCGATTCCCTTATCTCAACGTGGACTTCCTTTGGTTTTATCTTTTTCGGAGGTGGCACTGGCTCTTCCTCTATACTCTCTTCCTCCACTTCTTCACACGTGTCTCTATGAAAGGAAACAACTCAATGGGGTTAAGCCTGAATAAATTAAAATGAAAACTTACTGCTCATCACTGGACACGGGCGAATGTATAGATTCCTCAGAGCTAGCCCCCAGCCTTGGTTCGCTTTCCACGTAAGACAAAAAGTTATCATCTTTCTGTGATTGCAATCTGCTTATATGAATATTGGTAACAAATTGCCGCACCAACAAAGCCAGTTTGACCATTTCTTGTTCCGGCCAGTAGGCGGCGGGGCATGCCTCGACTAACTCGACGTACTTTACCGAAATACCTCTGCCCCGCCAGTCGTAGTCTTCGAGCTTCTTGAATTTCAGTATGACGTCGTCGCACTTGGCCAAAACGACACGACGCCAGAAGCGGACATCCTCCACAAAATAACAATCCTTCAGCGGCAAATTCACGTCCAGGGAGTCGTAATGAATGCGCAGCTTTGTGCTATTCCCCTTCACTGAAGGCGCAATGTACCGAGCTCCCAACTTAGCTAGGGCGCGCACGCTCAAATCCTTCAATGGGCCCAGACGATCGTTCTCGATTATTGCCTCGGGGAAGATCTTGCGGCTCCGCTCGCTAATTAACCGCGTGGTTCCCGGTGACGGCTTGTAGGCTTCATGGACAGTACGCAAAATGGGATCGGCGGGAAAACCGAATAGGTAGGCGTCTGTTGGTGGAGGGAAAAATTCCTCCTCTTCATCGTCCATTTTTATAAACGTAAAAAATGTTTTGTAAAAAGGTGATATAAGAAACGTATATTTTCGTTGAATATGTTGAGCAGTGTGTTTTGAATGTGATTATGGTTTGCTGCTTTTAAATGAAAGGTCCTCAGAATGTCAGACATTTCTATAGCCCACTACGTTTGAACTCAGCTATTAAACTAGCTTATCATACTTCCAAAGAAGTTTACCGTCATGTAGTCGTAGTTAGACAAGCAGAAAAGCTAGAATCGTATACCCGCTACCCAACTTACTAAAACGATTACTTAAATACGTAAAAAAAACTTCTATGTTGCATACTTTGCAAGGGAGCGGCTTGGAAATCAGTAAATCTTTTCTTTAATAACTTCTATCTTAATTATCTGATCACAACCAAATTTTCATAAATCATTTGGGCATTGATAGTTAATTTGTTTTAATCAGTTGACTTCATCTGCATGCTATATTTAGAGACTATTACATATATTTCATTTATTCATGTTATGTAACGTAGTCCTAGATCATGTAGTTTTGATGTCTAGATTTTCATACGGACGTATTGACAGACGGACATGACTATTTCTCGTCTTTTAATGCTTATTGAGAATATATATAAGATACTTTGTGGGGACTGCCATACCGCCTTTTGTCTGTTACATACATTTTCAGTTGACATAAAGTTATAATACCATTGTACCCCAAAGGGGCGGGTATAATTATACATAAAATCACATCGTTCATAAATAGAATATACTGGAAATATAGTTGACTCGCTGCCAGCTATCGATCACGACTGATGTAGATTATTTCTTGGGCCACAACTAAATAATACAACAAAATGAAATGACTTCATTGCGCATTGCTTGATCTGGGCGAGATAACATCTCTATTGGATCTTAAAATGAGCTGCCCCACGGCGCACTGGCGCTCGTAGCCCGCTGATCCCAAGACGTCGACCAGAGTTGGAGATGAAGATGGAGACGACAACCCAAGTCCAAGTCCAAAACTCAGACTCAGCCTGACCTCAAGGCAGCTGTGGGGCACGACATCAACGACAACGACGCATTGTTTCTACCTCTTGGCTCGTGGCCAGTTCTCTATCTGTCTCCCTTTCTCTATCTGCGTCTCTCTCTCTCTCTCTATTTCGTATTTGGGGCTGTAGCTGATGATGATGACTTAATCGTTGATCTGAGTACGGAGAGGTGGGCGTTAAAGTGATTTATTATGCCGGTTGGACACGCACTATAAAAACGGACTGGCTTAAGCACAAAACAAGAAATCAACAAGCGATCGAAGCGTACAACGACCAGCGAATACTCTTCAAGTTAATGGTTAAGGCAGAAAGAAAACATTAAAGACATAAACTCTCTAGATTGTCAGCTCAGTTGTAGCCGAAGTACCTTGAGTAGTGTGTGCAGAGCATCAAATGCATATAAAATGATATGAGGCCTAGCTCTGCTCATGAAAAACCAGTTAACTTTGCAATGTTTTCGCTTCAACTCTACCCTGCCCTCATTTGTCGGCTCTCTCGACTTGACTTCTCTTCTCGATTCTCTTTGACTTCGTCTCACTTTACATTGCTTTACTTCACTTTGGCCTACTGCTTTAATTTCTCGCTCTTGGTTTTGTGGCCTTTACATTGCTGTTGCTGGGTGGGCGTGCCCCCTATACGCCCCCACATCATCCACTCCCCTAGCCCGCGCCTTGGTTGCCCTCTTTGCAGTCTGTGTATCTTTGACGCCAAGTGGCGCTAGCAATGCACTGACAGAAACAGGACGACACCCTTTAAAAGATACCCTTCGTATTAAGACTGACTGACGGACAAGCCTCAATTGAGTCAGCTAGACATCCTAAGCAATAGTATATAATTTTAAATTGGGGTCTGCCACGCCGGATCGGACCAATATATCGCATAGCTGTTATACTAAATATCAGCTGAATTTTGCTATTTGTCAAAATATTGCAACCAAATTAACGACACCAGACTTTTTATATATATAATATGCCTGCAAAATTTAACCACTATAATGAAATGAATGTTTATTTAAGAATGACTTTCGAAATAACTTAACTTATCAGTGCCAATAAAAGTTAATCGGTAATCGACATACTAGTCTTCCATTCTTTAAATGTATGACTATGTTAGTATAGGAACGATCGAAGTCTTTCTACTTCGTTTAACAATTTTCAACGGTGGAAGATTATAACATGCGGAAAGCTCTCTTAAACTAATTTCCGAGCTGTAGAGATTTTCAGACATGCACTTGCTATTCTCTCAGTGTCCCATGATGTCCTTGCTCGGCTTGGCCCCAGTTCAAAGGATATATCACGGATGGCGGGCGCAGCTGTGCGCCTGTTTTCAGCCGCTTAACGCTGCAATGCCATAATCACCATCATCTTTCGCATAAGAGTGCCCCATCTGCACCTACCGGGTGCCAACTCCTCCCCCTGCCCCCTGCCCCCTGCATCCCCTCGCCTTGCTCATCAAGCATTTATTTATGCACTTGACTTGTGAGCCAGAGAGAGGGAGAGAGAGAGAGAGAGAGCACAACGGCACTGGCGAAGACGTAACATGGCAAGGGGCAACCCTTAATGAGCATATCATATTTCACACACGCTTGGCGATGCTGCTTAAGCTGTCAGCACGCCTCACCCCCTCCCTCTCTCCTCATCGTTATTGTCACCTGCGAGTTTCGAGTGCAATCTTAAATTGTTTTCGAGTGCAGTCGCCTGAAGCAGGCTGCGAATGCAGTGCAGAGTGCCAACTTAAACAACATTCAAAACTTCTCTAAGTAGATAGAGATAGAGGGAGAGAGAGTGAGAGGGAGAGAAAGAAAACAATGAATTTGCAGTGTGAACTCTTGGAAAAACTTTGACTTTGTTGCAAATGTTTTATTTATTCTAACATGGAAATAGCAGCAGCAAAAGGAGCAGTTCAAGTGCCAAATAAGTACAGGGTATAAACATAAAGCAAGGAAATGAAATCTCTTAAAGTACTTGAAACCAAATGGAAAATACATAAAACTTGAATGGCATTCATCAAGAAGTTCCCCAGACTCAGTCGCAGTAGTGCCAAGTATTCATTGCGAGACGAGCGAGTAAGTTCGAGTAAAACTTATTACCCCAAAACTGGAAGTTTACAACTTGTGGCAAGTAGCAGAACGAGAATCGTGAGGCTGCTACTCACAAGTTACGCAACTCTAGTGTGCCATCTTGTTTATCATTATAACCGAACTATCAAGTTAACCCTGAAGTGGTGTAAAATTTGACAATTAACCGAGAAGTCTTTCTGTAATGCCCTTAGTGGCGGGTTTCCACTTTAATGCTGTCATTTCGGACTGTTTCCACTTAGTACTTCGAAATTCAGTTAACCTTAAGCAATGAATATTAAGTATTGCTTTAAATTAAAGTAAATATTCTTATATTTTTCATGTCTATAACAGAATTAATCATAATAAACCAACTCTTATTTCTTGTTGCGGCCTGTCTTCCGACTAGTTAAGAGGTCAACGAAGATGTGTGGCAAGTTAATTGCTCATTAAGTTAGCTAGCTTCTAATTTAAGGTTTAAAAGCGAAAACGAAACTGAAACTAAACGGGAACCCACGCGCAACATGTTGACAGCCCTGAGAGACAGACCGACAGAGAGAGAGAGCAAGGTAACTCGCTCAAAGACTCTCTTGGCCACAAGCACAGGCACATTAATTATGTTAATTGAACTGTAGCACATTCTCAGACGCAACAGACAGAGACAAAGAGAGAGTGCGAGACGGAGAAAGACATACAGAGAGTGGGAAGGAACAGTCACATAACTCATAATGCCATTTCCCCATAAAGTCTGCCAGGCATAACTCAGCTGGCATTGCCATATAGAACTTTAGGCAAGACTTCATTAAAACTTGTGCAGCATTTTGTCTTGGCCCGCGACAGAGACAAAACTTAGCAGACTCCTTACTCCGACTCTGGCACAGGCTCTGACTCTGCCTATGGCTCTGTGGGCCTCTACTGGTTAACTGGCAGCCTTAGCGATCTCGAAACAGGGGGATAACAGACAAACTGCAGCCGTGCCTAATGACCACAAAAATAGCCAAATGCAGTTTAATTTATGACCCAACGCCAACTGAGAATGCGACGTTCGGCGTTCTCATAGAAAACCGAGTGGCGTTCAAACAGTTTTTAGAACATGTGACAGCGTTGACAATGTGTTTCTTCAACAATTTAATAAATAAATGATCTCCATTAAATATAAATGAGATCCAAAAAGTTAAAACAATAAAGGCTTACCTTAATTTTTGATGGGATTTCTATAGATTCATAGTAGATAATGGTTTTAGAGCTTCGATAAGTATTCTGATCAAACTTATCTTTTTAGAGAGCCCTATATCTATACGTGAGATTAGAAATTGATAGGGAATGATTTTACGATGACTGATAAAGAATATTTATGAAATAAGTGTGAAAATAGCTACTTTGCAAGTGTATTTTAATTGCAAATTGTATTTGGAAAGCACATAAAGTACATTCCACAATATCGGAATAATCCATGGAGGCCATTAACTGTTATTCGTCCATATTATTATCCATGATCAGATATCATACATATTGGTCCCATCGATGTTTTCAAAACACCACTCCGATTACCAATTTCTGTTCTTGATTAAAATAATTTTGATTAAAACTGCAAGGAACTGCAGCAGCAACCTTCCTACTCAAAGCTCCACCATGTTGCCTTGCCTCCTCTCTCTCGATTGCATTTAAGGAGAGCAAATACGCGAAAGGGAGAGCGGTCAGTGGGCAGGCGGACAAAGGCTGAGTGATTTATGCGCGCTTATGCGACCGACTACGTAGATTGTTGAGCTGCGCTGCTCTGCTCCATTGCTGTCCTGCTCTGTTGCAGTGGGTTGCAGTTTGTGTTATCAGCTAATTTGAAAATTGCTCGCTAAACAGTGCAACAGGATTAACAGCGATTTAATTGCACGACGACTGCAGTTCACACACACACACACACAGTGAATACAAACACACACAATACACACACAAGCAACAAGTACTCAGCTGTTTGTTGTGGATGAGCATCGTCATTGGTGGAGTCTATTAATACAGAAATCCATAAATACCTATAGAGGCAGGCTGGGCAGACCGGGCAGGCTGAGCAGGCGAGGGCAGTTCAAGGCCAAGTGTAATCAAGCAATCAATCAAAAGAAAAATATGAAAACCAGCACACTGCAAGGCAGCAGACAAGGATTGCCAGCCAGAGAGCTGAGCTGCCCAAGAGCTGAACAATGCATAATTACTGATAATGATTTGTGCATTGTTAACGTCGGAATGGCCCATCTATTGTTCTGGCCCTGGCATGAGTATGAGAATTGGGGCCGAGCAATGATTGCCTGCCTGCCTGCCTAGTCTAGCCGGGATTTAGTTATGACTAAGAGAGGCAGAAGGGAGAGAGGCAGAGAGAGAGAGAGAGAAGATGGTCAATTTTTTAAGCGGCTTTCAGCAGGCGTCGACGATAAAATAATAAAAATTGATTTGCGCGTCAGGCTTTTTGGCTTTTCTACTTTAGCTCTCTCGCAGTGGCGATAAAATTTTATAACAGCCAACGCGTCGTGTGAAATTATCATTATCCACCAGCTCACTGAGCGGGCACATCCTCATCTCTCGCCAGGTGCGCCCCAAAGCAGGAGCCAAACCGAGACAAGCCCTGCCGAGTCGGAACGGACCTGTTGTCTACGTGGCAGAGATTACAAATCATCGTTAACGACGCCTTCGCCTGGACGTTGTTAAGCGCACGATGTGTCCAGAGATGGCAAATCACAGATGTGAGACATGTGAGTTGAAAGAGTGGAGAATCGGGGAGTTACAAGGGGGGATGGCGGCGATGGGGGCTGCTACGGATTTCAATTAAACTCTGATGTAATTTTTCACACCTTGGCATGATTGGGCTCTGGGCTCTTGGACAGCTAATTGAGCAGTCAAATTACGACTGGCCATCCCTTTGAGAGAAGCAATTCAATTAAAGGTGAGCAAGAATTTTTTTAAACATAATTGAATTGCTTAGCAAATTGTTAATGAAACGATTTCATTTGATTGTAACAAACTACTTACAATTTCCGCGAGGGTTTAATTTATAAGATTTAATAAGATTCCTACTTTTCCCAAATTCTTTTATTTTCATATTGTTGTTTAAATTAACCGCGCTAATTGTTGCTTGTCTGCGCAAAAATTCAAATAAACACGAAGTTGGCTGCGATTGTTAGGAGCTGCTAACTTGTTTTAAATAAAAGTCAAATAGCAACCAGTCAGAAGGGAGTAACATTGTGGTAGACATTAGCTGGGTGCTATGGAAAACAATTGCTAAAGCGAGTGGTTTTTTCGATAACAGAGTTTTCCCAAGACACGACCCCATTTATGTCCCCGCTGGCTGCATTAGGTAAGCAGTGAACTGCTTGATACTGCTTGCTGTCCAATGCAACCCCAAGACACGACCCGATTCCTGTCAAGACACGAACCCATCGGTGTACCGCATGTGTCTCGGATTATTTCGTGTTTTATTTTTATCGGTACTGTCAAAAAAAAATATAGAAACATATATCACATGACCCGATCATTACCCTCCATAATTTTTTGGGCCTTCAACAAATTTTTGAGTTTTTTGAGGTTAAGTCGAAACTTAGACGTCTAGTGTAAATTTCGGACTCGGCCTTAAATTATATATCGCATGCCCAGATCAGGATTCTATACCTCTAGGCGATATTTGAAGGTTTTTCAATTTTTTGACGTTATGCCGAATTTCAAACGTGATGGCGAAATTCTAACCTCGGATTCGGATTCAGCGGTCCAAAATACATACATATAACTACATATGCCGTACACTCAGATCATGAACCTTTATTTTTGTGGGCCTGTGTTAGAGGGTTTGATAAGTCCGTGACTTTTTGAACAAAATATATTTTTTCGTCAAAGAAGCGTTTTATTTCTCAACATAATCTCCTTTTAACTCTATACATTTAGTCCAGCGTTTTCCAATTTTTTATTCCTTCCAAATAATAGGTTTTCAAGCCCTCAAAATAGTCGTTTGTTTCTGTGATGACTGAATCATCTTACCGCCGAGCCATTTCTTCATGTTTGGAAACAAAAATAGCAAGGGCTAAATCTGCGAATATGCTGGATGGGGTAGCAGTTCGTAGCCCAATTTACGAAATTTTGCCAAGCTACATCACTTTTTCCATTTTCGTTAAATTCACGAGATCTCTGCTTTCAATGACTAGTAAAACCAAAAACGCAGTTTTCAAAAATTTTACAGTCAGTTAATCGATAACGCTGACAAGAGCAGTTTGTATTTAGAGCAGGTGCGCGGCAAATACATAAAGTGAATCCTGGTCAAAGACCCTCGTATTAATGGAACAATCGATTATTTACCCAACCTGTCGTTCAACAAATTTCATAATTATTGTTCGACTATCATCAGGTGGCTCAACAAGCGCGTATTCTGATCAATTTACTACCTCCAAGTTCAAGACAGTATACCAAGTTTTTTTATCTGGAAGCTACATAAATGAACCTAGAGACCAAGTGTTTTTAAAATAGACCCTTATTATTTGATTCTAGGAGAGATGTTTATGGAGCTATCTGTCTAAACCTGAAATAGACCCTTTTTCATTAGGAGAATGTGGAGCTATCTGTCTTGGAATATTATCAAATGTCACCAAATATCATAGTCACATAAACCCATATACATACCCATACATACACCTTCATCTGACTTGGATATATATTCTTGTCCTTGTCTCTTTAAATTATCTAGACTTTCCATGTGAATAAATCTTGATAATATTCCCCTAGGTGATTTATTTATAATCCAATTATTACCACCGTCCTACAGATTAAATTCGTTGCATCTCCTGGTCATTGCTTTATAAAAAATAGTAAAGTATCCAAATGAGCAAACATATCAAGATCAAATTGGTTTTATCCGCAAAGCTAACGGTACTTTATAAAAATAGAACTAGTTTTAAAATTTAAAATGGTTTTGAAACTATTTATTTTAAATAAATTTAAGCTTTCTTTACTTTTATTATTTTTGTAACATTTTTTCTATTTACAAAACGTTTATGTGATATTTCCATAAATTTAACTATTTTTGCCAAAAATATTTCCTGGATAGGTCAAGCCTTGGCTCTGCTTATTAGCCACTCATTCCTTATACCGGACAGATAATTCTGCGGAAAACAAAAATAAAAGTACGAGCAAGCCTGAGCCGGCATCATACTTTACAAAAATTATTACTATACATATTTTTATAGTATATATATATCAGGTAATTATATATAGGAGTTATTCCTGATGCCAATCGTGGCAAGCAATAGCATGAAAAGTGGAGGTTTCCTCATTATTCCCCTCTTCTTTATTAGGTTAGCTTGCAAGTAGGTGTAGCTCTGCAAGACTTTGCATTACACCGCTCTCCGCTTCGAAAAAAAATACCCTAGTTGTTTTGAAAGACGCGTAGCGGGCAGAAGCCCAGCTGCCCCGGGCTGTAGGAGATCCATTTTTTTTGTGTGGAGCTAAGTGGAGTGGAGTGCAGTGACTTGCCTTATGCAAAAAAAAGAGATGTCAGTTATATAGGCAGAAAGTGCGTACAGCGCATGGTGCAAGGCAAGAGAAATATTGTAGAAGGGACCTTTGCTCCCCGCTACCGATACAATTTCCAGCTGCCAAATACTTATTTTTTATGTGTTATTTTAATTATGTTATTTTATTTGTCTGCCAAGTGAAATAGCTGTTAATTTAGAAAAGAAAAAAAAATTATAATTTTACCCTTGGTGAGAGAATGAGAATGGAGTGCTAACAGGCAAAGTGCAAAAGAAAAACGAAAATTAATCTATGAAACACTAAATATACATAATTACTCATAGTAAAAGTTTTGTGAAATAATGAAACAGAAAACTAATCTCGAATTGAACAAATGAGCAGCAAAAGTGAAAAATAAAACATAAAGTGTGCAGAAAAGGCATGGTTTGACCCACTGTCCAACCGTTGGGAGAGTTGAAAGTTCCCTTTCGCAGCATCTTCGCCGAAAGCGCTTTCGTCGATGGACCGCGGCAAACGGGGTAAGTGACTACGCAACAGTTCTTTTACGAACTTACACCGAGCAGACGAACCTAACGTATAAAGCCAGCGCGAAGCTACTCGCACTTTGATCGTTCTCTTGAACGGCGCGCTCTTAGAGAGAGAAAGAATAAAAAAATACTAAATGCTCTCTTGACAGTCTTCAGTCTTCTTTTTTGATTAGATATTTTATTTCTCACGTCTCTCTGTATTCGCTATTTTACCTTTGGTTGCTGATTTGTTACTCTAGTATGAGAACATTGGATACCCTAACTTAAATATAGAATGAATTCAACATACAGTTTTAATATAATATTATATATATCTATTTATATTGCTTTTAAACTTTTAAATAATAATATTCTATTGCAAATGCTTTTATAAAATGACATATTATTCCTCCACAGCTTCAATCTCCCACTGTTTTAATAATATTATTTAATTATATAAAAATTAATTTTTCTAGATATAGGTATATTTATTGTTAATAAATGTCAATTATTGAAAAGAACTCGTGCTAGAGTCTTTTCATAATAGGGCCATCCTTCGGGAAAATAGGGTAGGGTACTAATCCATCGACTCGATCGTAGGGACTATTTGAGATTTTAGACAAAACAAAAGCGGAAGAAATGGTCAAGGTAGGGCGGGCAAACTAATCAGCTGCAAAAAAAACACTTTGCTGTCAATCAGGATCGAGCCGAAGACGCTTAGCTATGTTTATGTTCTTTCCCTTTCCCTCATCCTCGACTTCTCTTATACTGTTTTCTTATACTTTCGAATCAGGTGCATTTAAGCTTATCTATCCCTAACAAGCACGCGAAGTCAAGTAAACTCTCTGTATACTCAGCCAGCATATACATATAGCACGCCTAATCAGATGCACAAATGCACATATAATATTTGCAAAAAAATAGTCGAATTTTGGCACACTTATCAAAAGGAAAACATTTTGTTGAGTGGAAGTGACGTTAAAAAAGTGACTGGTGATCGAGAACGGCCGAAAATTAAGATTGTGGGGTGCTCAAAGAGGAAAAAGCGTCGACAGGTAGCTGAAATTTCGAAACTGGACGAGACCTGCTTCATTTTTCGGCCTGAGGTACGATCACAAAGAAAGCAATCCCAAGCAAATTTAAAAGAAGTTTGTGACTGTTCAAGTGGAGTCGGTTTAACAAAACATCTGTATTTGTTGATTCGAACTTTCATTAATTTGACTTACTTCCAAGCTACAAAAAAATTCGTTTATCAAAATCAAAAAGCTATCCAGATGGTATTACAATTAACGAATCAATGGTTGAAGTTGAACTCCAAAATTTACTGGATCAAACTGAAAAACGGATATTGCAGCATCAGAAGGAAACTATCCATACATTTGTAGCAGATTCAGTTAACAATGTTATTTTTTATGGGAAAGTGGGGATTCGATGGGAGCACTAGCCATGCTGAATATAAGCAGAGGATATCAAATACAGATCTCGAAGATAATAGCTTGTTTGTTACATCGTACGTGCCACTCATAATTATTATGAAGGCAATAAATCCTCAACCATCATGCGTCCGGTACTGCCAAACTACTGAACTGTCCATTGGGGAAGAGGAATATTTCCAAACGAAAATTGACCAGCTAAAAAACACAATATTTGTCACAAACAAGAGCAACAGTCGAGCGGCACGCGACAGTGGGATACCCTTCGACCTTTTTGAAACGTAAAGAGTCAATAATTGTACAATACTTCTACTTAATAGATATATCGTAACGTAAGCCTTTGTATGCGTCTGCGTATGAATACATGTACATGCGTGTATCATTTTATTGGTCAAGCACAAATGTATGTATGTGTGTGTGCGTTTGAATGCAAAAAATGCGTGTGCATGAGAAGAACAACAGATGGCGCTACGCGCTCGCATTCTCTTTCCTTTTCTTTCCTACATGAGCATTGCAATGACGTCACAGCATGCTGGTCTGTATATAAAATCAAAGCGAACAAGGTTTTTGTTTAATAGCATCTGTGTTTGTTGTCCGATCGGATTGAAATTTTGACTTTATGTTGGTAAAATAATTAGCTTAGTATAGTCTTACTCAGAATGTTGTACCTTTTATATGTCGCTCGCAAATCAGCTAAAAAGATTAAATTATTGATTTGCGTGGGCGGGGGGCGTGGCACCCAACATTTGAAATAAACTTCACCTGTCCCGGATAAACAGAAACCTTCATGCCAAATTTGGTGTCTCTAGCTTTTATAATAGCTGAGATCTGTGTGTTCATCCGGACATCCAGACATCCAGACATCCGGACAGACAGACAGACATGGCTTAATCGACTTGGCTAGTGATCCTGAGCAAGAATATATATATACCTTGTGGGGTCTCCCACGCCTCCTTCTGCCTGTTACATACATTTGCACAAAGTTAGTATACCCTTTTTTTGACCATTTTCAATGGTCGAAGGGTATAAAAATACAAAAATTTAAGTAGGAATGTTTTAATCGCAGCTCACCATAGTCGATGGCAAAATATGCAATGCTCTTTCCGAAACGTCATC
>JAEIHA010000688.1:0-38568 GCA_018904595.1 Zaprionus indianus | reverse complement strand
CTGATCTTATGGACCGCCTGGGCCCAACGTTCCGACACTTTAGTCATAACGTCCAGCGTATTGCAGTCCACATAGGCTAGTATGCATTCCAATGCGGGCAGTGTATTACTTAGCATATCAATGATGTCCAGCCTCTCCAGACCGTTGTAGTAGCGCGTGCGGCGGCTGATTGTGTCCGTCGTAGGTGCCGGAAATAATTTCTTTTTGGATTTCTTTGGGCTGCTGTGATGCGTTATGACCTGATGATGATGTGCCGACTTCCGTCGCTTGCCTACCTGATTGGGAACCAACACTGGCGATTTGCATCCCATGTCGTGCTCGACGTCACTCTCTAGCTGAAGTTGGCAACCCTGGACGGGTAGGAGCAAGTCATGGCTGGTGTTGTTTCCGCCTGGCGATTGGAATTGTGTGGAATTAAAGCTCGTTTTGTGTAGTCGACCCAAAGCATTTTTGGTGTTGCTTGTTGCATTCGTGTTGGATGCATTACGGCAGTTTTCAGTCTCACAATCACGTTCCATCAAAAATGGCGCCTCCACGGTTGAGTTGTGCAGCACACGAAAGGACGCGTACCCCGATTCTTCCATGGTGCTGTCCGCGTCGAATGAGCCGCAGGCGCTGCTGCTGGAGCCCAATTTCTTGAATACTTTTGGATTATGGGCACTCATTGTTGAATGAAAATGCCAATTGAAATTTATCGTTTTAATTATTACATTTGTTATTTTTATGTGCGTCTTTTCTTTTTGACTTTGCAATTAGCGTCAATGCAAATTGTTAGCGATGTTGCACTTGCGCATATCGATGCGCTACATTATATCGATAAATGCGTTTCTCACTCGATAATTGTGGTTGCATAAAGCAAGGGAAAGCTGCTTGCTATGTTACCCGTAGTGCGTGCACTGTTAGAAGCTGAGCTGTGGGGTCTGTTGAAATTGGAAAGCTAAAAATGTTTTTACTTGGTATTTATTATTAAAAAAAAAAACATATTTATATCTGGTTTTTTTTGGAATGTATATTGAATTTAATTTGTAATGAAATAATTCATTATTCTTTGCTTAAGCCATTTCTTGTTTTTGTGTGTCCAGTAGGTTGTGTTTATTTATAGAACGCAGTTCATCAAAACGTATATATAATTTATAACTCCTCTTAATGATTGCTCAAATCTCCCACGTGTGCTGGGTGCTTAGGAAAAGGACACTCGTGATAATCTGTCCAAGGGGTATCAGTGTCACCAAATTAACAAAAATCCCTCAATAATTTATCATTTGTTTTCTGTTCTTGGGATCTCCCCTCAAGCAAGTCCAGCCTCGCCTCCTTCTCCTTATTCCCCGACTTCATCTTCTTCGCTCCCAACTGACAAATTTGCCAGCTCAAGTTTTGTGCAAATCATGCCCAGGCATAGATTTCGAATTCATGTGAAAATCCCATTCTGCCTCGACCACCGCAAAACAACCCCTCGATGATGATGATTCGAGGTTGCCTTGATAGTTTCATCAGCTTTCCCTCGCTGACAACCACTTCCATCCTCCGGCACATACACTTGCTGCTGTCCGAGTGCGAGGGAGATGGCACGCATAGCAGGGAAAATCAATGAATGATATTTCTTTATGAGTCTCAATTATTTGTTGCGGGGATTTGCTTTTCTTCCTCTGCTCTTTCATCTGTCATCTCCGTGTTCGTGCCGCATTGTCCTTTTAAATGCTTTGGACAAAATATTTTGGGTATTTACGGACGGTAGTCCTCGGCGGCGCCTGCGTTAATAATTTATGAATATTTGCTCATTTATTGTTTTGCATTATTTATGCGTTTATCATTATCTCTGCTCAGGGGGAGTGCAGGCAAGGCAATGGAAGACGGACAAGGATTTTGTTTTGATTTTAATTAAATCGACAGTCGCACATCGGCTCAATTTAAAGTCATTTACCGAGCCTAATCCCTCGCCCGGCAATCTGTGGCTTTTTAATTGTCCAAAGCAGCAGTCGGAAGTTTCCTGAAGAGCAATTAGGGACTTATGCCAGTGAAATGTGGTTCAATGAGGTCGTTATAGTAGTTTTGGAATCGTTATTAAGAGAAAGGAAACTGTTGGGGAGTATGGAATACTCAGAGGAGGAACCAGGAAATCAGGCACTGGGAGAAGCACACACATAATGAACAGCAGAAAGACTCAGTACCTGGAGTGGCATCAAGAAGAGAAACAGGATTTAAATATGGAAAGGTACAATCAAAACTAGGTCAAATGCAGAGGAATGTTATAATCATCGACTATTGAAAATATGTACTAAGAAACTTTGTGAAATGGGAAAATAAAGGTGTGGCAAACCATGGTATATGTACTCTTTGCAGGCATCAATAAATGAGTCTGTTCAGAAATTCAATGTAACTATAAAGAACCAAATGTTCCTGTATCCCAAATGTACATACCCATATTAACATTATTTCCAATCATTTAATGAACGTTTATGGCTAAGAAAAATAATGTGAGATAAGTATATTTATATATGCCCGTTTGTCTGTCTGTTCATATGTAGAACTAGGTTTAAGAGACTATAATTAACACAACAATAGTTACATGGGATCACAAAATTTCCTATAATGCTCAATAGTTTATATTTAGATTAACACAATAATTATCACCATCCAAACGATTCCTGATTTGGTTGCAATAGGATAAAAAACAATAAAGTTATTTATGAAATAATTCTAACGGGTACAGATGCAACACAAATTACATAGAATTCCTGAATTTATTTATGTAAAAACTCGTTTGGTCAGGTAAGTACCGTGTATATAATATAACAGTCTTCTTACTTGAATCCAAATAATTTCTAATTAAATTCTTTTCTTCATATGTAAGTTTTTTTTAAATTGATGTTTAAATTAAGTGTTTTACTTTAAACAGTCGACTGACCATTTTTTTTTTTTTTTGACAGAGGGAGTCTCCCAACAGAGGAGGCGCGAGGCACTGCGATCAGAATGATCTTTTGTGCCTATAAGGCTCTCCCTATCTTGACAAAAGCTGCCCTGCTTCCCTGATGAAGCATAGCAGGTCTTTCGTCTAGGAACGGACAATTTGCTCGGGAACTGCGATTTCCACGTGCAAATGTTTCCTCCTACTCCAAACCAAGGCTGGACAGTCAGTCGACTGACCGTAGTTGACTTCAAATAAATAAACAAATAAATAAATTGCTAAGGTCCTTATTTTATTTCTTTACTTTTTATTAGAATTTTAGGCTATGAAAACAGAAAATATTAATAATCTCTTGGTCCTATCTACTCTCAAAGTTTTACACTCTCGTTACTGGTATTGGAATACCCAACAGTCTAGGCCAATTAAATATTCTGATTTGCACAGCTAAACTGGAATTAAGCTTAGTCAAGCAAGACATGAACAGAAAAATATATTCGCCCTATAACTGACACGTTTCGCTTCAGTTTCGCTTAGTTAGTAAACGATATTTTGGGTGGAAATATGTCCCATTTTGTTGTTGGTTTTAGAGACTAGTCAAACATATGTCAAAATACACCACTATGCACATAAATACACACACATATATCAATGTTTGTGTGCGTGTATATTGATATCCAACTGATTAACGCCCACAACTGATGAAGCATAGGAGTGGGGTAGGTAGATAGGGGTAGGCGTGATAGGCGTGGCTGGGGGGGTCGGTCAATATTTGCACACAATCCGTACATATGCTCTAATTATTATCCTTTTGGCCGTTCCGCATTAGGTTGACCTGGACGCACACACACACACAGAGAGAGGCACACAAACACACACTCGCACCCTGTCGCTGATCAAACAGTGCCCGTTGGCAACTCGAACTATTCGGAATCAACTAATTATGGTAATTTCCCGCGGAATGTCAACAAATATTTTGTAGCCCGGTTATTTCGAGAGTCTTCTGGGAGGGTTACGCAAAGACTGGCAGAGGACGGGGCTGGAGAAGGGTGGTGTTTAGGGAGCAGTCAAAACTCTTGACAAACGATGTTTACCCTGTTCGGTCATAACGCGACTCGGCTATGTACGAGTATGTACCCAAGTAACGTTATGTACCCGATATGATGTTGTCCTTGGCACGGGAAGGCGACGCTTGGATTATTTTTAACCAAGCCACTGAGGACACACGACACTCGACACCGACCTGGTCAGTTGGGTGTGTTAGCCAAGGTGGAAACTGTAACGCGAACTCGTAACCAATTCGCTTGATTGTGTTTGATTTTGGCTCGGACAGTGGAAAGCGGTGGAAGGGGGAGTAATAGAAGGAAGGTGGGAGGGAGGTTACTCCCTGCCCGGCTACGTTGTAATTCTCGCTTGGCCAATAATAAATCGTTGACCCGCTGTTTAAGCTGGGCGCGGCGCCAAGCTGATTACAGCCGCAATATTAATTCGAAGGTAATAAGGATATAATCGCGCTCATTTATCATTTTAATGTTTAGCTCGCCCCCGCCTTGACCCTCTGCACTGGCTATATCGTTTCGCTTTTAATGCGATTCATATTCTAATCGCCGGGAATTAGTCACCAAAGATGACTCCGTGAGACAGTGTAAATTGAATGTGGAGAGGTTAATACAGGTGAAGGAAATGGTAGAAAGATTAGGGAAATTACGAAGGCAAGTTAAAAAAAAAAACCTACTAATATGTTGTATAACTATAGTTTCGGAAGACTTTACAATACAGCGGAAGTAAAAAGCGGTTTGATGAAGAAAAGATCGCAAGAGTTTAAAAAAAAATCAGAAGACTATGATCTATCCTAACTATAAACCTACAAAGAATTCTTTAAGATATAACAAAGGAAGTTTTAGAAAGTTTTCTGTGTTACGACAGAACTAAAAGACTCTTTCTGAAAACATAGGTTATACTACAATATTTATTTAATTTAATTAAATGAAGTTTTTAGAAACTTAACGGAGATCTCTATAGATCTAGAAAAGACTCTTCACGATAACGCATGGTAAAGACGGTATTCGAATAATAGTACAGGAAAGAAAAAAATTCAGAAACCTTAGAAAGGGATAACGGTCGGTCTAGTAAAAACTCCTCAAGACATTATAGAAAATATTTTTCAGAAAAATTAGAAACTTTAGAAAGGGTTAACGATAGAAAAAAACTAAAAACTTCATAAGAAAGTGTAGAAAATATTTTTATTATAAATTAATATAGCCAAATTAATGAAGATATTATTGTCGATCTCTAGAACATATTATGTAAAAACATAAACTCTTAAATTAAAATAAATATATCTTCGGATATATTCCATATTTATAATTCCTTTAGAACGTTTCCGTTCCTTTTTTATATTTCATGCGCAAAAAGAAAACTTCAATCTAATTTAATAATTGTTTCCAACTTTAAATTGATATATATCGAGTTCCACAATGACTGATGATACAAAACTGGGAGTTATTCAATTCCTATAAGTGCAATTCAAAGATTTCAAATGGCAATTGCAAAAATTTCTATTTCTAGCACATCGCGAAAAATTTGATTGATTTGCAATTGCAAAATTTAGTGGTTTCCTTTTTTTAAAAACATCAATCAATGCAATTTTCGACTGAGGCACGTGCGAAAATGTTGATGACAAACGATGTGGATCAGATGTGCAAAAATTTAAAAAATAAAACAAATTCGAAAATTTTCAATTAACAAATGGATGTTGCGCTCGAAAATGCATTCACTAATTTCGAGTTGCTTTTTTAATTTCAAAGAAAAGGAAGTATTTATTTAGAACGCGCTCGCAGGCCTGTCTACAATTTGTCAGGCGGAAGGAAAAGTTAAGTAGTTGGTTAAAATAATGTGAAAAAGTCAACTTGGAGAAGGGTCAAATGGGTCAGCTACGGGGGAAGGAGGTGAATAAGAGGATTGGGGGAGTCCGGTTCGAGGCGTTCTCCCAAGTGTGTGAATTAATCATGGCCGCAATTTGAGTTAAAAAATGCGAAAAGTACACTCAAAAAGTGGCGGCAATTTGAATAAGGAAAGAAAAGGAAGAGAAGGAGTAGGAGCAGGCAAAGCAGGGTGTCAAAGGGTTGCCCGAATGTCCCGTTATCCTGTGGCAGTGTCAATGTCACAGCTCATTTGGCATTCAGAACATGCGCGACTCTCTTGCCAATTTCATTTAGCGGCATCATTTCTTCTCGTGCCTCTGTCATTTTTTCTAAAAGAGACGGAGCAAAAGTGTAAGAGAGAAAGAGAGAGGGAGAGCAACAGCGAGTAATGGAAAAACAAGATAAATGATTTAAAACTCAACTTTTCATTTCGCATATTAGCGGCAAACGTGTCCTCGTTTTCACGTGACCAACAAAACGAACAAATATTTGAACTATTCAGTTAACCCTGCACAGGCGGTTTTTTTTTGTTTTTTTATATTCCTCTCCCCGGTAATTGTTTCCGATTAACGAGTCTCGATTTGTTCCATGACTTTTACACATTTGGTTGATCAAAATATCACGCTGCCCTCTGCAGTCCTTCCACCCCCCTTCGCCTTTCCCCTTCCCCATGAGCAATGCCTCCTTGTAGCTACCACTTTGTGGACATATGTTGCTTTCATTCACATGATATACGATTCTGCTTATAAGCAGTGTGCCCTCTGGGCCCCCTTCTGTTTCCACGTCTGTCTGTGTGCCTGCCTTCTGGCTGATTATGGTGGCAGGCGACGGAGCAGAAAGTGGTTGCTGGTCGAGCATACTGACTGCACTCACTGTGTTTATTTAATTTCATTCATTTCACATTCATTGTCGCCGCACCACAAGTCAAATGATAAGAATCAGCAATAGGTATCATAGTTTGGAGTGTGCTTTGGGAAGATCGGTGCTTGAAATCTCTTAAACTTAGAGACAGTGTGCATGTTCATTTAATATTATTTTCTATTTAATATTATTTATGTAGACTAAATGTAGTTAAAATTAAAGTTATTTTAAGTTAATCAAATTTAAATTTTATTTTATATTTATTTGAATATAATTTAGATGATCTGTAGAACTCATAAGTTTCCTTTTCTGTGCTTTTAATGTCGATCTTCGAATTCTTGTTAAAATTAAACGTTTTTTACAATATCTCATTATTTATATATCTTTAAAACTACTTACATATTATTGTTTTGTATTATATATACATAATTTTTGCGGTTTCCAAATAATTACCAATCTATATTATTAGAATAAAGGGTTTTGGCAAGCTTTTTTTTTTAAACGCATGATTGCTGGCTCAAGGTTTAATAAAAATAGCCCTGAAGACGGTTACCGAAGAGTAACCGAAATCTATCGGAAAACAAAAATAAATAAAACAATTATTAGAATATTTATTTAAGGTCGCCAAATCTTCGTAATAATTCAAATAAAGACAATTAGTTTGATTGATTACCATATATAGAATATAAGTTCTTAGAAGATTTTTATGCTATATTCGTAAGAATTTTAATTTTGTAATCATCATCTTCAGGATATTTTGAATTTTATTATTGTTTTAGTGTGACAAGTTTAAACTTATTTGTATGGCTCTAGTTTCTAATTATTAATAATTAATTTGTCGCACTACCATAGTCAAAGGTCTAGGTAGTGCGACTTATCCCAACATATATCATTAACTTAGTTTCTAGGCGATTATTTCTAATAAATATCACAACTAACTAGTTATTGTATATATTCATATTATCAGCATTATTTTGAGCCGATGATTTCAAATAAATATCAAAACTAACTAGATATACCCAACCATATCTTATAAATCTATTTTGTATGCACCCCTGTCGTATTCCTTGCCAACTTATCACAATTATTATTTGGTATATCGAATCAATTAAGCTTTAATTTCATAAAGACATAATACACGATGAAGTGCACCCATGTTATAGGTAATTAAAGTGAGGAGAATAAATAAATGGAATTATGGAAATCCCCTAACAGTGCTGCGCATAGTTTTAGGGCAAATAGTAAAAATTGAATTCCCGCATTGTTTTCTATTGTATTTTCTGTTTGTTGTTCTCTGTTTTTTGTTGATATTCGTTAAGTTTTGTGACGTGTGTCGTTAAGTGATTTCATTGGGAAATTTATGGGATGCATATTTACCGTAGGCCATAATAAAACAGCGGCATTTCGTCTTAATTAAGTGCTTAGCCAGGCCAACAAGGAGGCGACATCAGCGGCGACACGTGCTGCCGCTCGAGAATTAACACACACAAGTACACACACACACCAACAAAAAACGAAAGACAACAAAATTAGGATGGGATGGGAATGAGAAAGATAATGTGACAATCGGTCGACTGTCATTGGGAAGTCAATAAGGGGCCGCGAGATGATGCCACCACCAACATGACAAGGCCTGCCTTCCCGCTGGCTATCCCTCGCCCTTTCCCCCTCCCCTTTCCCACCCATCCCTCTCAAGGAATCGAGCCGGCGAAAAACAATACGCATATTGCGCTGATGACTTAATTGATTAAATGAATAGAACACATAAAAAACACTTCCCGCAAAACGAACGAACCCCCATGCCCTGGACCCTGGGAAACAATGGGCAATACATGCAACGTGCTACGTGCAACGTGCTGACCCCTAGACAAGGTGCGAACTCAGCGTAGGGCGTTACTCAATCAGTCGGGCAAACAATCGCGTAATATTCCCAGCCAGCAAGGACAAGAGAGAGAGAGAAAGAGAGAGGGAGAGAACTGAGGCAATCGCATTTATATCTAGTCAATAGTCTCTGGCGATATCTGGTTACAGTTATGCTGGTAAAAAAAAACAGCAAATACTCGTAGATAGATAGTTATGTGAGAATGAGGGGGAAAATATGGTTTATGAGTCAGCGATGGGAACTAAAGAACGAAGTAACAATTTTATGAAAAACTTAAGAGCTTCCTCATACTGTTTAAGATGATATAAAAAATATAAAGAACGAAGTAACAATTTTATTGTATTAAATTCTTAAGAGCTTCTTCATATTTATTTTATTGTAGTTTCATATGTTTATCATATTAAATGATACTCTAATACGTGTACTTATATTTTAATAATATTGTATGTATATTACTAGAAATTTAAAAAACTATTATGACAAATATTACGACATTCATTCTGGAAAGAATTTGATAATTAATTCCAAATACTAAAAAAAGTTTAAGACTTTGTAGGTTTTGTAATAATAGTACAAATTTTTTAAAAGATGTTGGTTAAATTTAAGATAACGCTGTAAATTCTTAAAAAAAATAAATCCTCCAGTTGTGAAAATGAAGTAAACGTTTCATTGAATTTATTATTTATTGTTTATGTTACAATTTTATAATACATTAAATTATACTTCCAACTTTTTATATCCTAATTTTTTAAGCTCACCTGCTTATATAATTTTTTTCATCTTCATTCTTCGTGAATGTATTTTCTAATTCAATGTCTTCTAGGACAATCTGAACCTCTTTTTGGATTCTTCAATAAGCAGGCACAGAAAATCATATCATGTCTAACTGTTGAAGACTTGAGAATTTTATTATAACATATCTATCTTTTATTTTTTTTTTAATTTAAACTACGAGTAAATTATACTCTTAAGTTTTCATTTCTCAATTTTTTAAAGTCACCTGCATATTTAATTAACTTTGCCAAACTAATGAAATTAAATGTATATTCAAAACTCGAAAGCTTTCAAGGCCAATCCGAAATTCTTTTAGGATCCTTCAACTTTTAGGCAGACAAAATCATTTCGTGTAATTGTTCTGGTCATGAATTTTAAGTCCCAGACAAGGCAAGACAAGAAGAAGTAGCGTCTGATTGTGTGGAATGTGGTGTGAGGTTTTTCCAGAAGCTTTTCTTGGTTTTCAATTAAAAGTTTTGCAGGTGCGTAAATTGTCAAAGTAATTCGGTTGAGGAGCCCACTTTGAAGTGAGTTGGAGAAATTTATTGCTCCAATGGGGGAAGATAGGGAGGAGACTCCAAGCAGTTCTCATATAATATTCAAGTTCTGCTTACAATGGCAAATCTGTGTACTAACAACAAACGCAACCCGTACGCAATTTCCCATTTTCCACTTGCCAATTTCCCCCTTCTATTCATGCTCGATTTTAATTTCAATTGCCATGTAACATGCCGTGCACATGGCCCCCAAATGGGGCCTGCTCTGAATATCGTTCTCTACGTAATACCCTCTCTCTTTCCCCTCTTCCCTCTCTCTCTGTTTGCCTGCCTGCTTGCAATCCATTTAGGCATAATTCTTAATGTTTTGCTTTCAATTTACTAAGACTACTTAGGCAACTTCGAATGCAAAATCAATTTGCATAGGTTCCCCTTAAGAGCCCCTCCTTCCTGTACGGCCCTCTCTGTAAGCCCCTTGTTTGTATTGCACTGAGTGTGTGTGTGGACTGCCCCAAGATGCGTGTTGCATAAACAAGTTGCAAACAACAAATGCAGTTGACAACCCTGTGTCAATTACAACGACAGTACACACTCTCCCAGGGACTTGATACTCACTCGGGTTGACCGCAATTTGTTCAAGTGAATCCGGCAAAATCTTAAGTCAATGTACCCTGTAAGAGAGTTGGGTAATGAGGTATAGTAGGTTTAGTAACAGTACAATGATACAGCTGGAAGTATATCTAATATTTTATATTTATTATAAATATTCTTTAAGTCAACTCTAGTTGAATTTCTATTTACACATTCACTGCAGCAACTCTTATTGATGTTCTATTAAGTATACTGTCTTCATCTTGAGATCTACAATTTATATGATTTAATCATAAAAAAACTGTCATCTATAGGGTACTTCAAAGTCGTGCTTCTTCATTTTACTTACAATCTTACTTGGTTACAATAGTCCTTAGGTCCTTTGTTTATTTGTGTTTTGTCCGCAAGTCAAGTTTGCTGATTTTATTGGAATATGTTAGATTGTATATTTACATAATTCTATTTGTATTACTTAAATTAATTTACACAGATGTTTGTTGCCTAAGCCCAGTAATTAAATATAATTAAATTAAATGGTATAGTGTAAGAATGGTTTGTTTAAGCTTCTTGGTCATAGTTATTGACTATTGCTCTCGTTATACATATATTTCAAAATGTTAATTATTTATTGTTATAATCATTAATTATTTATCGTTGATACTATCGTATGAAATACATAATTAATTATTGCTTTGATTTTTAAAGATATTTCAAATATTTTCAAGATACATATACTATGTTACATTACCTTTAATCTCCTAAGCTTCAACGTTAGTCGATTCTTTAAAAAGTGTCATGTTAATAACCTAGATAGATAGCCTTGTATGTATCCTACATGTTATTACATATAGAATATGTCTTATATTCTTATCTACGCATAAGCATGATAAACTGGAAAACAACCGCACCCTTTTCTACCTACTTTTCTTTCATATTATCATTCATAATCCACAACTTTGCAGCACTTTCCTCATACTACCACCTTCCCCCTCCCAGTTCCAATTCCCAGGACTCTACTCAGGCAGGTGCAAAGTGGAGTCTAAAACTAATCCAAGGTTGAAATCAATGTTGAATAAATTACGCTCAACTATTTAGCAATAAATTAATCTTCATAAATCACAAATCAACAACAACTACGACAACGAGCTGAAGACAGCAGTACTTGTAGCCCCTTCTCCCCCCGGGACTGCATTAAATTAGAAACGAGGCGTCGTCAAGATTCCGTTTAATGACAAAAGCAATTAATTTTCTGCCATCCGAAATGCCAAGGAAGGTGCAAAAAGGGGTGTAACCTGTGCCACATGCCCCCCTCCCTTCTCTCTTCACTTGCCTCCATCTCCGTCTTGCCTTCCCTTCTGATTACGTTCACAAATCGCTACAGCAGCCATATCAATGTACACCCCATACACCCCTTCTTCTCTCCTTCTCTCTGCACCTGCCCGTTACACACAATCAAAATTCCAGAGCTTGTCTATGGCCAGGTTGCTCCTAGCTAAGCTCCAGAAAGCGCTCCCCAAGCTTTGCAATTAATTATGCGAATCTGACGAATCTTCCTAAGCGTACAACTCTTCGACTTGGCACACACACCACACACACACACTCACAATGTTTGCTGTCAACATGATTTACATGGAAGCTCGAACAAAACTTTGGCATGAGATGTGCGAGACTTGCTCTTATATGGGAGTGTGTATAAATGTGTGTGCGTGTCTCTATATATATGTGAGTGTTTGTGAGTGTGTGGTATGTTGTGTTGTGGTGGCGTGTGTGTGCCATGCCAGGGGGAAGGAGCAACGGAACGGGCCCGCCTCGTGTCGGGGTAAATGCAAATTTAAAGGCGTGAATAAGCCAAGGCAGAGTCTAATTGTAGACAACCCCCGTAATTATCCGCAATGGAAATGCCATTAATGGAATTAAGGGATTCCGGATACGGGATTCGAGGAGATGCTGCCAAGACTGTCAAGCCTGCGCCAACTGTTTACTGCCTACGGAATTTGTTTCTAAAGTATGAGCACAAAGTATTTCAATGGAGTTTTTTCTAGCATTTTTTTGAAGAATTGCCCAATAATTTTCAGGGAGTTTGGGTAGAATAAGAGCTTGTTGTGGTTGGAAGAATAAAAGAAGGTAAAGGTGAGGATAAATATAAAATGAAATAAGTAAACATTTTATATTAATATTAAAGTAAATAAATAAAATGTTATGAGATTTATCCATTTGTAAATAGGCAATAATATTCAAGGTATTTAAGATTACTTTGTTTCAAATTGGAGTAATAGTTTTACTTTCTTGAATAACTTCTTTGTTTATTGTCCGGATTTTAAAATTTCTTTCACAAAGTTACAATACGCTTTTTTGATAATTTTCAAAGGGTATAAATATAATATTTTCCGGCTTATATTTTGAAACATACATAGTATAAATAAATAAATAAATGTAAATAATAATCTGAAATAAAATTTAACAAAATTTACGTATGTTATAGTTATTTTAAGCTAAGATTAATTCTTTTTACTCGCACAATAGTTTTATCGATGTTTTTGCAATACAATAATATAATTTAACTACTGTTAATGATGAAAGTAGCCGCTAAAATCTTTGAATTAGCTTAAGAAAGATATCTTACTAAGCTTTTAATATGCAGAGTGGTAACTTATATTTATTTATTTATCTGACAAATAGAATGAAACTCGAATATAATTTCATTGATTTCTATAGTTCTTTTCTTACTACACATCTTATATATTTTATCTGCCTTAAAGTCAGCTTTAATTTATCAGTTTATACAGTATTTAGTGTACCCACTTGACAGCTAGAAGTTTTGATTACAATGCTAGCTGTACCGAAACCTTTACAATTAAGGCGGTCTTTGCTGTTTCTAAGGGTTGCTCTCAGGCAGTGCATAGGCAGCATAAACACTTGACAATATGACAAGGTTCTGGCTGTTTTACAGCCCCATTCCTCCTAACCAGTTGCTAATTTAAGGAGTTTGCGTTAAGTGACGAGTGCTTTGCACCCACTTAATGGTTTGTTTTCGGTTGACAACTTTCCATTCGGGAATAACACTTGGACAGTTGTTCAACTTGCGGTAAGAGAGGGGTACAGGGAGGGGAGGGACGTGGACACTAACAACTAATTTAAAGCAATTATGTAAAAAGTTTTCGCATATTGAAAAGTTTGCGCAGCCGCAAAATACTCTCGAAAATGTTTGAGGGGTGTGTGAATTGCGAATAGTTTTAATTAAATTTTGGCGAATTATGACAACGAGACAAATTTAGTTAGTGCATTAAAGTTGTTATCTAATTGGGGTTGCAATCCAAAATTGAAATGGACCCAAGGCAGGCGAATCCCTCAGGGCCGCAGTGCATAAATCTCATCGGCATTTAGCCCGCAGCGGGTGCAGAAGGAGCAGAGACGAGGAGAGGGGCAACCCTGCCTCAAAAGTAATAACTAATCATAATAATAGTTAAAAAAGGAAAAAAAAATCTTGGCAATCATTTCATGGGAATCTTTACGGTTGCATTTTGCTGCTTTCAGCTGCGGCACGTGACCAGCGACGCACTCTGATTAGAACCCGCTCCCCCCTTCCTTAATCATGTGGCACACCCTCTTGCCACTTGTCGTCTCACGCCCCCTTCCACTGATCTCAGTCCTTGCCACCACCAGCGGAGATCCGATTGCACTTGACTGCGGCACAGGAGCGTGGTGCCAGATGACCCTGGAACTTGGGACTGGGATTGGGATTGAGAGACAGAACTGCCACTTGACGCGTGCGGATTGTGGGAAGCTTTTTCTGGAGTGTCAAATTTTTATGACTTTGTTTGATTTTCGAGCTGCATAAGGCCGCTAATGGAAGACGCCTGTACGACTAGTAGCAGCTAACGAGATTTTCACTTTGAGAATTATTAGACATGTGGATGAGTTCCAGGAGAAAGAGCGTGTACTCGACCAGTGATACCCATAAATATAACCTTATTTTTGCAATTCACTGATTGCAAATGACAATAATCAATTATTATCAATTTATTATTTTGACAAAATTTATTTATTTAAAGTCAACTCTGGTCGGTTGACTGTATAAAGTAAAACAATTAAATTTATTTAAAAAAAAAGAATAAAATTAATGATAAAAACTTAAATAGAAAAAAAAAAGAATTTAATTAGAAGTTTTTTGGATTTTTTGGAAAACTGAGTTAAAAATGAAAAAGCCGATCCAACATTTGTTGCAGAGGATTGGATAAACCCAGAAAAACCGAATCTTACCGAATTTTTTCTTACGTAACTGATCGTTTTTAACAATAATTTCATTAATTATTATTATTTTAATTATAATTAGTATTATTATTATTATTGATATTATTATTATTATTGTTATTAGTAGAAGTATTAATAGTAGAATATACATTAATAATATAATCTACATAGTGTACGAGCGGGGAGGGCCTTAACACATACCATAATATATTGTTATTTTCCATTCTTCTAAAATATATACATTGGGTATGCTAAAAATATTTCATAAATTAATGTCGGCTTTAATTCTTTAAAAGTTTGCAATCTTGAAATACCATATAAGATTTAGCATTAGACTGTTTTTAAGAACAGAGTTTGAAGAATTGTTTCTTGTCTTTAATAAACCAAAGACCATTAGAAATGTGATATGTCTTTATAAAAAAATGTACAACTACCTGGAAAAATGTACTGTTTTATTAAAATAATAACCTTTTAATTACATTAACCTCATATATCTTTTGTAACTTTTTTCATTTTGTATTGAACATATCATATTTGTGATCAAATTCGAATATATGTACAATATAATCTACAATAACTAACAATTTGTTGTGCCATGTCCACTATTTGAGTTTTACTCTCTTTTACAAATATGTTATCTTACACCTTGTAATCTTCCAAGAGAAACACTTTACCACATTCAAAATTGTAAACAATTCCCTCTAAATCTGCCTTATAGAGAGCCCACAACAATAGCCGCAACTGTCGTTTGTAATTCAATGCGGCGAATTAGAGCAAATGAGTCGGAGATGAGGCAGATCTGGTGAAATTGTTGCCATTTGTGCTAATACGAGCTGAGAGTCTGTTCTATAATCGCATTTCGACTGTTTCATATTTCACTTGCAACACTTTCAATCGCAAATCCGAATATGAATCCGATTCTGAATCCGAATCGCGAGAAATAAAACCAAACTGATTGCTTGGCAATGGGCAAATGTGATTTATGCTCGACGCTCTATGTAAAAATGTCAGAAACAATTTCGGGCGTCGAGGCACAAATTAACTTCAATGGCCGACAGGATCTGGAGTCCTTGCCGAGCTGAAGTTCTGAAAGTCGAGACGTGTCTGGTAATTCAATATCAGCTAGAGAAAGGGAGACAGAGCCAGAGAGCTGAGACTGTGGCACAGAGGTCACATTTGGCTGCGAGCTCGGCAAGTATTCCCCGGAGGCATCCAGTAATTTCCTACCCCTGGCACTAGGCATTATTGTGCATTAGAGGACTAATAAACAGGTTCGCAGCACTGCCTCAGTCTTGCTCCCACTCTGCTGTCTCCCTTTTATCTCCTCTTTTATTCATAGTTTGTGTCTGCCTCCATTGCGCTTTTACCTTCTACGTGATTTACGGAAATAACTCATCGCACGCAGCAGGCAAATCAAGAGACGAATAAATCACGCACTCGAAATTAATTCACTTTTTTAATTAAACTCCTAGATATATATGATGCTTAATTGTGTTCCATTACAGGAAGAAGTATCTGCTATAACTAATGTAATACTGTTCCGAGGTTTGGTCTAGTGATATATTTGTATTGGGTCTTTATGTTGTGATACTTTCAAAGAAATCCCTTGGAGGTTAATAATAGTGTAGGTATGAAAGTGTAAAATCTTAAACTGATGTGAGTTACAGTTCTGAAGTTTAGTTAGCTGATATATCTGTATCTTATCTTTGTATTCTAAAAGTTTCAGAGGAATCACTTTTTAATTAAAGAGTGCATTCACTAAAAAGTGTTTAATTCAAAACTTTTATGAGAGACAACTATAAAGGTTAGTTATATGTTATATTGGTATTATGTCTCAATATTTTGAAAGTTTCAGAGTAATCACTTAGGAATTAAAGGCTGTATAGGTTTAAAAGTGTTTAATTCTCGTATCTTTTGAGATATAGTGCTGAAGATGAGAAAGCTGACAATTTTTTGTGTTGGATATGTGTTCTTAAAATTTCAACAGAATTGTTAGGAAACTAAAGAAGTAACTCATGAATAAGTGTTTAAATCAGATAGATATATGTTAGTTCTGAAGATAATTCAGCTGATTAATTTAAGTTTAAGTCGTGTGCTCTAAAAACTTCAATCGAATCGACAGGAAACTATATAATTTAAAGGCTAAAAACATTTAAATCCAAAAATAGGTTTAGACCTATTCGACGTATGACTCATCATTAACTATCAATATAGTTTTCAAAGTTATAAGAAGTCCAAGTGAATAAATATTAAGTTAGTTGACTAATGTAGGTTAAAGCTGTGTGCTCTAACAATTTCAATGATATTGATAGGAATCTATATAATTATATAGGCTTAAAACATTTAAATCCAAAAATAGGTCAAATAGGTCTATTGAATCATCATTACCTATCAATAAATTTTACGAATTTCAAAGTATTATATTATCGAAGTGTATAAACATTAAGGTTATTTAAATCAATTTACGAAATTGTGAATAATAGAGAAAGAAAAGAATCTAAACAGCTAAATAGAAGTTGGGGGTGGTTAGTCAAGGTTCAACCTAATGCCGACTTATGACACCAAAATGTTTAACTGTTCAATTTTCAGGCGTTGCGCTTTCCACTGCCAGAGGAGTAGGGTGCGGGGTGGGCGGGGGTTGGCAGTGGCACAGGCACCGGGATAACAAGGGGTTACACTCGAATTAGTCCAGTGGGATTGCTGTTGCTGCCACAGAGGGGTGAGCGCTCTTTGCCTGTGTCGCCTTTGTTTGCTTAGCTATGGCAAAACAGCAACTGCTACAGGCGCAGCCTCAGTTTGTGCTCTTCTTTCTACTTCCTTTTCCCTACCTCTCTCCCCTTCTTTGCTTTGTGCTTGTGTAATCACGCAGCACGACTCCGCGCATTGGCATTGTACGATAGTTGGCAACAATTGAGACGTTCAATTGGCAGCGCCAGCCCAGAGGCTTGAACAACAGAAACAATAGCAACAATAACAATAAGAACAACAACAACAACAACCACCCGCGAGTGGTTGACACTTGCTGCTTGTGTATGTGTGTGTGTGTGTTGTCCCGCTGTGCGTGCGATTAGTTTGGGAAGCTGCCTGATGTTGCGCATCCGTGAATTACAATTGCGGTTCGATGTGGTTACAGGGTGGATGAGGAGGGCAGGGGGAGGGGGGTGTACAGTGGCAGGGGGAATCGCCGTGAATCGCCCCAGTTGTGCGTGTTGTTCTTTCCACTTGCACTTGAAATTGTCAGCAGGTGCAGCGTATGCACTGTAACAACATTTACAGCTACAGATACAGATACAAATGTCCAGCCATAGATACATTTCAGCAGTGAAATCAATTTCAGCCGCAGCTGAGCAAGGCAGGGAGAGGGAGAGAGAGAGAGAGAGAGGAGTGAGCTGGCTGGCCGGCGAGGTCATGATGCCTTTATGTTTTGGGCCATTAATAAACATTTCGCCGACTGTTTGGGCAATAAAAATGCAATTGTCATTAAGCGCGAATGTCGAATGTTGAACGTTGAATGTTGAATGTGTCACAACTGCGAGGCAACTGCCTCACTTTAACGGTATCTGCGAATGTCCAAATTGAATTCGAGATGCGTTAAGGTCATTAGAATGGATAATGTTCTGAGCTGGACAATCGTTAAACACTTAAATTTTTTTTCGAGTGGATACGGTTCTGGAGAAATGAAGGGCAATCAGAAGTGATCAAAGAGTGGACAAATATATATATTATGTAAAGGAACATATATCCTTATATGCAGTTACCAACTTAATAAAGAGATTGAATTATAACTAAGATATATATAAATATAAAATATCATTTAAATATTTATGATTTAGAAATCTAACGAGACTACACATAAAAGGTCTGTTAGAAATAAGGAAAATAGATGTTATTAATAATTATCTGAGATTTCAAGATATATGTATGTATGTAAAGAAAATGTGATAAAAGTGATCTATTAGTATTATTGAGTAAGGAGATCTGTACTGCAACTTATATGATCTATTATACCCTGTTCATCTTAAAGAGCCTTCATAAATTCAGTTTTTCATAAGAATGATACGATTTTTCTCAAAGTTATTTTTCCTAATTTTTTTAATTCAAAAAGGTGCCTTCCTAGTGATATATACCTCATATGGGAAATGATCTATAAATAAGATATAAAGTTTACCAAATATCCGGGATAAAAAAGGATTTATGCATAAATAGAAAAGTAAATGTATATATGTATAGATAAAAACAAAATAATATAATGAAAACAAATATGAGTAAATTAAAATTTATTAAATTTAAAATGGAACAGTTTATTACATTATGCATGAAATTGAATAATTTCTTTTGAGCAATTTAGAAAAAGTTTATTAAAATAAAGACAGTTAACTTTAACGTCTTTTAAATTTAATTTAATTGCTACAAGTTGTTTGATTGAAATTTAAATATCCATTACATTTTCGGAGTCTCACGCTATCCAGCAATTATTAGTATTTAATTTCGAATCTTGTAACAGAATTTGAGGGTTTTTAACACTTATTTCGCTCATAAAATACAATTAAGAAACATTGTCTTATCCGCGGCTTTGTACCATCCCTCAGCCAGCAGAATTTTAAACCGAACAATGGGAAAGGGTACGAGTAACGGTGCAAGAAAAGTCTTTAGTCATCGCAGCGTGTGGATCTTGAAATGATCTTCATGTCTGGGCGCCATATAACACAATATAATAATGATGGTGGCAATAAATTCGCATTAAGAACGCCTTGAGCATGACTTTACAGACATGATGATGATGACCTTAAATCATGCAAGTGATCTACAGCTGATCCTGGAGCTGCTGTTGCCGTGGAACCCTCCCGTACCACGGTTTGGTACTGGCGAGGAAGGCACCTTCGCTAATTGCGCTTAATTCGTTCAAAGAGCCCGCATTGCCCTATTGGCTTTTTGTTTTACTCGTAAAACGTCTACGGTATTCAAAGCAATCTCCCGATCGCGCCCTTACCACTCACCCCATCCCCTTCTCCTGGTCTCTCTCTCACTCGTTCAGTTCGTTGATCTTGGCAAGCAAAGGCAGGAAGTTGCTGATTTCAATTTGTGACTTCGGATCGTTTAAGATTGATTGAGCAATGTTTTACGATCACCTACACGCGGCCTGATCGTTTGTTCGTCGTTGATCACAGTCGAAGTCGCAGGATGTTATCGATCATTGCATAAATTAACATGTCGATTAGCTTCCACAACTTGCCTCGCTCGGCTTGCAGTTAATTTTTATTGAACTGGGCGCATAGTACCCTGTCAACATGGATGCACATAACATACATAAATCCATCAATCTATCAAGAGAGTCTGGAGAGAATACTGCTGGTTTTCAATATTTTACGTGCTCATTTTCCCATAGTTTTTCCATCTCCTTCTCCCTCGTCCCCTTAATACTTTTCTGTCTGAACACGAAATTGTCATATGCAAAAACCATGATGTGGATACTTCTCGAAAAGGTGGATAAATATTTCTTATTGATGAAATTGGTTTCGCTTTCTCGTGTCCATTTGCAAAGTAGACAAACCCGGATGGATGCCGCGTCGCCTCCGTGCACAAATTGCAGTCCTGGGAATAAGCAAAAGCGAGGGCGAGACTCCCGTTCGCCATTTTCAACATTATTAGTTTTTTTTTATTGTCAAATTTGTTTAGAGCGTCGCAAGGTTCACCCTCGTCTCGTACGTGATATCCGATATCCTTTGCCGGACACTTTGGGGAATACGTGTCTGTGTGTGTGTAGCTCTTCCTTTTCTTTGCTTATGACTCCTTAATCATACGTACTCGTATGCGAGTAGAGTTTGCATATTCAACGAGTGCTCGAGACGTAAGTGAATACACTCGAATACACTTTCAATTCGCCATCCTGTCACATCCTTCGATGGCAGCCGCTGGACAGGTGTCGGGCATGTGGAAGCAGGTACTCGATTTCATATTTCTCTGCAACTCTTCAACTCTTTCATTGACTTGAGTTAACTTTCAGTTAGATTGGTTTTTGAATAGCGAAATGGATAGTGTTGTTTGCGTGGTAACGAATTTGAGATATGCTGGAATCTTTGAGTAAAGTATTGTAGAGTATGAAAACATTTGGATAACAGGAATAGAAAATAAATTTATTATTGCTTATTATTATTTAGTTTTTATTATGTAGAACTTGAACGCATGTGTTCCATAGAGAGGCAAATGATGAGCCACATTTCTAAATTAAAAAAGTGTTTATAAAAGGAATATTCTTTTGGAGGCTCCAGATTCAAATGTGATCAAAATTAAATAATGTCAAATGGAAGTCATCATTTAATTGAATCTTGTATGAAGTTATTTCTTTTATAGATAAAACAACAGCATCTATTTATATATATCTATAATTATAATAAACGATTTTTATAAATACAAAATATTATTTCAGAGCTTATATTGTTGAATCAATTACCTGATACTGTTTTATTATATAAATTTATAAGTATAAGAAGATGGATAAAGAAGATCATATAATCAATGAAGTAGTGGTTCTGATAGTAATAGCACCCTTACATCGCAGGTATTCACCACACTAATAAATGTTACCATATATACTACAGATTTGCATCATCTTTTAATCCAATAATGTACGATCTTCATATCCCAACGAATATGATGCCATATAAAAGCTAAAGTGAAACTTTCCATTTATTCTTTTTGCAGAAACCCCGAAATAAACCATCGATAATTCATATTCATCAATAGCATTAAACCAATAAAAAACTATGAAAAACTTGAATAAAATATAATGCAATAATGATATTCCCAACACCCAACCCCTTCCAATATATAAAAACACATTTTCAATAGTTTTAATTGCTTAATAAATTTAATTTATTTGGAAAACATAAAAATACTTAAGATATATGTTAGATTGTATTTTATTTAGTTTGTTTGTTGAACATTAAAATGAAAATATATTTATTTAGCATTTTTTTGGTTTTTGTTTTTTTCCATTTTGGTTTTTACATACATACACATACATATGTATAAATAAGTTAAAAATTCATTAATTAGACTAAATTCATTGGAATGATATAATATCAAAATATTTGCATAGTTTGCGGCGTTTAAAATTTCACAACTATCTAGAAGCGAAAACTTGGAACTTTCTCTTTGATTTTCATCGAATATTTTGTTTGGTTTTTGGTTTCCCATTTTTTTATAAATTACATTTTACAATTAGGGGAATATGCAGGATGAAATTTTGATTTGATTTATGTGCTATATACTATATATAAGTATACAGAGTTTGATATCTCTTCATATGCATTGTGTGTAGCGTCTAAGAAGTTTTAAATACATTTTTTTCGTGTTCCAAGCACATTAAATCGAATTACAAACATACGATATACACAGACATACATTACATACAGATATTTACTATATAATTTACAGTTAAACGATCTTTCTTTTTTTTTTTTTTTGGGAATTTCTTTTCCTTGTTTTCTTTTCATTTGTTGAGAATGTGCTGAGAGAATCAGGAGAGAGAAAGCGCTTTGGTTTTCCTATCTTTGTTTTTCTTTTTTTGGTGTAACTGTTAGTATTTTCTTTGGTATTTAGTTAGTAGTTTTAGTATGTTTTCTTTTTTTGGCAACAATGGAAATGCACGGCTTAGTCTAAAATTTCAAACTGCAAATGGAAATATTGCACAATTGCGATTGGCTGCGGGTGGAGGAGGAAGAGGAGGACGAGGGGTAAGTGGAACGACTGGGTGAGGGTTAACTGTAACTGGAACTACTGCCGTGTCTGGTTATGCCAGCAGTGATACCTTCTGGCAATTCACCGACGTCTGCCCCGCCGGCGATGCTTGCGGTCCACTTGGTCCCGCAGGCAAACCCATCGCTCCTCCCGGATTCGTCACACTCAACTCGGCAGCGGCGGCTGCTGCTGCGGCGGCAGACATAAAGTCCACCTTGCCCAGATGGACACGCAGATCCGTGTGCTGTGTCTCCTTGTGGCGTCGCAGATCGACCTTGCGCTGGAACGACTTGTGGCACAGCTTGCAGGAGAAGGGCTTGTAGCCGGTGTGCTTGCGGGAGTGCGTTATCAGGTTCGAGCTCTGGCTGAAGGCTTTGCCGCACACCTGACACTTGTGTGGCTTCTCACCTGCAAAAGAGAGAAAGAGAGAGAGAGTTGGTTAGTTGAAAATCGATAGGCATCTTTGTGCAGTTTTTGGCAAGCAGTGCGCGCCATTTTTGGCCAGAAAGGAACTGAGTTCACCCCTCACATGCTCCAGCCAACAACCCCCGTCAACCCCCAAAGATGTGTCTGTGTGAGTCAGACAAGAGTCGTTTCACATCCCCCCTTAGCCTGCTCCCCTCGCATTGTAAGTCCTCCTCATCTGCAATGGCGTCGACTCAGCTAACCGCAGCAACAGCCTCCCCTCTGCCTCTCCTCCCCCTTCTACCCACTCGTACTGCTCCTTTAAATTTCAACTTTCCGGGTTCATCTGTGTGCTGTTCCTGCGGTCTGTGGAGCGCACTTAAAGCGCCAACCACATAAAAATGTACAAAATGCAAAAAGAATTCTACTCCGACAAGTTTAAAGCATCGTCTGCTCTTCCTCTTCCCACTTTTATGGCACATTTTGAGTTCTGTTTAATTTTTCATTAGAGATTTACTCCCCCACTCTCTTCCTGCTATTATTATATTTTTTTTTTTCTTTTTTCACCCTAATTGTTGGCTTTTTTTGTTGCCTTTTTTGCGTCCCGCCGGCGCCAAGTGCTATCAAAATTTAATTTTTGATTTGATTTCTTTCTCGCTTATCGCATAAGAAATTCAAAATTTTGGTCTCACTATCTAATCCAATCCAGAATAGCACAAGTTTTATGGATTAGCACTGTAAAGAGGGGTTAGGGGTCTATTTTATAGAGATTTACTATTGATTTATAGGATCTTTGTGCGGTGCGAAATTGGCAGAAATAAATCAAAAGTGATTTGGTACTAAGTAGGAAAATATATGTCATATATATAAGTTGGGAATTTTATTTATAATAAATACAAATCGAAAATTTTATTTACTTCAATAGAGGCATATATATGTTTAATATTCCATTTATTTAAGTCGATAACTCCATTCAACTGTCTTAATTGAATAAAAAGACTGAACTGAATGCAATGAAACAACTAAATCTATTTTCAAAGTGTATTAGGCTGGTAGAGGGTCACACTAATATATCGATACTTATATAACACGATGACTATGTTAAGCGTTTGTTAAACCTATGTTAAGCTTATGTTAAACCTATGTAAATATAACATTAAGAGGCATTATTGTTGAGTGTGCCAAATAAAGAGGAAGTGCTAAAAACATTGAGTGTACTATAATTCAGCTTCCACAAAAGTCTGAAATGTTGCTAGATTTTATATAATATGAATGAATAAAATATTATAAAATAAACATTCTATAGAGTTTTCTTTGTATACATTCCAAATTTCATCTATATCGGTAAAGATTTTCTGTAGGTTATAACCAAAGTTTTCTTTTGCTGAAATTAACCTTTATATTAGAGCAGCCCAACCTTTTGTGCAGCTTTTAGCACTTTTAACTCCGCTAAAAATAATGCTATAACAATCAAATTTACTTGAACTAAAGTTTATTATATTTTTTATATCACTTCCAAATTTCATTAAAATCCATCAAGAACTTTAATTCTGACAGCTAATTTTGCGATTTGCTTAGATTGAGGCAGCAAAGGTTTAGCTAAGACAACTTTCTTGTTAGATTTATATTTCTAGATTCAGTGCCACAAATATCCATACCTACAGTAAGCAACACACAGACAGACATAGTTACACAACTACTTAAGCACAGTCACACAGATACACACACACATACACACACACTCACACCCAGAGACTATGGCAACAAAATAACGACAAAATGTTAACTTGAGTTGGAGCGAAGGGAACTCTGAAAAATGTATATAAAGCAAACAGAGCGAGGCGCCCACACTGTCTTACATAGACACCCAGCACAGTTGTATGTATATGTATATATATATTATATGTATATACTATATAGAGTGGTGTGGTGGGGGGTATATAATGGAATTGCAGCGACGTGATTCTGAAACATTCGACCGTTGGGATGTGCTCTGATTCAACTTTGCCTGCCAGAGTTGCCCCTTTTTCACACACACAGCAGTGTGTGGCTGAGTGGGAAAATGCGGAAACTGCGAAAACTGCTGGAAGTAGTGCAAAAAACATTGTGAGTAGTCATGCACCAGTCGCCAGCAGAGCAGGAGGCAGAGCAGGAGCCAGAGAGAAGGAGCCCCAGTGAGCACTCAGTCTGAGACTCCAACTTCAACAACTGCGACTGCCTTTCTCCCTTTGCTAGACTCCTTCTCTAGGAGGACTTCGCCTTAACGAACTCTCTGCGCGAAAACGTCTGTTGCCAGTCAACTGGCAGAGGCAGGGGCGTGGCAGGGATAAGGGGGCGTCACGTTCGTGCACTATCGGCACAAATAACGTCACGTAGTCGGCAGAGATTATAGAGCAGCTTTTATTATTTATCACGGCAAACGAGCAACGAACGCTAACGAGACCCAAAATCCAAATCCCGTCGGCCGTCGGCAGTTGAGCCCCAAGGCAAGAGGGAGAAGGGGGGAGGGAGAGCAGCAGGAGGAGGAGGGCCAACAGCAGCTGTAGCAGCGCAGCTGTGATGCTGCTCTAACTAACATGCGCTGCTTGAGGGGGATATATAAGCATGGCCCGCACTGTGTCTGTGCGTGTGTGTGTGAGGGGGCGCATGAAAATTTGTATAAGGGAAAGGGGCCAAAGGGGGAAACGAGGGGTGGGGGGTGGTATTGCTTTTTGTATGTAGAGATTTCAAGGATTTTTATTGCATCACATTGTGGAAATTCTTTTAAATCTTTGCTTGCTTCTGCGCTGCTTTTTCTTTTACTCTTCTAATATCTTATGCTCTGTCTGTCTGCCAGTCTGTCTCTGTCTGTGTCTGTGTGTGTCTTTGTGTGTGCGTGTGTTTGTGTGTGTGCGTCTGTGTGTGTTTGTCTTGCCAGCTTCCTTAACAAATCCTTTCAAATTCAACACGTTTTATATTTCTCTCTGTTATTTTAGTGTTCAACGCTTAAATGACGCATACGCCGCGTGGGTCAGTTGAAAATGCTTGCGAAGGGAAATATACTAAGTATTTTGGAATTTTTGTGTAGCGCAACAGTTTTTTTTTTTGGTGTTTGGTATATTTAAGTATGGAATGTGCTGGGATTTAAATGCTTAAAAAAAAAACTTAGAGGAAATTTGGCGAGAAAAAGGCAGAAAGGAAATGTCTTAAAGGGCAGAATAATCGTTTATAATGTGAACTAAGTATTGTAAAACTTGATTAGGAAATGATCGACTGAAAATATGTTTATAATAGTGTAGAACTATTTCGATATTTCACAGAGAGATAAATGAAGAATATGAATGGATGATCTGTCTAGCAGGTCTTGATTGAGAGAATCATTGCAATATTTACTTTTAGTTGGCGTCAAGCTAACTTAAATATAAATTAATAAATATACTATAACATGTGCACTGTTTAGCATAGATTATTTAATTTGAAATGCCTTATAGGTTTTTTCTAGATTTTAATATTATGAAGAATATTCTTTTTTAATTTTCATTCGAGTTCTTTAAAAAATCTTTCTGCGCTTTAACTTATCGATTTGTTTTGCCTGGCAAAATGAAAATTTCTTGAAACAGAATCGAAATAAAAGTCATGAATGAATAAACAAGCTGGAAATGCAGGCACACAAACACACACACATGCATCCCACACACACACACATGTAACCCCACACACACACTCAGTAGGTGGAACAAAAAATTTATTTGCTTCGCTTTTATGACGCATAAATTTACAAACAAAAAATCTGAGGCAAGAAAATAAAAAATGAGAATGCGAGCTAAACACAAAAAGGATATAAAACGTGGCCAAACGTGAAGCGAAAAAACGAGGGCAAAAAGATAAAGAGAAAAGAAAAGAAAAGGAGAGAAAGGAAAATGTTGAGGCAAATCACATCAATGAGGAAAAATCTGCTGGCTGGCAGGATTATTGCCGGCAATAGAAACACGTCGCGTGGACACGAATTGGCAAGAAAAACAACAGAGTGAGATAGAAGAGGCATTAGAGAAAGGCAGAGAATATGTAGAAGAGTGAAGGAGAGAGAGAGAGAAAGCAAACATAAAAGCACAAAAATTAAGGCTGGTCGTAAAAGGCAGCAGCAAAATCGGGCAAGGAACTAAAGCCAAACACACTAAAAGCAAATCCTGAAACGTTCGTGATCTCTATACTCTCTTATATAGCTGTCTCGCTTGCACACAACCATACACATGTGGCCATTGCTGTAGGTGCAGTTTGGGTTTGGGGCACACGTCCTAAATCGAAGACGCCAAGCGATAAAAATGTCTGAAATATTTCAGACTCCACTGTATGCTTCACAGACTGTGTGTGTGTGAGTGTGGGTGTGAATGTATGTGTATCTGTCTGTGTGTGTGTCTGTGTCGATTTGTGCTCCAGTGATTTGCCCAGATGCTCGCTAAAAACGCATTGGGTGTGGCCTGATGGGGCTCAGGGTAGGGGGGCCCAGCTTATTAGAGGTTATTATCCTCGCAATTTGCAAACTGATTTTCAGAGGGAAACAACATAAAAGATTTTCGGCAAAAAGGATTCTCCACTAAAATCAGAACTGGGGAATAATTTCATCATCAAATTATTAAAGGCGGCAGGGAAATCACAAAGAAGAAAAGTAAATACTGAAGAAGAGTTGAAAATGTGAATCAGTTGATGTCATTGGGCATTTTCGTTAAACGTGAATAAAAAATAAACATTAAAATAGTGTACAATAAAGATTAATTTACTATAAATTTACGTAAATACATAATAATGTACAATAATTTATAAGAAAGATTTACTATTAAAAACATTTCATAGTCAGTACAAGTCGATTTATTCGCTTCAAATATATAAAACTAAAATTCAATGATGTATTCTGATTGTATCTTTGGTAAAAGAAAAACTTTCAACTGTAATTGAATATAGATGAGTTGAATTTAAGGAATTAGAATTGGATAATATTTTTAGTTGAAAATGAATGAAAAAGATACAATATTCTCAGTTTAATTTCGTTTATGGAATTCATAGTATAGGCAACCCTGAGATATTTTCAGTACGAGTATTTATACAGACCACGAGATCACTGAGATATAAAGTTATATAAAATATAAAAACTAATTATTTCTCATTATATAAATCATGCAAACATTATATTTACGGAAATCTGTATACATTTATAGTAAGTATCTCTATTGAACGTCGGAACTCTAAGATAATAATGTATTTCTGATTTCTCTTTATAGACACAATACAGTCAATTGATTTACTAAGATTTCGAGAAAAATGTCTGTATGGAACATGGGAACTATGAGGTATGAAGTTAATTTTTTTATATAAATAATGTAATGTACAATATATGTACTTTTATATACGCATATAAATTATTTTAGTATCGAGAACTCTCTATAAAAAATGGGAACTTTAAATTCTTTTCTTTTTTTATCTTGTTATAAATGTTATAATCTCACTTAGTATTACAAAAGTATAGAGAATTTAAAAAATATGGAGATACATAACATTGGATCTCGGTCCTATAAATGTATATCTACTTTGTCTATATATAAATATAAAAAAATTAAAATTGGTTAGACAAGTTTTATAATAATACTTGTAGTACAGAGAATTTTGAGATATTTCTTTTAACCATCATTAGTTTAGATTTAAGAATCTCTTTGAAACGAGCTAAACATAAACTAAAGTTGCTCATAGTAGGCCATAATCCAGTTTTTACAGCTGATTCAGAATCTAAATCGAGTTATTCATTCAACATACTCAAGAGAAGTGCCGACAAACGAGGTTCCAAATACAAATGGTCGTCATAATATATTTAGAAGGGGGTATATTATCAGCTGCGGTGCATAGTACGCGAGATTACGAAATCGCCTGCAGATATATACCCTACTCGCAGTAGGCACACACGCGCACACACCCACACACACATAAATATATATGTATGTATACATATAGAAATCAGAAATCGATGTCTACGCGGAGTGTGAAGTGAATTTTCGCTTCGCAATGGCGGCAGCGCAGTCGCTGGGCGGGCAGAGCTTTGTTCCACACACACACAAGCACACGGACACGGCACAGGGGTGTATGCGCAGACTGAGAGACTGAGAGTGTGTGTGTGTGAGTGTGAGTGTTTGTTATGCGTGTGTGTGCGCCGCGTATAAAACAGAAAATCAAAATCTCTTGACTAAATTTTTCATTGGTCGGCTGTGATTTCTCTTGCCTCGTCGCCATGCTGTCGCTCTCGCTCGCACTTGCACAGGGTATGCCGTGTGCTCTCACTCTCTTGAGGCGTTTCGGCAATGGGCAGCACACTGAGCGAGTGAGTGTGTGTGTGTGTTAGTGTGTGTTGGTGTGTGTGCAGTTGTTGCTTTGTCGTTGTCTTTCCAGCGCGTCTCTCGCAGCTTTTGTACATAGAAGACTTCTCTTATCAGTTACATGCTGCTCTACAGTCCGTCTGTGTGTGTGTGTGTGTGTGTGCGTGAGTGTATTGGGTGCTCTACTCTGCTCTCTCTCTCTTTCTCTGTCTCTCTGCTGAGCACGCGTTTTATAGTTTGCCGCTCTTTTCAGCGTGTTTTGCGCGACGTTTTGCTATCAACGCCGTCAGTAACATTTTCGCACTGACCTCCCCCTTCCTCTCCCTCTCTCTCTTTTGCTGCTTTTCCTCGTGCTCCCTCTCTCTCCCTCTCTCTCCCTCTCTCTCTTGTACCCTCTCCTTGCTGCTGTCAACTGGCAACTGTAATTGAAACTGCGACTGCGGCTTTTGTTGCTTCTGCCTCTGCCTCTGCACCCTTTGTCCGCCTTTAATGGCGCCCATTTTCTAGCATAACGCCCCCATTTGGCCATATCGTTGACATTCCCCCCCAAAAATTGCATAGAGTTGCTATGTACCAGCTTTGTATGTGTGTGTGTGCCTGCCAGAGTGTGTGTGTGTACTATGTGTGTGCTGATTTAGCTTTGATATACATTTTGATGACTTTAAAAGCGCGCGGGCTTTAAATATTGTATAATATTTCGTTTTAGTTTGTAGCAGATTGTATTTAGGTGCAAAAATTGCATGAACATATAGAAGAGATATGTACATATATAGCGATTATTTCTAGAGATAGCACATTATGTTGAGAAGCCAGTACGAATCAATTGTGCAAAAGGTACTACATATTATAATAAATGATATAGGGGCAACTTATCACGTTCTTGCATAAAGATTCTGTATTATACAATAATATAAGTTAATAAAAGCAAGTTAAGAGACTCAAGTTTGCTGTCTTTTGTTGTGTGACCTTCCATAGTAACTATATATATAAATATATGAATAATAATATATGATGTGGGGCCAATAAATCATCTCTGTCTTGCATATATATTCAAGAATAAGGTTCTAATAATTTGATTTGCATTAAATAGAAAATTGTGTAGAATTCACTAATGATATTCAACATTATTTATATGTTATATTCAAAATATGTCTTACTTCTTAGTACATAATATACATATGTACAGTGAACATTGTATACAGTTTTCCTTAATTAATAAACATAATAATCAGGCCAACAATGCTTTGAAACTACAATTCAATTCAATATTCCATGAATAAACATACATTTTTCTGTATTATATCCATATATATTGGTAATATTACCAATAATACCATTTTACCATATAATCCCTATATATCATAGGTTCAATATAAAATCTTTAGAGTTCCACAACAGTCCCACAGAATAGTTATAGCGAGATTCAGTCAACCTCTTCCCTGCTTCCCATTAGCTCTTTCGCTTATTTCCCACTTCCCTGCACCCTTTCCCTCACTCCCCGTACCCTGCTCCCTTTTCAATTCCCTCCATCAGTACCCTTTACCCACCCATACCATATACACCCGCTGTACTTACCGGTGTGTATGTAGGTGTGCTTCTTCATGTCGCTCTTCTGGTGGAATCGCTTGCCGCAGTAGCTGCAGGGATAAGGCCTCGTGTCGCTGTGTATGAGCAGATGCGTGGAGAGGGTGCTGGAGCGCTTGAAGCGCTTGCCGCACTGTTTGCACTCAAAGACCTTCTCCACGTTGTGCACGGCCCTGTGTGGACGGAGAAGAAAGAAGAAGAGGCAACGTTAAACAAAACTGTCGAGTAATTAAAGGCCAAGCTAGACGGGTAGGGAGTAAGGTAGCACTACCAGCACTACCGGGCAGGGGGAGGAGAGTAATACGACCGCAGAGCAAACATTTGGCCAGGCCAAATCCAGCATTTCAGCTAAATTAAGTAACAGTAAAACTGTCCCGGGACTCATTAAGCATGCAAGGTAGTCAGCACCTTCTTCCCCTCCCTTCCTGGTGCTTTCCTGTTGAAAATACTTGTGGCATACCTGTGCTGACTGAGGCTGACCTCGTGGCCGAAGGTCTTGTTGCACAGCTCGCAGGCGTAGGGCTTCTTGCCGTGGTGGGTGCGGCGCGAGTGCACCTCGAGGCCGTGCGGCGTGGAGAACATCTTCTCGCACTTCATGCACGAGTACAGGTCGCTGAATTGATGCAGTCCCGGCCACTTGGCCGCCACGTGATGGAAGTGCAGGTGCGGCGAGTGTGGCAGACCCAAATGTCCGGTGACTCCAGGTGGCACGCCCCCCACGCCAACGCCCATGCCCACGCCGACACCAACAGCAGCCGCTGCGGCTGCCGCAGCTGCTGCCGCCGTCGACGATGAACCATTTTGGCCGGCAGAGGGTAGTGGCACCATCAGACTGCGCAGCCGGAAGAGATTTTCCTGAGTGTCCGGATGGTAACTAAGGGCAGTAGAGAGAGAGGGAGAGATAGAGGGAAAGAGAACGTAAGAACATGAGCTTAAAAATGCATTTAATTGCTGCAGCTTTATTAGGCTATGTGGTTAAGTCTAGTATACACTGAGGGAAATTGGTGGTACTTAATAGTAGCATATCTGCTAAAATGTGAGTACATCATTTTGTGAAATTTTCTAACTCTTTCTTTGATTTGACTACACTGAGACTAAAAGTTAATTTATTAATTTGATTTGCTTACATATATATATTTTTTTTTTTTTTTTCTAGCTTTAAACTTATTTCTAGATTTAAACTTATTACTTATGTATATAAATATGTTTCATAATTTTCGCATTATAAATACATAAAATATTTCTAGGGAAAAACGTCGATGTAACTTATGACGAAGGAATATTTAACTTCTTATATTAAATGCAATGTTTTGCCCGTTAATAACCTCTAAATCTACCTTATACCCTTCGACCATTGAAAATGGTTCAAAAAAGGTTATATTAACTTTGTGCAAATGTATGTAACAGACAGAATGTGGCGTGGAAAACCCCACAAAGTATATATATTCTTGCTCAGGATCACTAGCCGAGTTGATTAAGCCATGTTTGTCTGTCTGTCCGGATGTCCGGATGACCACATGAGCGCACAGATCTCAGCTATTATAAAAGCTAGTGACACCAAATTTGGAATGAAGGTTTCTGTTTACCAGATTCGGGATGCCGCTCGACTGTAGCTCTTATTAATAATTTAATTCCATAAATAAATTATAACTTCAAAAAGAAAAAAAACTAGATATTGCGTTTTTAGCATAATAAAAAAAAATTTTAAAAACAATGCAAATTTGAAATTTTTGTTTTCACTACTCTCAAAGTTTTTTATTTTTTAAATTAACCTTTTCTATAAAATGACTTTAAACTTTTTTTATACTTATAGACTTTTTCTCTCACTGTATAGCTTTTATACTAAGTAAATAATATATATTACTTGCTATTTCACTTGATTTTATTATATAATTCAGTTTCAGTTTTTTCAGTGTACTGAGATACATCTTCTAACTTGCTCTGCAATTTCTCTCTGTGCATATCTTCTAAGCACATTTTAAATATGCATTCACTCATATAATATATTGATTAATCTCTTTATTAAACTCTACAGCTCACTTAATATTTCTTGCAGTGCACTCACCTTGCACCCAGTCCAGACTGCTGCTGCTGTTGCTGCTGCTGCTGCTGTCCCTGGTGGAAGGCAAAGGCGGCGAAGAAGGGCAGCGCGGGCGGGAAGATGGGACGCTGGAACATGCTGGCATCGTAGTTGGGCGGGTAGCTCAGCGGATTCGTGGGCAGCTGTTGCAGTGCAGCCGCCGCTGCTGCCGCACTGGAGGCACCAGCCAGCCCCGTCAGCTGTCCGGGACTGCGGGCACGTCGCACGGCAGGCTCATCGCGACGCAGCAGCGCTGACACGGAGAAGAGATCCGATTTCTTGACACTGCTGCTGCCACTGCCACTGCCACTGCTGCTGCGTATGCTGCTGCTGTTGGCGGTGATCAGCAGCTCGGAGGCAGAAACAGAGGCGGCACTGGGCGAACTGATGCTCGGACTGCCCGGCGGTGAATCCACTTCCAGTTCCACTGACGAAGAGTTGCTCGAGGAGCGCGAGCGGGAATGGGAACGTGAACGGGAGCGCGAGTGCAGCGAACGACGCGAGTGCGAGTAATGCTCGTGGCTGCTGTCCGCATCATCCATGTCGATCTGCGAGGAGCAGTGCGAGGCGGCGCTGCGTGAACGGGAGCGGGAGCGGGAACGTGAACGACGCAGTTGCTCGCTGGCACTGGGATAAGGCAGCAGCTTGATCTTGGGACGCTGCAACAGCGGGGAAGGCTGTTGTTGTTGTTGTTGCTGTTGTTGTTGTTGGTGATTCTTGCTCAGCATCGAGATGGAGTTGTTGTTGTCCTCGGGCAGCAGGTGGAGCTGAGGAGATGTCTTCAGGCCCGCAGCGGCTGCAATGGCCGTGAGGTGTTCAGTCTTGACCAATCTGCTTATGCTAAAGGGTAATGCGGCATCTGCACAGGGAGAAGGAGAGAGAGGGGAAATCGGAGTTGAGCTATTAGCCAAATCAGAGCAGGCATCATCAATCACACACACACACACATGCACCTGTACTGCACAGAGAGAGTGAGAGAGGGAGACAGGGTGTAACAGTTGTCAGCATATCGAATTTCAAATGTAATTATTTTCGTATTGCCGCCTAATCCCACCTTACATGACCATTAATTCACCCTAATCAAGCGGACTTTTGCCCTGCGGCAATCGCGCTACCTTTTCCCGTTCCCGTTCCCGTTCCGCTTCTGACATCAACGCGTCATCATTATCATCAACGGGATCAGGAGTAGCAGTAACGGCAGCAGCAGCACTTCCTGCCATTGCCCACACAGTGTCACCCGACAAGGCCTGCGGGGCGCGCGAGTTCTATTCTTGCCGGGCGACAAATGCAACGTTTTCGATTTGACAAAAAATTCTCTACTTTGGCTTTTCTTAATACTTATTCTGCTACTTTCGTCAAAGGAAACTGTCTTTTCGAAGATGTAATATACAGTTTAAAGAAGATAAAATTGAGAGTTGAGTTTAAAGGAAATTCAAATGTGCAACCACATTTATAGTATATGTTCATGAACTTTCTGAATCCATTTAATGTAGTAGAATATTATAGAACTTATACAAGGATTATAATTCAAATATAAAGACATTTAATTTTAATAGCAAAAACTAACTTAAAACTTTTTATATTTTTAACTTTATATACTTTTGTTATAATTATAAATATCATTAAAACCTCAATTCGAAGGGAAAATAACTAACAGAACTTATATATGGCTCATAAAATTAAGAACTTTCTTAATATTCTAGTTCACTATTTTCAAATGAACAAAACAATATATTATAATAATTACACATTATATTATTATAATTATCCAGGTACAAATTGAATATCTTTCGAATTTAGTAAAATTTTAGCAGAACCTATTGCGCTTGTAATTAATAGACAATGCTATGACACTTTTAAAGAAATCAGAGAAATAAAATCGAATTAAATACATTATTTAGTATATTTAAAGATGAAAATTACTCCTGAACGAAACTGAAGTGGATTTAGTGCAGTGGATTCTATATAACTCAACTAAAGCAACAACATATTGTTTAAGTCTATGTCCAATTTTTCTATTCTTATCCAACCTCAACTAAACTCTTTTACACGCAATCTTCATGCTCGAAAACCATTTCGACTGCTTTGTGTGGTGTGCACAGGCACAGGGCGTTCTCAGATTCGGCTCGTCGAAATGGAATAATAATAATGTGCGTTTAAATAGAACATCTGTTCGGAGCACACTCGGGTAAATGGAGCATGACAAAACAGAAAACACACACACACAAACTGGCGACGACGACGACGAGTGGCGGAGGATGGCGCGACACAATCTACGGAATTGACGCAGGCGCAAAAATTGCCAAGAGGAAAAGGGGTAAGCACGAGGGGTAGGAGAGAGGCAGAGATATACGGGGCAAGGGGGCTTGAGGGAAGGCGAATGTGAATGCGAATCGAATGAATGAATACGCATCGCAACAAAAGAATAACAATTTGACAACATTCTAATTCGCCACGCAGATAAAAGTAACTGCGCAGGCAGACGGACTGAGAGAGAGAGAGAGAAAGGAGGGAAAAGAGCGAGGGAGGGGGATGCACTGCCTGAACGGGGGCGGATTTTGATGAGCCGACTTTGATTCGAGCTGAGCCAGTGAGGCGGCAAACGCAAAGCCAAATAAACATAAACAAAAACCCGCACACAGCTTTAGATACAGATACAAATGACGGATACAGAGATACAAATGATGGTCGACTATAGATACAGATAGATGTTAAACTGAGGCGCTTTATTTTCGGGGTGTGACCCTCCTCGTACTCCTCGTTTGCCTTGTTCTCCTGTGCTCCTAGCTCTACTGGCGTCAGCGTGTCAAGTGTTTTTATTGCTTCGCCTTTGTTGTTGTTCTTGTTGTTGTTGCGCTTAGTTTTCCATGTTTTTAAGTGCTTCTGCGGGGGCACTCAGCGTGCCACACCCCTGCACCCCTCTCTGAAATCCCTATTAAAGTCTGGAAACAAAACAGACAGCGCTGCAGAACAATTTGCGTGTGTAAATTATGAAAATAATGCAGAGATACAAGGTGGAATGGGAGAGATGGGAAGGTAGAGAAGGTACTGTAGAGGGTCTTTGGTATATTTGAACTTATCTAACACCTTATGAATGGGACTAAACTTGTTGAAATTTGGCTAAGGGTATTTTCATTAACTTTTTCGTCTTCTAGTTATTATTATATTAAAACATCTTTTCAAGTTTAATTCCTGAAAATACTTTATATGTGAGAGTTTTGTACTTATGTTCAGAATATATCTTTATAAAGTAATTTGAAAGTAAGTAACATAAGGTCAGGGTACGTTAATGTAGAATATAGAAGGAGATAAAGCTGTTAAATATTATTATCTTAAGTAACTAGTATCTAAAGTGTACCCCGTTAGAAAATAATTTTGAAATAATTTGAAACTTGTTCACTCAATTTAAAATATATAAGTATAACTTTGTCTAAGAACCTTACAATTAGAGAGATGGGTTTGCTTAGATACCTTATTACTATATATCACCATACATATGAGCAACCTATATAGAGCAACCCTAATCGTAAAGGAACCTTTCATCTAGTGACTTACTTTAAAATTCAATCGTCAAATTGTATTTACAATAGTCGAACTCAATTTGAAAATAATAAAATTCTATACATGAACTTATTATAATCCTTCCCCACTGCTTTCCACACTTTTTTTTCAAGCTAAAAATCAATTTGGTATATCACATAAATAACAGCAATCGCTGAAAGGGTAACCCCTTTCTGTGAAAACCAGAAAACAGGCAAATTTTAATCATCGCCATTACGAGAAATGTCAATTGCGGAACCCTTTATTCTAATTATGCACACAATTGTCTCGGGAGCGAAATACTCCCAAATGTCCAACCACCAGTCAAAGGAAAAGAGAGAGAAGGCGAAGAAAGAGCGAGCAAGCGACAGCAAGTGAGATGAAATCTAGGAAATGGAGAATTGAAATTGAATGAGGAAAATGCTTGAACTAAAAATGGGAAACGTTTAACGCAGAAAATTGCCGGCAACTGCCAAAGCAACCCTGAAGACGAGAGTGGACAAGGCACAAGGGAGCAGGGGGAAGGAGGGGAGGGGTACTGTTCTGCACTGAGCGAGACAAGTGGGCGCTGGTGGCGCTGTTCAGCTCTGGTACTGCTCTGGTAGCTCACGTAGGCCGACTTGTTTAAATGATAATAATGAGCTTAAGCATCTGCCCATTGCCTCTCTATAGGGTGGCAGCTTCCTCTCCCCCTGGCCTCCTTTTGAGGCTGACAATGTAAACAGACTACACGCGCAGCAGCAGCAGGAGCAGCAGGAGCAGCAACAGCGAAACGGAACAACAACAAACCGCCCACCCGCACACACACACACACACATCCATGTGGCACCCTCCTTCGGCTTGGTAGTGAAGTCATAAATTTGTGCACATTAGACATAGACGTCGTCCGTCCGTCCTGCGTCCGTTCGTCGACCTTCCCCTTGGCCGAAAACTCGCCAACTTCCCAAAACGGCGACCACCCTGCAATGTGTGTGCGTGCCCTGCTTGCCGTACCTCCGCTACCCTCTCGACTTCCTCTCGACTTCCTCTCTGCACTCTCTCCCCTGCTTTCTGTTTTCGTTGCTCATCTGTTTTTCTATACGCCCGGGAGCAATATTCACGCACTCGCCACGCACTTGTTCGCAGCATTCCCCCCTCTCTGACCCATCTCTCCCACTCTTCTCCCTCTCCTTGCCGCCCCCTTCGTCGCGCTGTCTGCACTACAAAAAGGTAAAATAATTATTCGACACTGCATGGTAATTGAAATCATTGTTATCCTGTTTATGAGCCCATCGTCCCCGCCCCGTCAATTGACGGTCTTATGGCGGGATTATCATTGTATTGCCCCCGGTGGACAGGGCAGAGGGTGTCTACATGGCATGGCACTACCCAAGTTGGGTGATAATTATTTCAAACGCACTGTAATCGAATTCATAATTATTAAGCAGGTTCTACGACACGGTGCGGGTTTTAAAATGTTATAAGGATGTGAAGTAGAATGTTATAAGTTTAACATGTATTATACCTATATATAATTTACAATTATATTTTATTTTATATTTTAAGTTTTAAGTTTTTAAATATTTTAAGTATTTATGTCTTGGTGACTGGAAAAGGAGAATATTGAAATAAAATTTAACTATCTTTGGCATTTTTCAATATTATTGAGAAGTATCTTGATACAGAAAGGATTTTCTGATATTTTCAGAATATATTAATAACGATTTTAATGTTGATTTAAATATTATATCCAACTTTATTCTGAGAAATAGAGAATATTGAGATAATATTCAATTCTTTTTTACTTTTATTCTCTATTTTGATTGCAGAGTGGACTTCTAATAATATTTTTGAAGATCTAAACATTATATCATACAACTTTAAGGCTCAAAGAATATTAAGATTGTATATAATCTTTGTTTTAATATTATAAGGAAGAATCTTAATGTTTGAAATGTGTTTATAAAATGTATATCAAGATCGTAGTATTACTTTATTATAAATCATAATTAGAATCTTATTTTTCTTATATATTCATGATCAATATAAAAGATTTAGAAGATGGAAAGGTACTTTCATTATACTTATTATAAATTAACAAATCAAAATAGTTAAACATATTTCAATTTTTAATCTTCCTTCTTTGAAGTTCTCATAAAACTCTTATCATATATATGCAAATACTTTTACATTGTCTTTATACATCTCTCTCTTTCCTTC
>JAEIHA010000687.1:0-21491 GCA_018904595.1 Zaprionus indianus | reverse complement strand
GATTGGAATGTGCATAGCCTGTGCCTAGCCAGTATCTAGCCTTTGCCTAGCCAGTGTCTAGACTTTGCCTAGCCAGTGTCCGGCCTGTGCGTAGCCAGTGTTAAGCCCGTGCCTATCCCGTGTCTAGTTAGTGTCTAGCCTTTTACTAGCCAGTGTCTATCCTGTGCCTTGCCTGTGACTGGCATGTGCATAGCCAGTGTCTAGCCAGTGCCTAGCCAGTGTCTAGCCAGTGCCTAGCCAGTGTCTAGCCAGTGCCTAGCCAGTGTCTAGCCAGTGCCTAGCCAGTGTCTAGCCACTGTCTAGCCAGTGCCTAGCCAGTGTCTAGCCACTGTCTAGCCAGTGCCTAGCCAGTGTCTAGCCACTGTCTAGCCAGTGCCTAGCCAGTGTCAAGCCACTGTCTAGCCACTGCATAGCCTGTGCCTAGCCAGTGTCTAGGCTGTGTTTAGCCTGTGTCTATCCAGTGTCTAGCCTGTGCCTAGCCAGTGTCTAGCCTGTGCATAGCCTTTGCCTAGCCAGTGTTTAGCCTGTGCCTAGACAGTGTCTAGCCCTTTCCTAGCCAGTGTGTAGCCTGTGCATAGCCAGTGTCTAGCCTGTGCATAGCCAGTGTCTAGCCTAATCCTAGCCAAAGTCAAGCCTGGGCCTAGCCAGTGTATAGCCTCTGTCTCGCCAGTTTCTAGCCTGTGCTTTGCCTGTGATTGGCATGTGCATAGCCTGTGCCTAGCCAGTGTATAGCCTGTGCATAGCCAGTGTCTAGCCTGTGCCTAGCCATTGTCTAGCCTGTGCTTAGCCAGTGTCTAGCCTAAGCCTAGCCAGTGTCAAGCCTGTGTCTAGCCTGTGTCATGCCTGTGTCTAGCCAGTGTCTAGCCTGTGCCTAGACAGTATTTAGCCTGTGCCTAGCCAGTGTCTTGCCTGTGCTTAGCCAGTGTCTAGCCTGTGCCTAGACAGTATTTAGCCTGTGCCTAGCCAGTGTCTTGCCTGTACTTAGCCAGTGTCTAGCCTGTGCATAGCCAGTGTCTAGCCTGTGCCTAGCCGTGCATAGCCAGTGTCTAGCCTGTGCTTAGCTAGTGTCTAGCCTGTGCCTAGTCAGAGTCTAGCCTGTCCCTAGCCAGTGTCTAACCAGTGTCTAGCCACTGTCTTGCCAGTGCCTAGCCAGTGTCTAGCCAGTGTAGTGCCAGTGTCTAGCCTGTGCCTAGCCAGTGTCTAGCCTGTGCCTAGCCAGTGTTTAGCCAGTGTCTATCCAGTGTCTAGCCAGTGTCTATCCAGTGTCTAGCCAGTGTCTATCCAGTGTCTAGCCAGTGCCTAGCCAGTGTCTAGCCAGTGTCTAGCCAGTGTCTAGCCAGTGTCTAGCCAGTGTCTAGCCTGTGCCTAGCCAGTGTTTAGCCAGTGTTTAGCCAGTGTCTATCCAGTGTCTAGTCTGTGCCTAGCCAGTGTCTAGCACCTGCCTAGCCAGTGTCTAGCCTAAGCCTAGCCAGTGTCAAGCCTGTGTCTGGCCTGTGTCATGCCTGTGTCTTGCCAGTGTCTAGCCTGTGCCTAGACAGTATTTAGCCTGTGCCTAGCCAGTGTCTTGCCTGTGCTTAGCCATTTTCTAGACTGTGCATAGCCAGTGTCTAGCCAATGCCTAGCTGTGCATAGCCAGTGTCTAGCCTGTGCTTAGCTAGTGTTGAGCCCTTGCCTTGCCAGTGTCCAGCCAGTGCATAGCCAGTTTCTAGCCAGGGCCTAGCCAGTGCCTATCAGTGCCTAGCCAGTGCCTAGCCAGTGTCTAGCCTGTGCCTAGCCACTGTCTAGCCTGTGCCTAGCCAGTGTCTAGCCTGTGCCTAGCCAGTGTTTAGCCTGTGCCTAGACAGTGTCTATCCCTTGCCTAACCAGTGTCTAGCCTGTGCCTAGCCAGAGTCTAGCATGTGCCTAGCCAGAGTCTTTTTTTTTTTTTTTTTTTCCAGTTTGTAGCTTTTATTTGTTGAATCTTTTCAATACCGAAAACTAACAACAAGTTAACAAATCTTACGTGTAAATACTAATTATCAGTACATTTCTTGAACTGAATTATAAGAGCGGCCCTAAAAGAAAAATTACTGCTGGGTTGGCAAGTCGTTTCGACGTAGGCGTGATCGGCTGCTTAGCCTAGTTAGCCTCCTCGCAAGCTGGTTAGGATGCGTTGATAGCTTGTTAAGGTACTTTTCCTTTTTTTCCGCAATTTCGTCTTTTACAGGTGGCACGTTTAGATCTTTGTGAATGTTGGCGTTTCGAACATACCACGGTGCCCCGGTGATAGTTCTCAAAATCTTCGTCTGGGCTCTCTGAATGATATCGATGTTGCTGTTGCTGGCATTTCCCCATAGCTGGCAGCCGTAAGTCCAGATTGGTTTTAGCGCTGAGTTGTAGAGTAGCACCTTGAGGTCCAAACTGAGTGGTGAGCGGGAGTTGATAAGCCAATGAAGGCTGTTGGCCTTCAGTTTTAAGTGAGTTCTCTTGGCTTCGATGTGTCGGCGCCAAGTTAGTCTTCTATCGAGGTGTACTCCCAGGTACGTCACTTCGTTAGCTGTTGGAAGTGCGACGTTGTTCAGCGTGAGGGGTGGACAATCTTGCCTGTTAAGGGTGAAAGTTACTTGCTTGCATTTTTGTTCGTTTACCTTTATACGCCAGTCGGATAACCACTTTTCCACGTCGACCAGGTAGATGGCTAGCTGAGATGATGCTTTGATTGGGCATCTGGAGCGGCTGAGAATAGCTGTGTCATCCGCAAATGTTGAAACTGTCAGGTTGCTACTTGTAGGGATGTCTGCTGTGAATAGGACGTATAGTGTTGGGCCTAGTACGCTGCCTTGTGGGACACCGGCTTCAATACTGTGTTCGTCGGATATCGCAGTGTTGCACCTAACTACAAACTTCCTGTTGTAGAGGTACGACTCTAGCAGTTTGTGAGTGTTGTTTGGAAGTGTTGTTTTGATTTTATACATCAGACCGTCCAGCCAAACTCTGTCGAATGCCTGCGAAACATCAAGAAATATTGCAGAGCAGTATTCCCGTTTTTCAAATGCGTTTCGTATTTCTGATGTTATGCGGTTAACTTGCTCAATAGTTCCGTGTTTTTCACGAAAGCCAAATTGGTGAGCTGGTATTGTGTTGTGCGTGTTCAGGAATGGAGTAATAGTCAGAGACAGTAGGCATTTTTCAAAAAGTTTAGATAAGCAGGATAGAAGGCTTATGGGTCTGTACGACGATGGAACAGTGTGATCTTTTCCCGGCTTAGGTATCATTATTATTATTGACTTTTTCCATCTACCTGGAAAGTAGCCAAGTTTGTTGATGGCATTGAAGAGCTGGGTAATGCTGCATACGGCACAGTAAGGCAGCTCAATAATCATCTTAGGGGTAATTAGGTCGCATCCTGCAGATTTTTTCGGGTTCAGATGTTCTTTGATGATTTTTGAGATGTCGTTTGAGCGAAACACAACTGGAGCGTGATGAAGCTGGGAGTCGTCTGTTGCGGGCGGAATTTCGAACGTGTTTGTTGCAGAATTCGGTTGGAAGACTTTTTGGAGATGAGTGGCAAATGTACTGGCTCTATTTTTGTCGCTACGGGCCCAGCCACCTGTGTGGTTTCTAATTGGGACCACTGGTACTGTGGGTGAACCAAGAGTTGGGTGAGCTTTCCACAGTGAGTTTTTTGTACTGGATGTTGATAATTTTTCAATATAAGTACGTTAGGCAAGCTCTTCTTCTTGCTTTTGTAAGTTTGAGTGTGGCGTCTTTTAACTTTTGTTTCGCCGACGGTGATCTGGAGGACTGCCATTCTCGCCGTAGGCGCCGTTCTTCGAGAACAAGTTGTTCGATTTGCAGGTTGGTTTTTTTGTGATTTTTAATTTTGCTTACTGTTTGCGGCGTTGAGCAGCGAGCTGCAGCAACGATGATTGACTCCAGTGAGTTAACAAAACTATCAATGTCAGCTTCAGCTTCAAGAGGTGGGTTGAGCTCAATATGTGAGCTTATGTATTTTTTGTAGATGAGCCAGTTGGTTTTATCTGAAGTCAACTTGTAAGAGTGGTTTGCTGGTTCTGGGTGTCGGAGCAGATTTATTAGGAGGGGCGAGTGGTCAGATGATAGGTCTGGGAGGCACTCGGCGCTTATCAGATTACGGGGAATGTTTTTGGTGACTGCGAAATCAATTAGATCAGGTAGTTTTTTGGGGTCAGTTGGCCAGTATGTAGGTGTGCCAGGAGAAACGTGGTCGAGCTTGTTGTTTGCTTTTATAATGGCGTTGTAGAGCTGTTTTCCTTTTGGATTCACGAGTCGAGACCCCCAGTGTGTGTGCTTGGCATTGTAGTCCCCGGCTGCTATAAAATGTTCTCCAAGTGAGTTGAAGAATTCCATAAATTGGTCTTCTGATAAAGTGAAACGAGGTGGGCAGTAAACAGCGGCTAAGGTAAGCTGGTTACCATTATCCAAATGAATTTTTATTGATGTTGCTTGTAGATAGTTTTTGCCAGTCTCAATATGACAGTGGTGCTTAAGACGGCTTCTTATCAAAATCCCGGTCCCGCCGTGGGCCTTACCATCAGGGTGATTGGTTCCGTAGAAAATATATCCTTTTATGTTGAAGTTATATTTGTTTGTGAGGTGTGTTTCCGAAAGTAGCATTACGTCGATGTGCTTTTCGAGAAGGAATTGAGCTAGCTCAAGTTTGTGCTGTGAAACGCCGTTGGCGTTCCACGTAGAGATTCTTAGCGAGGCCAAGAAGATGATTATTTTGAATGTTGTGATACAAGCAATTGTATCAACATGTTTTGATTACGCATTAGATCTTGCATGGTTGTCCGCATAAACGCCATAAACTCCGCCATGCTCTGCTGCAGGGTTAGTATCATTTCTTCGAATTTGTTTTGTTGTTGTTCCGTTGGCTTTTTGTCTTGTACCGGATTGAAGTCCACATATTTGGATTGTGAGCATGGCGCATTGGAGGCTGGGGGCTCTAGACCTGATCTTAGAGCGCTTGCATATGACGCGTTTTTGGTAACGAATCCTGTACCAAGTGAGGATCTGGCTGCGGTAGAGAAGAAAACTTCTGGGTTGTGTTTGGAGGGTATTTTTGTGATCGGTGCGTTTTGCGAGCGTACAATGGCTACGCGCTGGTTAATGCGGCTTTTGAGCTCTTTGTATACTGGGCAGCCTCTGTAGTTGGCTGTGTGATTGCCTCCACAGTTGCCGCACCTTTTTCCGCTTGAGTCTTTTTTGGGTGCACTGCAGCTGGCTTTGTCATGGAGCTCGCCACAGACTACGCACACTGGGCGCAGCTTACAGTAAGACTTTGTGTGGCCGTATTCTTGGCAGTTCATACATTGTACCAGATTGTTGCGTTTGTGAGGTTCTTCTACGGTGATTCTACGATGTAGTAAGAATTGCAGTTTGTAGATTGGATGCACGTCGTTTCTTTTTGGCATCTTTGCTTCAGGTGCAAGTTCCACCTTGAAGAGTGGTTGCGGCTGTCTATTTTTGTTTAAGATGTTGAAGACTGATTTTGCGGTAAATCCTTTATCCTGTAGCGCCAGCTTTATTTCGTCTGGTGTTACATCAGGCTCTATGCCCTTTAGTACGACTTGCAGACCCTTGCTGCTTTTTAGCTGGTATGTGTAATAGCTTTTTTCCCCTTCATCTAAGTACTTGGTTTAGGCTCTGAAGTGTTGTTCAGACTTGGTTTGAACTTTAGTTTCGTGGATGTTGCCCCTAACTAAGGGAATTATGTGGAAATTTGCGTCACCTATGAGCTTTATTACATTGTTTACAAATGTACTAGAGCTTTTCTCACGTACAAAAATTGGTGGTGGCTTTGGCCTATTTTTGTCGCTTCCATCAGCTTCAACGGGCAGGTCTTCAATAGTGTCTGCCAAAATGTCAAACCTGTTGGCATTGTTCGGTACTACGCCTAAAGTTGTGTTGGCGTTGGCGCGTGTGATTTTTGGTTTGTTTACATTTTTTTGGGGGCTTAGCTTACGTTTGATTTGGATGTAGCGATCCATTCCAGTCTGTATGGCCGGCTTTGCGTTTTCGTTTTCGTTTGTTGCGGTTTGTTTTGCTGACTGCGCAGCTTTCGTTGTGTTCGTGTGTGTTGAGCGGGCAGACGGCATCGGTGTTGTTTTAGTTATTGAGGTTGTCGCGACAATTGAAGAGTTTGTGCTTGCTGTTACAGCTAAGTTCTGTTCTCTTTGCTTGGTGTGAGCAGATTTTGTTGGTAAGGGAGAGGGAGACAAAGAGCAAGATCGTTCTTTGACGTTCGCTGTAAGCAGGTGTTCGTTTAGAGGGTCGGGAGTTGCCGATCGCGGGCGGTCGGATTGCGTCGACCCGATAGATAGTAGCGACGGCGACGGGGAGCAAGAGCGTTCACTGTCGCGTGAACGCGAGTGAACGCGAGTCTAGCCTGGGCCTAGCCAGTGTCTAGCCTGTACCTAACCAGTGTTTATCCTGTGCATAGACAGTGTCTAGCCCTTGCCTAGCCAGTGTCTAGCCTGTGCCTATCCAGAGTCTAGCATGTGCCTAGCCAGAGTCTAGCCTGTGCCTAGCCAGTGTCTAGCAAGTGTCTAGCCAGTGCCTAGCCAGTGTCTAGCCAGTGTCTAGCCTGTGCCTAGCCAGTGTTTACCCTGTGCCTAGCCATTGTCTAGCCTGTGCATAGCCATTGTCTAACCTGTGCATAGCCAGTGTCTAGCCAGTGTCTAGCCAGTGTCTAGCCTGTGCCTAGCCAGTGTTTAGCCAGTGTCTATCCAGTGTCTAGCCAGTGTCTAGCCAGTGTCTAGCCAGTGTCTAGCCAGTGTCTAGCCAGTGTCTAGCCAGTGTCTAGCCAGTGTCTATCCAGTGTCTAGCCAGTGTCTAGCCAGTGTCTAGCCAGTGTCTAGCCAGTGTCTAGCCAGTGTCTAGCCAGTGTCTAGCCTGTGGCTAGCCAGTGTTTAGCCAGTGTCTATCCAGTGTCTAGTCTGTGCCTAGCCAGTGTCTAGCCTGTGCCTAGCCACTGTCTACCCTAAGCCTAGCCAGTGTCAAGCCTGTGTCTAGCATGTGTCATGCCTGTGTCTAGCCAGTGTCTAGCCTGTGCCTAGACAGTATTTAGCCTGTGCCTAGCCAGTGTCTTGCCTGTGCTTAGCCAGTGTCTAGCCTGTGTATAGCCAGTGTCTAGCCAGTGCCTAGCCGTGCATAGCCAGTGTCTAGCCTGTGCTAAGCTAGTTTTGAGCCCTTGCCTTGCCAGTGTCCAGCCAGTGCATAGCCAGTTTCTAGCCTGTGCCTTGCCACTGTCTAGCCTGTGCCTAGCCACTGTCTAGCCTGTGCCTAGCCAGTGTCTAGCCTGTGCATAGCCAGTGTCTAGCCTGTGCCTAGTCAGAGTCTAGCCTGTCCCTAGCCAGTGTCTAACCAGTGTCTAGCCAGTGTCTAGCCAGTGCCTAGCCAGTGTCTAGCCAGTGTCTAGCCAGTGTCTAGCCTGTGCCTAGCCAGTGTTTAGCCAGTGTCTATCCAGTGTCTAGTCTTTGCCTAGCCAGTGTCTAGCCTGTGCGTAACCAGTGTCTTGCCTGTGATTGGAATGTGCATAGCCTGTGCCTAGCCAGTATCTAGCCTTTGCCTAGCCAGTGTCTAGCCTTTGCCTAGCCAGTGTCCGGCCTGTGCGTAGCCAGTGTTAAGCCCGTGCCTATCCCGTGTCTAGTTAGTGTCTAGCCTTTTACTAGCCAGTGTCTATCCTGTGCCTTGCCTGTGACTGGCATGTGCATAGCCAGTGTCTAGCCTGTGCCTAGTCAGAGTCTAGCCTGTCCCTAGCCAGTGTCTAACCAGTGTCTAGCCAGTGTCTAGCCAGTGTCTAGCCAGTGCCTAGCCAGTGTCTAGCCAGTGCCTAGCCAGTGTCTAGCCAGTGCCGAGCCAGTGTCTAGCCACTGTCTAGCCAGTGCCTAGCCAGTGCCTAGCCACTGTCTAGCCAGTGCCTAGCCAGTGTCTAGCCACTGTCTAGCCACTGCATAGCCTGTGCCTAGCCAGTGTCTAGGCTGTGTTTAGCCTGTGTCTATCCAGTGTCTAGCCTGTGCCTAGCCAGTGTCTAGCCTGTGCATAGCCTTTGCCTAGCCAGTGTTTAGCCTGTGCCTAGACAGTGTCTAGCCCTTTCCTAGCCAGTGTGTAGCCTGTGCATAGCCAGTGTCTAGCCTGTGCATAGCCAGTGTCTAGCCTAATCCTAGCCAAAGTCAAGCCTGGGCCTAGCCAGTGTATAGCCTTTGTCTCGCCAGTTTCTAGCCTGTGCTTTGCCTGTGATTGGCATGTGCATAGCCTGTGCCTAGCCAGTGTATAGCCTGTGCATAGCCAGTGTCTAGCCTGTGCCTAGCCATTGTCTAGCCTGTGCTTAGCCAGTGTCTAGCCTAAGCCTAGCCAGTGTCAAGCCTGTGTCTAGCCTGTGTCATGCCTGTGTCTAGCCAGTGTCTAGCCTGTGCCTAGACAGTATTTAGCCTGTGCCTAGCCAGTGTCTTGCCTGTGCTTAGCCAGTGTCTAGCCTGTGCCTAGACAGTATTTAGCCTGTGCCTAGCCAGTGTCTTGCCTGTGCTTAGCCAGTGTCTAGCCTGTGCATAGCCAGTGTCTAGCCTTTGCCTAGCCGTGCATAGCCAGTGTCTAGCCTGTGCTTAGCTAGTGTCTAGCCTGTGCCTAGTCAGAGTCTAGCCTGTCCTTAGCCAGTGTCTAACCAGTGTCTAGCCACTGTCTTGCCAGTGCCTAGCCAGTGTCTAGCCAGTGTAGTGCCAGTGTCTAGCCTGTGCCTAGCCAGTGTTTAGCCAGTGTCTATCCAGTGTCGAGCCAGTGCCTAGCCAGTGTCTAGCCAGTGTCCAGCCAGTGTCTAGCCAGTGTCTAGCCAGTGTCTAGCCTGTGCCTAGCCAGTGTTTAGCCAGTGTCTATCCAGTGTCTAGTCTGTGCCTAGCCAGTGTCTAGCCTCTGCCTAGCCAGTGTCTAGCCTAAGCCTAGCCAGTGTCAAGCCTGTGTCTAGCCTGTGTCATGCCTGTGTCTTGCCAGTGTCTAGCCTGTGCCTAGACAGTATTTAGCCTGTGCCTAGCCAGTGTCTTGCCTGTGCTTAGCCATTTTCTAGCCTGTGCATAGCCAGTGTCTAGCCAATGCCTAGCTGTGCATAGCCAGTGTCTAGCCTGTGCTTAGCTAGTGTTGAGCCCTTGCCTTGCCAGTGTCCAGCCAGTGCATAGCCAGTTTCTAGCCAGTGCCTAGCCAGTGCCTAGCCAGTGCCTAGCCAGTGCCTAGCCAGTGCCTAGCCAGTGCCTAGCCAGTGCCTAGCCAGTGTCTAGCCTGTGCCTAGCCAGTGTCTAGCCTGTGCCTAGCCAGTGTCTAGCCTGTGCATAGCCAGTCTCTAGCCTGTGCCTAGTCAAAATCTAGCCTGTCCCTAGCCAGTGTCTAACCAGTGTCTAGCCAGTGTCTAGCCAGTGCCTAGCCAGTGTCAAGCCAGTGTCTAGCCAGTGTCTAGCCTGTGCCTAGCCAGTGTTTAGCCAGTGTCTAGCCAGTGTCTAGCCTGTGCCTAGCCAGTGTCTAGCCTGTGCGTAACCAGTGTCTTGCCTGTGATTGGAATGTGCATAGCCTGTGCCTAGCCAGTGTCTAGCCTTTGCCTAGCCAGTGTCTAGCCTTTGCCTAGCCAGTGTCTAGCCTTTGCCTAGACAGTGTCCGGCCTGTGCGTAGCCAGTGTTAAGCCCGTGCCTATCCCGTGTCTAGTTAGTGTCTATCCAGTGTCTAGCCTTTTCCTAGCCAGTGTCTATCCTGTGCCTTGCCTGTGACTGGCATGTGCATAGCCAGTGTCTAGCCAGTGCCTAGCCAGTGTCTAGCCACTGTCTAGCCACTGCATAGCTTGTGCCTAGCCAGTGTCTAGGCTGTGTCTAGCCTGTGTCTATCCAGTGTCTAGCCTGTGCCTAGCCAGTGTCTAGCCTGTGCCTAGCCAGTGTCTAGCCTGTGCCTATCTAGTGTCTGGCCAGTGTCTAGCCAGTGTCTAGCCTGTGCCTAGCCAGTGTCTAGTCCGTTCCTACCCAGTGTCTAGCCAGTGCCTTATCAGTGCCTATCCTGTGTCTAGCCTGTCCCTTGCCTGTGATATGCATGTGCTTAGCCTGAGCCTAGCCAGTGTCTAGCCTGTGCCTAGCCTGTGCCTTGCCAGTGTCTAGCCAGTGCTTAGCCAGTGTCTAGCCAGTGTATTGCCAGTGTCTAGCCAGTGTCTTGCCAGTTTCAGGCCAATACCTAGCCAGTGTCTAGCTAGTGTCTAGCCTGGGCCTAGCCAGTGTCTAGCCTGTACCTACCCAAAGTCAAGCCTGTGCCTAAACAGTGTATATCCTGTGTCTAGCGTCTGTCTAGCCTGTGACTAGCCTGTGTCTTGCTGTGTCTAGCCTGAGTCTAGCCTCTGTCTCGCCAGTGTCTAGCCTGTGCTTTGCCTGTGATTGGCATGTGCATAGCCTGTGCCTAGACAGTGTTTAGCCTCTGCCTAGCCAGTGTCCAGCCTGTGCATAGCCAGTGTCTAGCCTGTGCCTAGCTAGTGTCTAGCCTGTGCATAGCCAGTGTCTAACCTGTGCCTAGCTAGTGTCTAGCCTGGGCCTAGCCAGTGTCTAGCCTGTGCCTAGCCAGTGTTTAGCCTGTGCCTAGACAGTGTCTATCCCTTGCCTAGCCAGTGTCTAGCCTGTGCCTAGCCAGAGTCTAGCATGTGCCTAGCCAGAGTCTAGCCTGGGCCTAGCCAGTGTCTAGCCTGTGCCTAACCAGTGTTTAGCCTGTGCCTAGACAGTGTCTAGCCCTTGCCTAGCCAGTGTCTAGCCTGTGCCTATCCAGAGTCTAGCATTTGCCTAGCCAGAGTCTAGCCTGTGCCTAGCCAGTGTCTAGCCAGTGTCTAGCCTGTGCCTAGCCAGTGTTTACCCTGTGCCTAGCCATTGTCTAGCCTGTGCATAGCCAGTGTCAAGCCAGTGTCTAGCCAGTGTCTAGCCTGTGCCTAGCCAGTGTTTAGCCAGTGTCTATCCATTGTCTAGCCAGTGTCTAGCCAGTGTCTAGCCTGTGCCTAGCCAGTGTTAAGCCAGTGTCTATCCAGTGTCTAGTCTGTGCCTAGCCAGTGTCTAGCCTGTGCCTAGCCAGTGTCTAGCGTAAGCCTAGCCAGTGTCAAGCCTGTGTCTAGCCTGTGTCATGCCTGTGTCTAGCCAGTGTCTAGCCTGTGCCTAGACAGTATTTAGCCTGTGCCTAGCCAGTGTCTTGCCTGTGCTTAGCCAGTGTCTAGCCTGTGCATAGCCAGTGTCTAGCCAGTGCCTAGCCGTGCATAGCCAGTGTCTAGCCTGTGCTTAGCTAGTGTTGAGCCCTTGCCTTGCCAGTGTCCAGCCAGTGCATTGCCAGTTTCTAGCCAGTGCCTAGGCAGTACCTAGCCAGTGCAGCCAGTGCCTAGCCAGTGCCTAGCCAGTGCCTAGCCAGTGTCTAGCCTGTGCCTAGCCACTGTCTAGCCTGTGCCTAGCCAGTGTCTAGCCTGTGCATAGCCAGTGTCTAGCCTGTGCCTAGTCAGAGTCTAGCCTGTCCCTAGCCAGTGTCTAAACCAGTGTCTAGCCAGTGTCTAACCAGTGTCTAGCCAGTGTCTAGCCAGTGCCTAGCCAGTGTCTAGCCAGTGTCTAGCCAGTGTCTAGCCTGTGCCTAGCCAGTGTTTAGCCAGTGTCTATCCAGTGTCTAGTCTTTGCCTAGCCAGTGTCTAGCCTGTGCGTAACCAGTGTCTTGCCTGTGATTGGAATGTGCATAGCCTGTGCCTAGCCAGTGTCTAGCCTTTGCCTAGCCAGTGTCCGCCCTGTGCGTAGCCAGTGTTAAGCCCGTGCCTATCCCGTGTCTAGTTAGTGTCTAGCCTTTTCCTAGCCAGTGTCTATCCTGTGCCTTGCCTGTGACTGGCATGTGCATAGCCAGTGTCTAGATGCCTAGCCAGTGTCTAGCCAGTGCCTAGCCAGTGTCCCCAGGCCAGTGTCCCAGCCAGTGCCTAGCCAGTGTCTAGCCACTGTCTAGCTAGTGCCTAGCCAGTGTCTAGCCACTGTCTAGCCACTGCATAGCCTGTGCCTAGCCAGTGTCTAGGCTGTGTCTAGCCTGTGTCTATCCAGTGTCTAGCCTGTGCCTAGCCAGTGTCTAGCCTGTGCCTAGCCAGTGTCTAGCCTGTGGCTATCTAGTGTCTGGCCAGTGTCTAGCCAGTGTCTAGCCTGTGCCTAGCCAGTGTCTAGTCCGTTCCTACCCAGTGTCTAGCCAGTGCCTTATCAGTGCCTATCCTGTGTCTAGCCTGTGCTTTGCCTGTGATTGGCATGTGCATAGCCTGTGCCTAGCCAGTGTATAGCCTGTGCATAGCCAGGCAATGCCAGTGTCCAGCCAGTGCCTAAACAGTGTTTAGCCTGTGCCTTATCAGTGCCTATCCTGTGTCTTGCCTGTGATATGCATGTGCTTAGCCTGAGCCTAGCCAGTGTCTAGCCTGTGCCTAGCCTGTGCCTTGCCAGTGTCTAGCCAGTGCTTAGCCAGTGTCTAGCCAGTGTATTGCCAGTGTCTAGCCAGTGTCTTGCCAGTTTCAGGCAAATACCTAGCCAGTGTCTAGCTAGTGTCTAGCCTGGGCCTAGCCAGTGTCTAGCCTGTGCCTACCCAAAGTCAAGCCTGTGCCTAAACAGTGTATAGCCTGTGTCTAGCGTCTGTCTAGCCTGTGACTAGCCTGTGTCTTGCTGTGTCTAGCCTGTGTCTAGCCTCTGTCTCGCCAGTGTCTAGTCTGTGCTTTGCCTGTGATTGGCATGTGCATAGCCTGTGCCCAGCCAGTGTCTAGCCTGTGCCTAGACAGTGTTTAGCTTCTGCCTAGCCAGTGTCCAGCCTGTGCATAGCCAGTGTCTAGCCTGTGCCTAGCTAGTGTCTAGCCTGTGTATAGCCAGTGTCTAGCCTGTGCCTAGCTAGTGTCTAGCCTGGGCCTAGCCAGTGTCTAGCCTGTGCCTAGCCAGTGTTTAGCCTTTGCCTAGACAGTGTCTACCCCTTGCCTAGCCAGTGTCTAGCCTGTGCCTAGCCAGAGTCTAGCATGTGCCTAGCCAGAGTCTAGCCTGGGCATAGCCAGTGTCTAGCCTGTGCCTAGCCAAAGTCAAGCCTGTGCCTAGCCAGTGTATAACCTGTGTCTAGCCTCTGTCTAGCCTGTGACTAGCATGTTTCTTGCCTGTGTCTAGCCTGTGTCTAGCCTCTGCCTCGCCAGTGTCTAGCCTGTTCTTTGCCTGTGATTGGCATGTGCATAGCCTGTGCCTAGCCAGTGTCTAGCCTGTGCCTAACCAGTGTTTAGCCTGTGCCTAGACAGTGTCTAGCCCTTGCCTAGCCAGTGTCTAGCCTGTGCCTATCCAGAGTCTAGCATGTGCCTAGCCAGAGTCTAGCCTGTGCCTAGCCACTGTCTAGCCAGTGTCTAGCCTGTGCCTAGCCAGTGTTTACCCTGTGCCTAGCCAGTGTCTAGCCTGTGCATAGCCAGTGTCTAGCCTGTGCCTAGCCAAAGTCAAGCCTGTGCCTAGCCAGTGTATAACCTGTGTCTAGCCTCTGTCTAGCCTGTGACTAGCATGTTTCTTGCCTGTGTCTAGCTTGTGTCTAGCCTCTGCCTGCCCAGTGTCTAGCCTGTGCTTTGCCTGTGATTGGCATGTGCCTAGCCTGGGCCTAGCCAGTGTCTAGCCTATGCATAGCCTTTGCCTAGCCAGTGTTTAGCCTGTGCCTAGACAGTGTCTAGCCCTTGCCTAGCCAGTGTGTAGCATGTGCATAGCCAGTGTCTAGCCTGTGCCTAGACAGTATTTAGCCTGTGCCTAGCCAGTGTCTTGCCTGTGCTTAGCCAGTGTCTAGCCTGTGCATAGCCAGTGTCTAGCCAGTGCCTAGCCGTGCATAGCCAGTGTCTAGCCTGTGCTTAGCTAGTGTTGAGCCCTTGCCTTGCCAGTGTCCAGCCAGTGCATTGCCAGTTTCTAGCCAGTGCCTAGGCAGTACCTAGCCAGTGCCTAGCCAGTGCCTAGCCAGTGTCTAGCCTGTGCCTAGCCACTGTCTAGCCTGTGCCTAGCCAGTGTCTAGCCTGTGCATAGCCAGTGTCTAGCCTGTGCCTAGTCAGAGTCTAGCCTGTCCCTAGCCAGTGTCTAACCAGTGTCTAGCCAGTGTCTAACCAGTGTCTAGCCAGTGTCTAGCCAGTGCCTAGCCAGTGTCTAGCCAGTGTCTAGCCAGTGTCTAGCCTGTGCCTAGCCAGTGTTTAGCCAGTGTCTATCCAGTGTCTAGTCTTTGCCTAGCCAGTGTCTAGCCTGTGCGTAACCAGTGTCTTGCCTGTGATTGGAATGTGCATAGCCTGTGCCTAGCCAGTGTCTAGCCTTTGCCTAGCCAGTGTCCGCCCTGTGCGTAGCCAGTGTTAAGCCCGTGCCTATCCCGTGTCTAGTTAGTGTCTAGCCTTTTCCTAGCCAGTGTCTATCCTGTGCCTTGCCTGTGACTGGCATGTGCATAGCCAGTGTCTAGCCAGTGCCTAGCCAGTGTCTAGCCAGTGCCTAGCCAGTGTCCAGCCAGTGCCTAGCCAGTGTCTAGCCACTGTCTAGCTAGTGCCTAGCCAGTGTCTAGCCACTGTCTAGCCACTGCATAGCCTGTGCCTAGCCAGTGTCTAGGCTGTGTCTAGCCTGTGTCTATCCAGTGTCTAGCCTGTGCCTAGCCAGTGTCTAGCCTGTGCCTAGCCAGTGTCTAGCCTGTGGCTATCTAGTGTCTGGCCAGTGTCTAGCCAGTGTCTAGCCTGTGCCTAGCCAGTGTCTAGTCCGTTCCTACCCAGTGTCTAGCCAGTGCCTTATCAGTGCCTATCCTGTGTCTAGCCTGTGCTTTGCCTGTGATTGGCATGTGCATAGCCTGTGCCTAGCCAGTGTATAGCCTGTGCATAGCCAGGCAATGCCAGTGTCCAGCCAGTGCCTAAACAGTGTTTAGCCTGTGCCTTATCAGTGCCTATCCTGTGTCTTGCCTGTGATATGCATGTGCTTAGCCTGAGCCTAGCCAGTGTCTAGCCTGTGCCTAGCCTGTGCCTTGCCAGTGTCTAGCCAGTGCTTAGCCAGTGTCTAGCCAGTGTATTGCCAGTGTCTAGTAAGTGTCTTGCCAGTTTCAGGCAAATACCTAGCCAGTGTCTAGCTAGTGTCTAGCCTGGGCCTAGCCAGTGTCTAGCCTGTGCCTACCCAAAGTCAAGCCTGTGCCTAAACAGTGTATAGCCTGTGTCTAGCGTCTGTCTAGCCTGTGACTAGCCTGTGTCTTGCTGTGTCTAGCCTGTGTCTAGCCTCTGTCTCGCCAGTGTCTAGTCTGTGCTTTGCCTGTGATTGGCATGTGCATAGCCTGTGGCCAGCCAGTGTCTAGCCTGTGCCTAGACAGTGTTTAGCTTCTGCCTAGCCAGTGTCCAGCCTGTGCATAGCCAGTGTCTAGCCTGTGCCTAGCTAGTGTCTAGCCTGTGTATAGCCAGTGTCTAGCCTGTGCCTAGCTAGTGTCTAGCCTGGGCCTAGCCAGTGTCTAGCCTGTGCCTAGCCAGTGTTTAGCCTTTGCCTAGACAGTGTCTACCCCTCGCCTAGCCAGTGTCTAGCCTGTGCCTAGCCAGAGTCTAGCATGTGCCTAGCCAGAGTCTAGCCTGGGCATAGCCAGTGTCTAGCCTGTGCCTAGCCAAAGTCAAGCCTGTGCCTAGCCAGTGTATAACCTGTGTCTAGCCTCTGTCTAGCCTGTGACTAGCATGTTTCTTGCCTGTGTCTAGCCTGTGTCTAGCCTCTGCCTCGCCAGTGTCTAGCCTGTTCTTTGCCTGTGATTGGCATGTGCATAGCCTGTGCCTAGCCAGTGTCTAGCCTGTGCCTAACCAGTGTTTAGCCTGTGCCTAGACAGTGTCTAGCCCTTGCCTAGCCAGTGTCTAGCCTGTGCCTATCCAGAGTCTAGCATGTGCCTAGCCAGAGTCTAGCCTGTGCCTAGCCACTGTCTAGCCAGTGTCTAGCCTGTGCCTAGCCAGTGTTTACCCTGTGCCTAGCCAGTGTCTAGCCTGTGCATAGCCAGTGTCTAGCCTGTGCCTAGCCAAAGTCAAGCCTGTGCCTAGCCAGTGTATAACCTGTGTCTAGCCTCTGTCTAGCCTGTGACTAGCATGTTTCTTGCCTGTGTCTAGCTTGTGTCTAGCCTCTGCCTGCCCAGTGTCTAGCCTGTGCTTTGCCTGTGATTGGCATGTGCCTAGCCTGGGCCTAGCCAGTGTCTAGCCTATGCATAGCCTTTGCCTAGCCAGTGTTTAGCCTGTGCCTAGACAGTGTCTAGCCCTTGCCTAGCCAGTGTGTAGCATGTGCATAGCCAGTGTCTAGCCTGTGCATAGCCAGTGTCTAGCCTAATCCTAGCCAAAGTCAAGCCTGGGCCTAGCCAGTGTATAGCCTGTGCCTAGCCAGTGTCTAGCCAGTGTCTAGCCTGTGCCTAGCCAGTGTTTACCCTGTGCCTAGCCAGTGTCCAGCCTGTGCATAGCCAGTATCTAGCCTGTGCCTAGCCAAAGTCAAGCCTGTGCCTAGCCAGTGTATAACCTGTGTCTAGCCTCTGTCTAGCCTGTGACTAGCATATTTCTTGCCTGTGCCAAGCCTGTGTCTAGCCTCTGTCTCGCCAGTGTTTAGCCTGTACTTTGCCTGTGATTGGCATGTGCATAGCCTGTGCCTAGCCAGTGTATAGCCTGTGCATAGCCAGTGTCTAGCCTGTGCCTAGCCATTGTCAAGCCTGTTCCTAGCCAGTGTCTAGCCTAAGCCTAGCCAGTGTCAAGCCTGTGTCTAGCCTGTGTCATGCCTGTGTCTAGCCAGTGTCTTGCCTGTGCCTAGACAGTATTTAGCCTAATCCTAGCCAAAGTCAAGCCTGGGCCTAGCCAGTGTATAGCCTGTGCCTAGCCAGTGTCTAGCTAGTGTCTAGCCTGGGCCTAGCCAGTGTCTAGCCTGTGCCTAGCCAGTGTTTAGCCTGTGCCTAGACAGTGTCTATCCCTTGCCTAGCCAGTGTCTAGCCTGTGCCTAGCCAGAGTCTAGCATGTGCCTAGCCAGAGTCTAGCCTGGGCCTAGCCAGTGTCTAGCCTGTGCCTAACCAGTGTTTAGCCTGTGCCTAGACAGTGTCTAGCCCTTGCCTAGCCAGTGTCTAGCCTGTGCCTATCCAGAGTCTAGCATTTGCCTAGCCAGAGTCTAGCCTGTGCCTAGCCAGTGTCTAGCCAGTGTCTAGCCTGTGCCTAGCCAGTGTTTACCCTGTGCCTAGCCATTGTCTAGCCTGTGCATAGCCAGTGTCAAGCCAGTGTCTAGCCAGTGTCTAGCCTGTGCCTAGCCAGTGTTTAGCCAGTGTCTATCCATTGTCTAGCCAGTGTCTAGCCAGTGTCTAGCCTGTGCCTAGCCAGTGTTAAGCCAGTGTCTATCCAGTGTCTAGTCTGTGCCTAGCCAGTGTCTAGCCTGTGCCTAGCCAGTGTCTAGCGTAAGCCTAGCCAGTGTCAAGCCTGTGTCTAGCCTGTGTCATGCCTGTGTCTAGCCAGTGTCTAGCCTGTGCCTAGACAGTATTTAGCCTGTGCCTAGCCAGTGTCTTGCCTGTGCTTAGCCAGTGTCTAGCCTGTGCATAGCCAGTGTCTAGCCAGTGCCTAGCCGTGCATAGCCAGTGTCTAGCCTGTGCTTAGCTAGTGTTGAGCCCTTGCCTTGCCAGTGTCCAGCCAGTGCATTGCCAGTTTCTAGCCAGTGCCTAGGCAGTACCTAGCCAGTGCCTAGCCAGTGCCTAGCCAGTGCCTAGCCAGTGTCTAGCCTGTGCCTAGCCACTGTCTAGCCTGTGCCTAGCCAGTGTCTAGCCTGTGCATAGCCAGTGTCTAGCCTGTGCCTAGTCAGAGTCTAGCCTGTCCCTAGCCAGTGTCTAACCAGTGTCTAGCCAGTGTCTAACCAGTGTCTAGCCAGTGTCTAGCCAGTGCCTAGCCAGTGTCTAGCCAGTGTCTAGCCAGTGTCTAGCCTGTGCCTAGCCAGTGTTTAGCCAGTGTCTATCCAGTGTCTAGTCTTTGCCTAGCCAGTGTCTAGCCTGTGCGTAACCAGTGTCTTGCCTGTGATTGGAATGTGCATAGCCTGTGCCTAGCCAGTGTCTAGCCTTTGCCTAGCCAGTGTCCGCCCTGTGCGTAGCCAGTGTTAAGCCCGTGCCTATCCCGTGTCTAGTTAGTGTCTAGCCTTTTCCTAGCCAGTGTCTATCCTGTGCCTTGCCTGTGACTGGCATGTGCATAGCCAGTGTCTAGCCAGTGCCTAGCCAGTGTCTAGCCAGTGCCTAGCCAGTGTCCAGCCACTGTCTAGCTAGTGCCTAGCCAGTGTCTAGCTAGTGCCTAGCCAGTGTCTAGCCACTGTCTAGCCACTGCATAGCCTGTGCCTAGCCAGTGTCTAGGCTGTGTCTAGCCTGTGTCTATCCAGTGTCTAGCCTGTGCCTAGCCAGTGTCTAGCCTGTGCCTAGCCAGTGTCTAGCCTGTGGCTATCTAGTGTCTGGCCAGTGTCTAGCCAGTGTCTAGCCTGTGCCTAGCCAGTGTCTAGTCCGTTCCTACCCAGTGTCTAGCCAGTGCCTTATCAGTGCCTATCCTGTGTCTAGCCTGTGCTTTGCCTGTGATTGGCATGTGCATAGCCTGTGCCTAGCCAGTGTATAGCCTGTGCATAGCCAGGCAATGCCAGTGTCCAGCCAGTGCCTAAACAGTGTTTAGCCTGTGCCTTATCAGTGCCTATCCTGTGTCTTGCCTGTGATATGCATGTGCTTAGCCTGAGCCTAGCCAGTGTCTAGCCTGTGCCTAGCCTGTGCCTTGCCAGTGTCTAGCCAGTGCTTAGCCAGTGTCTAGCCAGTGTATTGCCAGTGTCTAGCCAGTGTCTTGCCAGTTTCAGGCAAATACCTAGCCAGTGTCTAGCTAGTGTCTAGCCTGGGCCTAGCCAGTGTCTAGCCTGTGCCTACCCAAAGTCAAGCCTGTGCCTAAACAGTGTATAGCCTGTGTCTAGCGTCTGTCTAGCCTGTGACTAGCCTGTGTCTTGCTGTGTCTAGCCTGTGTCTAGCCTCTGTCTCGCCAGTGTCTAGTCTGTGCTTTGCCTGTGATTGGCATGTGCATAGCCTGTGCCCAGCCAGTGTCTAGCCTGTGCCTAGACAGTGTTTAGCTTCTGCCTAGCCAGTGTCCAGCCTGTGCATAGCCAGTGTCTAGCCTGTGCCTAGCTAGTGTCTAGCCTGTGTATAGCCAGTGTCTAGCCTGTGCCTAGCTAGTGTCTAGCCTGGGCCTAGCCAGTGTCTAGCCTGTGCCTAGCCAGTGTTTAGCCTTTGCCTAGACAGTGTCTACCCCTTGCCTAGCCAGTGTCTAGCCTGTGCCTAGCCAGAGTCTAGCATGTGCCTAGCCAGAGTCTAGCCTGGGCATAGCCAGTGTCTAGCCTGTGCCTAGCCAAAGTCAAGCCTGTGCCTAGCCAGTGTATAACCTGTGTCTAGCCTCTGTCTAGCCTGTGACTAGCATGTTTCTTGCCTGTGTCTAGCCTGTGTCTAGCCTCTGCCTCGCCAGTGTCTAGCCTGTTCTTTGCCTGTGATTGGCATGTGCATAGCCTGTGCCTAGCCAGTGTCTAGCCTGTGCCTAACCAGTGTTTAGCCTGTGCCTAGACAGTGTCTAGCCCTTGCCTAGCCAGTGTCTAGCCTGTGCCTATCCAGAGTCTAGCATGTGCCTAGCCAGAGTCTAGCCTGTGCCTAGCCACTGTCTAGCCAGTGTCTAGCCTGTGCCTAGCCAGTGTTTACCCTGTGCCTAGCCAGTGTCTAGCCTGTGCATAGCCAGTGTCTAGCCTGTGCCTAGCCAAAGTCAAGCCTGTGCCTAGCCAGTGTATAACCTGTGTCTAGCCTCTGTCTAGCCTGTGACTAGCATGTTTCTTGCCTGTGTCTAGCTTGTGTCTAGCCTCTGCCTGCCCAGTGTCTAGCCTGTGCTTTGCCTGTGATTGGCATGTGCCTAGCCTGGGCCTAGCCAGTGTCTAGCCTATGCATAGCCTTTGCCTAGCCAGTGTTTAGCCTGTGCCTAGACAGTGTCTAGCCCTTGCCTAGCCAGTGTGTAGCATGTGCATAGCCAGTGTCTAGCCTGTGCATAGCCAGTGTCTAGCCTAATCCTAGCCAAAGTCAAGCCTGGGCCTAGCCAGTGTATAGCCTGTGCCTAGCCAGTGTCTAGCCAGTGTCTAGCCTGTGCCTAGCCAGTGTTTACCCTGTGCCTAGCCAGTGTCCAGCCTGTGCATAGCCAGTATCTAGCCTGTGCCTAGCCAAAGTCAAGCCTGTGCCTAGCCAGTGTATAACCTGTGTCTAGCCTCTGTCTAGCCTGTGACTAGCATATTTCTTGCCTGTGCCAAGCCTGTGTCTAGCCTCTGTCTCGCCAGTGTTTAGCCTGTACTTTGCCTGTGATTGGCATGTGCATAGCCTGTGCCTAGCCAGTGTATAGCCTGTGCATAGCCAGTGTCTAGCCTGTGCCTAGCCATTGTCAAGCCTGTTCCTAGCCAGTGTCTAGCCTAAGCCTAGCCAGTGTCAAGCCTGTGTCTAGGCCTGTGTCATGCCTGTGTCTAGCCAGTGTCTTGCCTGTGCCTAGACAGTATTTAGCCTAATGCTAGCCAAGTGCCTAGCCTGTGCCTAGCCCAGTGCCTAGCCTGTGTCTAGCCAGTGTCTAGCCTGTGCCTAGCCAGTGTCTAGCCTTTTGCCTAGCCAGTGTTTAGCCTGTGCCTAGACAGTGTCTAGCCCTTGTCTAGCCAGTGTCTAGCCTGTGCCTAGCCAGTGTCTAGCCTGTGCATAGCCAGTGTCTAGCCTGTGCCTAGCCAGTGTCTAACCTGTGCCTTGCTAGGGTCTAGCCTGTGCCCTAGCCAGTGTCTATCCTGTGCCTAGCCAGTGTTTAGCCAGTGTCTAGCCAGTGTCTAGCCCGTGTCTAGCCAGTGTCTAGCCAGTGTCTAGCCAGTGTCTAGCCAGTGTCTAGCCAGTGTCTAGCCTGTGCCTAGCCAGTGTCTAGCCTGTGCCTAGCCAGTGTCTAGCCTGTGCCTAGCCAGTGTCTAGCCTGTGCCTAGCCAGTGTCTAGCCTGTGCCTAGCCAGTGTCTAGCCTGTGCCTAGCCAGTGTCTAGCCTGTGCCTAGCCAGTGAGTCTAGCCTAGTGTCTAGCCTGTGCCTAGCCCAGTGCCTAGCCAGTGTCTAGCCTGTGCCTAGCCAGTGTCAAGCCTGTGCCTAGCCAGTGTCTAGCCTGTGCCTAGCCAGTGTCTAGCCTGTGCCTAGCCAGTGTCTAGCCTGTGTCTAGCCAGTGTCTAGCCAGTGTCTAGCCTGTGCCTAGCCAGTGTCTAGCCAGTGTCTAGCCAGTGTCTAGCCAGTGCCTAGCCAGTGTCTAGCCAGTGCCCTAGCCAGTGTCTAGCCTGTGCCTAGCCAGTGTCTAGCCTGTGCCTAGCCAGTGTCTAGCCTGTGCCTAGCCAGTGTCTAGCCTGTGCCTAGCCAGTGTCTAGCCTGTGCCTAGCCAGTGTCTAGCCTGTGCCTAGCCAGTGTCTAGCCTGTGCCTAGCCAGT
>JAEIHA010000682.1:0-29347 GCA_018904595.1 Zaprionus indianus | reverse complement strand
CCAGTTTCCAGCCTGTGTCTAGCCTGTGCTTAGCCAGTGTCTAGTCTGTGCCAAGCCCGTGTCTAGCCTGTATCTAGCCTGTGTCTAGCCTGTGTCTAGCCTGTTTCAAGCCAGTGTCTAGCCTGTGCCTAGCCTGTGTCTAGCTTGTGTCTAGCCTGTGTCTAGCCTGTGTCTTGCCTGTGTCTAGCCTATGTCTAGAATGTGTCTATCCTGTGTGTAGCCTGCGTCTAGCCTGTGTCTAGCCTGTGTCTAGCCTGTGTCTAGCCTGTGTCTAGCCTGTGTCTAGCTTGTGTCTAGCCTGTGTCTAGGCAGTTTCTAGCCTGTGTCTAGCCTGTGCTTAGCCAGTGTCTAGTCTGTGCCAAGCCAGTGTCTAGCCTGTGTCTAGCCTGTTTCTAGCCTGTGTCTAGCCTGTGTCTAGCCTGTGTCTAGCTTGTGTCTAGCCTGTGTCTAGCCTGTGTCTAGCCTGTGTCTAGCCTGTGTCTAGCCTGTGTCTAGCCTGTGTCTAGCCTGTGTCTTGCCTGTGTCTAGCCTGTGTCTAGAATGTGTCTAGCCTGTGTCTAGCCTGTGTCTAGCCTGTGAATAGCCTGTGTCTAGCCTGTGTCTAGGTTGTGTCTAGCCTGTGTCTAGCCTGTGTCTAGCCTGTGTCTAGCCTGCGTCTAGCCTGTGCCTAGCCAGTGTCTAGCCTGTGCCCAGCCAGTGTCTAGCCTGTGTCTAGCCTGTGCCTAGCAAGTTTCTAGCCTGTGTCTGGGCTGTGTCTAGCCTGTATCTAGCCTGTGTCTAGCCTGTGTCTAGCCTGTGGCTAGCATGTGCCTAGCCTCTGCCTAGCCTGTACGTAGCCAGTGCCTAGCCTCTGCCTAGCCTGTGCCCAGCCAGTGTCTAGCCTGTGTCTACCCTGTGCCTAGCCTGTGCCTAGCCAGTTTCTAGCCTGTGTCTAGCCTGTGCTTAGCCAGTGTCTAGTCTGTGCCAAGCCCGTGTCTAGTCTGTGCCAAGCCCGTGTCTAGCCTTTGTCTAGCCTGTGTCTAGCTTGTGTCTAGCCTGTGTCTAGCCTGTGTCTAGCCTGTGTCTAGCCTGTGCCCAGCCAGTGTCTAGCCTGTGTCTAGCCTGTGTCTAGCCTGTGTCTAGCCAGTTTCTAGCCTGTGTCTAGCCTTTGTCTAGCCTGTGTCTAGCCTGTGTCTAGCCTGTGTCTAGCCTATGTCTAGCCTGTGTCTAGCCTGTGTCTAGCCTGTGTCTAGCCTGTGTCTAGCCTGTGTCTAGCCTGTGTCTAGCCTGTGTCCAGCCTGTGTCTAGCCTGTGTCTAGCCTGTGTCTAGCCTGTGTCTAGCCTGTGTCTAGCCTGTGTCTAGCCTGTGTCTAGCCTGTGTCTAGCCTGTGTCTAGCCTGTGTCTAGCCTGTGTCTAGCCTGTGTCTAGCCTGTGTGTAGTCTGTGTCTAGCCTGTGCCTAGCCAGTATCTAGCCTGTGCCCAGCCAGTGTCTAGCCTGTGTCTAGCCTGTGCCTAGCCAGTTTCTAGCCAGTGTCTAGCCTGTGTCTAGCCTGTGTCTTGCCTGTGTCTAGCCTGTGTCTAGCCTGTGTCTAGCCTGTGTCTAGCCTGTGTCTCGCCTGTGTCTAGCCTGTGCCTAGCCTGTGTCTAGCCTGTGTCTAGCCTGTGTCTAGCCTGTGTCTAGCCTGTGTCTAGCCTGTGCCTAGCCAGTGTCTAGCCAGTGTATAGCCTCTGTCTAGCCTGTGCCTAGCCAGTTTCTAGCCTGTGTCTAGCCTGTATCTAGCCTGTTTCTAGCCTGTGTCTAGCCGGTGTCTAGCCTGTGTCTAGCCTGTGTCTAGCCTGTGTCTAGCCTGTGTCTAGCCTGTGTCTAGCCTGTGTCTAGCCTGTGTCTAGCCTGTGTCTAGCCTGTGTCTAGCCTGTGTCTAGCCTGTGTCTAGCCTGTGTCTAGCCTGTGTCTATCCTGTGTCTAGCCTGTGTCTAGCCTGTGTCTAGCCTGTGTCTAGCCTGTGTCTAGCATGTGTCTTGCATGTGTCTAGCCTGTGTCTAGAATGTGTCTAGCCTGTGTGTAGCCTGCGTCTAGCCTGTGTCTAGCCTGTGTCTAGCCTGTGTCTAGCCTGTGTCTAGCTTGTGTCTAGCCTGTGTCTAGCCTGTGTCTAGCCTGTGTCTAGCCTGTGTGTAGCCTGTGCCTAGCCAGTGTCTAGCCAGTGTATAGCCTCTGTCTAGACTGTGCCTAGCCAGTTTCTAGCCTGTGTCTAGCCTGTGCTTAGCCAGTGTCTAGTCTGTGCCAAGCCAGTGTCTAGCCTGTGTCTAGCCTGTATCTAGCCTGTTTCTAGCCTGTGTCTAGCCTGTGTCAAGCATGTGTCTAGCTTGTGTTTAGCTTGTGTCTAGCCTGTGTCTAGCCTGTGTCTAGCCTGTCTCTAGCCTTTGTCTAGCCTGTGTCTAGCCTTTGTCTAGCCTGTGTCTAGCCTTTGTCTTGCCTGTGTCTAGCCTGTGTATAGCCTCTGTCTAGCCTGTGCCTAGCCAGTTTCTAGCCAGTGTCTAGCCTGTGCTTAGCCTGTATCTAGCCTGTTTCTAGCCTGTGTCTAGCCTGTGTCTAGCCTGTGTCTAGCTTGTGTCTAGCCTGTGTCTAGCCAGTGTCTAGACTGTGTCTAGCCTGTGTCTAGCCTGTGTCTAGCCTGTGTCTAGCCTGTGTCTTGCCTGTGTCTAGCCTGTGTCTAGAATGTGTCTAGCCTGTGTCTAGCCTGTGTCTAGTCTGTGTCTAGCCTGTGTCTAGCCTGTGTCTAGCCTGTGTCTAGTCTGTGTCTTGCCTGTGCCCAGCCAGTGTCTAGCCTGTGTCTAGCCTGTGCCTAGCCAGTTTCTAGCCTGTATCTAGCCTGTTTCTAGCCTGTGTCTAGCCTGTGTCTAGCCTGTGTCTAGCTTGTGTCTAGCCTGTGTCTAGCCAGTGTCTAGCCAGTGTATAGCCTCTGTCTAGCCTGTGCCTAGCCAGTTTCTAGCCTGTGTCTAGCCTGTGTCTAGCCTGTATCTAGCCTGTTTCTAGCCTGTGTCTAGCCTGTGTCTAGCCTGTGTCTAGCCTGTGTCTAGCCTGTGTCTAGCTTGTGTCTAGCCTGTGTCTGGCCAGTGTCTAGCCTGTGTCTAGCCTGTGTCTAGCCTGTGTCTAGCCTGTGTCTTGCCTGTGTCTAGCCTGTGTCTAGAATGTGTCTAGCCTGTGTCTAGCCTGTGTCTAGTCTGTGTCTAGCCTGTGTCTAGCCTGTGTCTAGCCTGTGTCTAGTCTGTGTCTAGCCTGTGTCTTGCCTGTGCCCAGCCAGTGTCTAGCCTGTGTCTAGCCTGTGCCTAGCCAGTTTCTAGCCTGTGTCTAGCCTGTGCTTAGCCAGTGTCAAGTCTGTGTCAAGCCAGTGTCTAGCCCGTGTCTAGCCTGTGTCAAGCCTGTGTCTATCATGTGTCTAGCCTGTGTCTAGCATGTGCCTAGCCTCTGCCTAGCCTGTACGTAGCCAGTGCCTAGCGTCTGCCTAGCCTGTGCCCAGCCAGTGTCTAGCCTGTGTCTAGCCTGTGCCTAGCCAGTTTCCAGCCTGTGTCTAGCCTGTGCTTAGCCATTGTCTAGTCTTCCAAGCCCGTGTCTAGCCTGTATCTAGCCTGTGTCTAGCCTGTGTCTAGCCTGTTTCAAGCCTGTGTCTAGCCTGTGCCTAGCCTGTGTCTAGCTTGTGTCTAGCCTGTGTCTAGCCTGTGTCTAGCCTGTGTCTAGCCTATGTCTAGAATGTGTCTATCCTGTGTGTAGCCTGCGTCTAGCCTGTGTCTAGCCTGTGTCTAGCCTGTGTCTAGCCTGTGTCTAGCCTGTGTCTAGCTTGTGTCTAGCCTGTGTCTAGACTGTGTCTAGCCTGTGTCTAGCCTGTGTCTAGCCTGTGTCTGGCGCGTGTGTAGCCTGTGCCTAGCCAGTGTCTAGCCAGTGTATAGCCTCTGTCTAGCCTGTGCCTAGCCAGTTTCTGGCCTGTGTCTAGCCTGTGCTTAGCCAGTGTCTAGTCTGTGCCAAGCCAGTGTCTAGCCTGTGTCTAGCCTGTATCTGGCCTGTTTCTAGCCTGTGTCTAGCCTGTGTCTAGCATGTGTCTAGCTTGTGTCTAGCTTGTGTCTAGCCTGTGTCTAGCCTGTGTCTAGCCTGTGTCTAGCCTTTGTCTAGCCTGTGTCTAGCCTTTGTCTTGCCTGTGTCTAGCCTGTGTCTAGAATGTGTCTAGCCTGTGTCTAGCCTGTGTCTAGCCTGTGTCTAGCCTGTGTTTAGCCTGTGTCTAGCCTGAGTCTAGCCTGTGTCTAGCCTGTGTCTAGCCTCTGCCTAGCCTGTACGTAGCCAGTGCCTAGCGTCTGCCTAGCCTGTGCCCAGCCAGTGTCTAGCCTGTGTCTAGCCTGTGCCTAGCCAGTTTCCAGCCTGTGTCTAGCCTGTGCTTAGCCATTGTCTAGTCTTCCAAGCCCGTGTCTAGCCTGTATCTAGCCTGTGTCTAGCCTGTGTCTAGCCTGTTTCAAGCCTGTGTCTAGCCTGTGTCTAGAATGTGTCTAGCCTGTGTCTAGCCTGTGTCTAGCCTGTGTCTAGCCTGTGTCTAGCCTTTGTCTAGCCTGTGTCTAGCCAGTGTCTAGCATGTGCCTAGCCTGTGCCTGGCCTGTGTCTAGCCTGTGTCTAGCCTGTGTTTAGCCTGTGTCTAGCCTGTGTCTAGCCTGTGTCTAGCCTGTGTCTAGCGCGTGTGTAGCCTGTGCCTAGCCAGTGTCTAGCCAGTGTATAGCCTCTGTCTAGCCTGTGCCTAGCCAGTTTCTAGCCAGTGTCTAGCCTGTGTCTAGCCTGTATCTTGCCTGTTTCTAGCCTGTGTCTAGCCTGTGTCTAGCCTGTGTCTAGCCTGTGTCTAGCCTGTGTCTAGCCTGTGTCTTGCCTGTGTCAAGCCTGTGTCTAGAATGTGTCTAGCCTGTGTCTAGCCAGTGTCTAGTCTGTGTCTAGCCTTTGTCTAGCCTGTGTCTGGCCTGTGTCTAGTCTGTGTCTAGCCTGTGTCTTGCCTGTGCCCAGCCAGTGTCTAGCCTGTGCCTAGCCAGTTTCAAGCCTGTGTCTAGCCTGTGCTTAGCCAGTGTCAAGCCAGTGTCTAGCCCGTGTCTAGCCTGTGTTTAGCCTGTTTCTTGCCTGTGTCTGGCCTGTGTCTAGCCTGTGTCTAGCCTGTGTCTAGCCTGTGTCTAGCCTGTGTCTAGCTTGTGTCTAGCCTGTGTCTTGCCTGTGTCTAGCCTGTGTCTAGCCTGTGTCTAGCCTGTGTCTAGCCTGTGCCTAGCCAGTGTCTAGCCTGTGCCCAGCCAGTGTCTAGCCTGTGTCTAGCCCGTGCCTAGCCAGTTTCTAGCCTGTGTCTAGCCTGTGTCTAGCCTGTGTCTAGCCTGTGTCTAGCCTGTGTCTAGCCTGTGTCTAGCATGTGCCTAGCCTGTGCCTGGCCTGTGTCTAGCCTGTGTCAAGCCTGTGTCTATCATGTGTCTAGCCTGTGTCTAGCATGTGCCTAGCCTCTGCCTAGCCTGTACGTAGCCAGTGCCTAGCCTCTGCCTAGCCTGTGCCCAGCCAGTGTCTAGCCTGTGTCTAGCCTGTGCCTAGCCAATTTCCAGCCTTTGTCTAGCCTGTGCTTAGCCAGTGTCTAGTCTGTGCCAAGCCCGTGTCTAGCCTGTATCTAGCCTGTGTCTAGCCTGTGTCTAGCCTGTTTCAAGCCTGTGTCTAGCCTGTGCCTAGCCTGTGTCTAGCTTGTGTCTAGCCTGTGTCTAGCCTGTGTCTTGCCTGTGTCTAGCCTATGTCTAGAATGTGTCTATCCTGTGTGTAGCCTGCGTCTAGCCTGTGTCTAGCCTGTGTCTAGCCTGTGTCTAGCCTGTGTCTAGCCTGTGTCTAGCTTGTGTCTAGCCTGTGTCTAGCCTGTGTCTAGCCTGTGTCTAGCCTGTGTCTAGCCTGTGTCTAGCGCGTGTGTAGCCTGTGCCTAGCCAGTGTCTAGCCAGTGTATAGCCTCTGTCTAGCCTGTGCCCAGCCAGTTTCTAGCCTGTGTCTAGCCTGTGCTTAGCCAGTGTCTAGTCTGTGCCAAGCCAGTGTCTAGCCTGTGTCTAGCCTGTATCTAGCCTGTTTCTAGCCTGTGTCTAGCCTGTGTCTAGCATGTGTCTAGCTTGTGTCTAGCTTGTGTCTAGCCTGTGTCTAGCCTGTGTCTAGCCTGTGTCTAGCCTTTGTCTAGCCTGTGTCTAGCCTTTGTCTTGCCTGTGTCTAGCCTGTGTCTAGAATGTGTCTAGCCCGGTTACCTGCCTGTGTCTAGCCTGTGTCTAGCCTGTGTCTAGCCTGTGTCTAGCCTGTGTCTTGCCTGTGCCCTGCCAGTGTCTAGCCTGTGTCTAGCCTGTGCCTAGTCAGTTTCTAGCCTGTGTCTAGCATGTGCTTAGCCAGTGTCAAGTCTGTGTCAAGCCAGTGTCTAGCCCGTGTCTAGCCTGTGTTTAGCCTGTTTCTTGCCTGTGTCTGGCCTGTGTCTAGCCTGTGTCTAGCCTTTGTCTAGCCTGTGTCTAGCCTGTGTCTAGCCTGTGTCTAGCTTGTGTCTAGCCTGTGTCTAGCCTGTGTCTAGCCTGTGTGTAGCCTGTGTCTAGCCTGTGTCTAGCCTGTGCCTAGCCAGTGTCTAGCCTGTGCCCAGCCAGTGTCTAGCCTGTGTCTAGCCTGTGCCAAGCCAGTTTCTAGGCTGTGTCTAGCCTGTGTCTAGCCTGTGCCTAGCCTGTGTCTAGAATGTGTCTAGCCTGTGTCTAGCCTGTGTCTAGCCTGTGTCTAGCCTGTGTCTAGCCTGTGTCTAGCCTGTGTCTAGCCTGTGTCTAGCCTGTGTCTAGCCTGTGTCTAGCGCGTGTGTAGCCTGTGCCTAGCCAGTGTCTAGCCAGTGTATAGCCTCTGTCTAGCCTGTGCCTAGCCAGTTTCTAGCCAGTGTCTAGCCTGTGTCTACCCTGTGTCTAGCCTGTGTCTAGCCTGTGTCTTGCCTGTGTCAAGCCTGTGTCAAGTCTGTGTCAAGCCAGTGTCTAGCCCGTGTCTAGCCTGTGTTTAGCCTGTTTCTAGCCTGTGTCTGGCCTGTGTCTAGCCTGTGTCTAGCCTGTGTCTAGCCTTTGTCTTGCCTGTGTCTAGCCTGTGTCTAGAATGTGTCTAGCCTGTGTCTAGCCTGTGTCTAGCCTGTGTCTAGCCTGTGTCTAGCCTGTGTCTAGCCTGTGTCTAGCCTGTGTCTAGCCTGTGTCTTGCCTGTGCCCTGCCAGTGTCTAGCCTGTGTCTAGCCTGTGCCTAGTCAGTTTCTAGCCTGTGTCTAGCATGTGCTTAGCCAGTGTCAAGTCTGTGTCAAGCCAGTGTCTAGCCCGTGTCTAGCCTGTGTTTAGCCTGTTTCTTGCCTGTGTCTGGCCTGTGTCTAGCCTGTGTCTAGCCTTTGTCTAGCCTGTGTCTAGCCTGTGTCTAGCTTGTGTCTAGCCTGTGTCTAGCCTGTGTCTAGCCTGTGTGTAGCCTGTGTCTAGCCTGTGTCTAGCCTGTGACTAGCCAGTGTCTAGCCTGTGCCCAGCCAGTGTCTAGCCTGTGTCTAGCCTGTGCCAAGCCAGTTTCTAGGCTGTGTCTAGCCTGTGTCTAGCCTGTGCCTAGCCTGTGTCTAGAATGTGTCTAGCCTGTGTCTAGCCTGTGTCTAGCCTGTGTCTAGCCTTTGTCTAGCCTGTGTCTAGCCTGTGTCTAGCATGTGCCTAGCCTGTGCCTGGCCTGTGTCTAGCCTGTGTCTAGCCTGTGTTTAGCCTGTGTCTAGCCTGTGTCTAGCCTGTGTCTAGCCTGTGTCTAGCGCGTGTGTAGCCTGTGCCTAGCCAGTGTCTAGCCAGTGTATAGCCTCTGTCTAGCCTGTGCCTAGCCAGTTTCTAGCCAGTGTCTAGCCTGTGCTTAGCCAGTGTCTAGTCTGTGCCAAGCCAGTGTCTAGCCTGTGTCTAGCCTGTATCTTGCCTGTTTCTAGCCTGTGTCTAGCCTGTGTCTAGCCTGTGTCTAGCTTGTGTCTAGCCTGTGTCTAGCCAGTGTCCAGCCTGTGTCTAGCCTGTGTCTAGCCTGTGTCTAGCCTGTGTCTAGCCTGTGTCTTGCCTGTGTCAAGCCTGTGTCTAGAATGTGTCTAGCCTGTGTCTAGCCAGTGTCTAGTCTGTGTCTAGCCTATGTCTAGCCTGTGTCTGGCCTGTGTCTAGTCTGTGTTTAGCCTGTGTCTTGCCTGTGCCCAGCCAGTGTCTAGCCTGTGTCTAGCCTGTGCCTAGCCAGTTTCTAGCCTGTGTCTAGCCTGTGCTTAGCCAGTGTCAAGTCTGTGTCAAGCCAGTGTCTAGCCCGTGTCTAGCCTGTGTTTAGCCTGTTTCTAGCCTGTGTCTGGCCTGTGTCTAGCCTGTGTCTAGCCTGTGTCTAGCCTGTGCCTAGCAAGTTTCTAGCCTGTGTCTAGCCTGTGTCTAGCCTGTGTCTAGCCTGTGTCTAGCCTGTGTCTAGCCTGTGTCTAGCCTGTGCCTAGCCAGTGTCTAGCCTGTGCCCAGCCAGTGTCTAGCCTGTGTCTAGCCCGTGCCTAGCCAGTTTCTAGCCTGTGTCTAGCCTGTGTCTAGCCTGTGTCTAGCCTGTGTCTAGCCTGTGTCTAGCCTGTGTCTAGCCTGTGTCTAGCCTGTGTCTAGCCTTTGTCTAGCCTGTGTCTAGCCTGTGTCTAGCATGTGCCTAGCCTGTGCCTGGCCTGTGTCTAGCCCTGTGTCAAGCCTGTGTCTATCATGTGTCTAGCCTGTGTCTAGCATGTGCCTAGCCTCTGCCTAGCCTGTACGTAGCCTGTGCCTAGCCTGTGTCTGGCTTGTGTCTAGCCTGTGTCTAGCTTGTGTCTAGCCTGTGTCTAGCCTGTGTCTAGCATGTGTCTAGCCTGTGTCTAGCCTGTGTCTAGCCTGTGCCTAGCCAGTGTCTAGCCTGTGCCAAGCAAGTGTCTAGCCTGTGTCTAGCATGTGCCTAGCCTGTGCCTGGCCTGTGTCTAGCCTGTGTCAAGCCTGTGTCTAGCATGTTTCTAGCCTGTGTCTAGCATGTGCCTAGCCTCTGCCTAGCCTGTACGTAGCCAGTGCCTAGCCTCTGCCTAGCCTGTGCCCAGCCAGTGTCTAGCCTGTGTCTAGCCTGTGCCTAGCCAGTTTCCAGCCTGTGTCTAGCCTGTGCTTAGCCAGTGTCTAGTCTGTGCCAAGCCCGTGTCTAGCCTGTATCTAGCCTGTGTCTAGCCTGTGTCTAGCCTGTTTCAAGCCTTTGTCTAGCCTGTGCCTAGCCTGTGTCTAGCTTGTGTCTAGCCTGTGTCTAGCCTGTGTCTAGCCTGTGTCTAGCCTGTGTCTAGCCTGTGTCTAGCCTGTGTCTAGCCTGTGTCTAGCCTGTGTCTTGCCTGTGCCTAGCCAGTGTCTAGCCTGTGCCCAGCCAGTGTCTAGCCTGTGTCTAGCCTGTGCCTAGCCAGTTTCTAGCCTGTGTCTAGCCTGTGCTTAGCCAGTGTCAAATCTGTGTCAAGCCTGTGTCTAGCCCGTGTCTAGCCTGTGTTTAGCCTGTTTCTAGCCTGTGTCTGGCCTGTGTCTAGCCTGTGTCTAGCCTGTGTCTAGCCTGCGTCTAGCTTGTGTCTAGCCTGTGTCTAGCCTGTGTCTAGCCTGTGTCTAGCCTGTGTCTAGCCTGTATCTAGCCAGTGTCTAGCCTGTGCCCAGCCAGTGTCTAGCCTGTGTCTAGCCTGTGCCTAGCCAGTTTCTAGCCTGTGTCTAGCCTGTGTCTAGCCTGTGTCTATCCTGTGTCTAGCCTGTGTCTAGCCTGTGTCTAGCCTGTGTCTAGCCTGTGTCTAGCCTGTGTCTAGAATGTGTCTAGCCTGTGTCTAGCCTGTGTCTAGCATGTGCCTAGCCTCTGCCTAGCCTCTGCCTAGCCTCTGCCTAGCCTGTACCTAGCCTCTGCCTAGCCTGCACCTAGCCAGTGCCTAGCCTGTACCTAGCCAGTACCTAGCCTGTACATAGCCATTGTCTAGCCTGTGCCTAGCCATTGTCTAGCCTGTGCCTAGCCATTGTCTAGCCTGTGCCTAGCCATTGTCTAGCCTGTGCCTAGCCAGTGTCTAGCCTGTGCCTAGCCAGTGTCTAGCCTGTGCCTAGCCAGTGTCTAGCCTGTGCCTAGCCAGTGTCTAGCCTGTGCCTAGCCAGTGTCTAGCCTGTGCCTAGCCAGTGTCTAGCCTGTGCCCAGCCAGTGTCTAGCCTGTGTCTAGCCTGTGCCTAGCCAGTTTCTAGCCTGTGTCTTGCCTGTGCTTAGCCAGTGTCTGGTCTGTGCCAAGCCAGTGTCTGGCCTGTGTCTAGCCTGTGTCTAGCCCGTTTCTAGCCTGTGTCTAGCCTGTGACTTGCCTGAGACAGGCATGTGCATAGCGTGTGCCTAGCCAGTGTCGAGCCAGTGCCTAGCCTGTGTCTAGCCAGTGTCTAGCCTTTGTCTAGCCTGTGCATAGCCTGTGTCTAGCCTGTGTCTAGCCAGTGTATAGCCTCTGTCTAGCCTGTGTCTAGCCCGTTTCTAGCCTTTGTCTAGCCTGTGTCTAGCGCGTGTGTAGCCTGTGCCTAGCCAGTGTCTAGCCAGTGTATAGCCTCTGTCTAGCCTGTGCCTAGCCAGTTTCTAGCCTGTGTCTAGCCTGTGCTTACCCAGTGTCTAGTCAGTGCCAAGCCAGTGTCTAGCCTGTGTCTAGCCTGTTTCTAGCCTGTTTCTAGCCTGTGTCTAGCCTGTGTCTCGCCTGTGTCTAGCCAGTGTCTAGCTTGTGTCTAGCCTGTGTCTAGCCAGTGTCTAGCCTGTGTCTAGCCTGTGCCTAGCAAGTTTCTAGCCTGTGTCTGGCCTGTGTCTAGCCTGTGTCTAGCCTGTGTCTAGCCTGTGTCTAGCCTGTGTCTAGCCTGTGTCTAGCATGTGCCTAGCCTCTGCCAAGCCTGTACGTAGCCAGTGCCTAGCCTCTGCCTAGCCTGTGCCCAGCCAGTGTCTAGCCTGTGTCTAGCCTGTGCCTAGCCAGTTTCTAGCCTGTGTCTAGCCTGTGCTTAGCCAGTGTCTAGTCTGTGCCAAGCCCGTGTCTAGTCTGTGCCAAGCCCATGTCTAGCCTGTGTCTAGCCTGTTTCAAGCCTGTGTCTACCCTGTGTCTAGCCTGTGTCTAGCTTGTGTCTAGCCTGTGTCTAGCCTGTGTCTAGCCTGTGTCAAGCCTGTGTCTAGCCTGTGCCTAGCCAGTGTCTAGCCTGTGCCCAGCCAGTGTCTAGCCTGTGTCTAGCCTGTGCCTAGCCAGTTTCTAGCCTGTGTCTAGCCTTTGTCTAGCCTGTGTCTAGCCTGTGTCTAGCCTGTGCCTAGCCAGTGTCTAGCCTGTGCCCAGCCAGTGTCTAGCCTGTGTCTAGCCTGTGCCTAGCCAGTTTCCAGCCTGTGTCTAGCCTGTGCTTAGCCAGTGTCTAGTCTGTGCCAAGCCCGTGTCTAGCCTGTATCTAGCCTGTGTCTAGCCTGTGTCTAGCCTGTTTCAAGCCTTTGTCTAGCCTGTGCCTAGCCTGTGTCTAGCTTGTGTCTAGCGTGTGTCTAGCCTGTGTCTAGCCTGTGTCTAGCCTGTGTCTAGCCTGTGTCTAGCCTGTGTCTAGCCTGTGTCTAGCCTGTGTCTTGCCTGTGCCTAGCCAGTGTCTAGCCTGTGCCCAGCCAGTGTCTAGCCTGTGTCTAGGCTTTGCCTAGCCAGTTTCTAGCCTGTGTCTAGCCTGTGCTTAGCCAGTGTCAAATCTGTGTCAAGCCAGTGTCTAGCCCGTGTCTAGCCTGTGTTTAGCCTGTTTCTAGCCTGTGTCTGGCCTGTGTCTAGCCTGTGTCTAGCCTGTGTCTAGCCTGCGTCTAGCTTGTGTCTAGCCTGTGTCTAGCCTGTGTCTAGCCTGTGTCTAGCCTGTATCTAGCCAGTGTCTAGCCTGTGCCCAGCCAGTGTCTAGCCTGTGTCTAGCCTGTGCCTAGCCAGTTTCTAGCCTGTGTCCAGCCTGTGTCTAGCCTGTGTCTATCCTGTGTCTAGCCTGTGTCTAGCCTGTGTCTAGCCTGTGTCTAGCCTGTGTCTAGCCTGTGTCTAGCCTGTGTCTAGAATGTGTCTAGCCTGTGTCTAGCCTGTGTCTAGCATGTGCCTAGCCTCTGCCTAGCCTCTGCCTAGCCTGTACCTAGCCTCTGCCTAGCCTGTACCTAGCCAGTGCCTAGCCTGTACCTAGCCAGTACCTAGCCTGTACATAGCCATTGTCTAGCCTGTGCCTAGCCATTGACTAGCCTGTGCCTAGCCAGTGTCTAGCCTGTGCCTAGCCAGTGTCTAGCCTGTGCCTAGCCAGTGTCTAGCCTGTGCCTAGCCAGTGTCTAGCCTGTGCCCAGCCAGTGTCTAGCCTGTGTCTAGCCTGTGCCTAGCCAGTTTCTAGCCTGTGTCTTGCCTGTGCTTAGCCAGTGTCTAGTCTGTGCCAAGCCAGTGTCTGGCCTGTGTCTAGCCTGTGTCTAGCCCGTTTCTAGCCTGTGTCTAGCCTGTGACTTGCCTGAGACAGGCATGTGCATAGCGTGTGCCTAGCCAGTGTCGAGCCAGTGCCTAGCCTGTGTCTAGCCAGTGTCTAGCCTTTGTCTAGCCTGTGCATAGCCTGTGTCTAGCCTGTGTCTAGCCAGTGTATAGCCTCTGTCTAGCCTGTGTCTAGCCTGTGTCTAGCCCGTTTCTAGCCTTTGTCTAGCCTGTGTCTAGCGCGTGTGTAGCCTGTGCCTAGCCAGTGTCTAGCCAGTGTATAGCCTCTGTCTAGCCTGTGCCTAGCCAGTTTCTAGCCTGTGTCTAGCCTGTGCTTACCCAGTGTCTAGTCAGTGCCAAGCCAGTGTCTAGCCTGTGTCTAGCCTGTTTCTAGCCTGTTTCTAGCCTGTGTCTAGCTTGTGTCTCGCCTGTGTCTAGCCAGTGTCTAGCCTCTGCCTAGCCTGTGCCCAGCCAGTGTCTAGCCTGTGTCTAGTCTGTGCCTAGCCAGTTTCTAGCCTGTGTCTAGCCTGTGCTTAGCCAGTGTCTAGTCTGTGCCAAGCCCGTGTCTAGTCTGTGCCAAGCCCATGTCTAGCCTGTGTCTAGCCTGTTTCAAGCCTGTGTCTACCCTGTGTCTAGCCTGTGTCTAGCTTGTGTCTAGCCTGTGTCTAGCCTGTGTCTAGCCTGTGTCTAGCCTGTGTCTAGCCTGTGCCTAGCCAGTGTCTAGCCTGTGCCCAGCCAGTGTCTAGCCTGTGCCTAGCCAGTTTCTAGCCTGTGTCTAGCCTTTGTCTAGCCTGTGTCTAGCCTGTGTCTAGCCTGTGTCTAGCCTGTGTCTAGCCTGTGTCTAGCCTGTGTCTAGTCTGTGTCTTGCCTGTGCCTAGCCAGTGTCTAGCCTGTGTCTAGCCTGTGTCTAGCCTGTGTCTAGCCTGTGTCTAGCCTGTGTCTAGCCTTTGTCTAGCCTGTGCATAGCCTGTGTCTAGCCTGTGTCTAGCCTGTGTCTAGCCAGTGTATAGCCTCTGTCTAGCCTGTGTCTAGCCTGTGCCTAGCCAGTTTCTAGCCTGTGTCTAGCCTGTGCTTAGCCAGTGTCAAGTCTGTGTCTAGCCTGTGTCTAGCCTGTGTCTAGCCTGTGTCTAGCCTGTGTCTAGCCTGTGTCTAGTCTGTGTCTAGCCTGTGCCTAGCCAGTGTCTAGCCTGTGTCTAGCCTGTGTCTAGCCTGTGTCTAGCCTGCGTCTAGCCTGTGTCTAGCCTGTGTCTAGCCTGTGTCTAGCCTGTGTCTAGCTTGTGTCTAGCCTGTGTCTAGCCTGTGTCTAGCCTGTGTCTAGCCTGTGTCTAGGATGTGTCTAGCCTGTGTGTAGCCTGCGTCTAACGCGTGTGTAGCCTGTGCCTAGCCAGTGTCTAGCCAGTGTATAGCCTCTGTCTAGCCTGTGCCTAGCCAGTTTCTAGCCTGTGTCTAGCCTGTGCTTAGCCAGTGTCTAGTCTGTGCCAAGCCAGTGTCTAGCCTGTGTCTAGCCTGTATCTAGCCTGTTTCTAGCCTGTGTCTAGCCTGTGTCTAGCATGTGTCTAGCTTGTGTCTAGCTTGTGTCTAGCCTGTGTCTAGCCTGTGTCTAGCCTGTGTCTAGCCTTTGTCTAGCCTGTGTCTAGCCTTTGTCTTGCCTGTGTCTAGCCTGTGTCTAGAATGTGTCTAGCCTGTGTCTAGCCTGTGTCTAGCCTGTGTCTAGCCTGTGTCTAGCCTGTGTCTAGCCTGTGTCTAGCCTGTGTCTAGCCTGTGTCTAGCCTGTGTCTAGCCTGTGTCTAGCCTGTGTCTAGCCTGTGTCTAGCCTGTGTCTAGCCTGTGTCTAGCCTGCGTCTAGCCTGTGTCTAGCCTGTGTCTAGCCTGTGTCTAGCCTGTGTCTAGCTTGTGTCTAGCCTGTGTCTAGCCTGTGTCTAGCCTGTGTCTAGCCTGTGTCTAGGATGTGTCTAGCCTGTGTGTAGCCTGCGTCTAACGCGTGTGTAGCCTGTGCCTAGCCAGTGTCTAGCCAGTGTATAGCCTCTGTCTAGCCTGTGCCTAGCCAGTTTCTAGCCTGTGTCTAGCCTGTGCTTAGCCAGTGTCTAGTCTGTGCCAAGCCAGTGTCTAGCCTGTGTCTAGCCTGTATCTAGCCTGTTTCTAGCCTGTGTCTAGCCTGTGTCTAGCATGTGTCTAGCTTGTGTCTAGCTTGTGTCTAGCCTGTGTCTAGCCTGTGTCTAGCTGTGTCTAGCCTTTGTCTAGCCTGTGTCTAGCCTTTGTCTTGCCTGTGTCTAGCCTGTGTCTAGAATGTGTCTAGCCTGTGTCTAGCCTGTGTCTAGCCTGTGTCTAGCCTGTGTCTAGCCTGTGTCTAGCCTGTGTCTAGCCTGTGTCTAGCCTGTGTCTAGCCTGTGTCTAGCCTGTGTCTAGCCTGTGTCTTGCCTGTGCCCTGCCAGTGTCTAGCCTGTGTCTAGCCTGTGCCTAGCCAGTTTCTAGCCTGTGTCTAGCATGTGCTTAGCCAGTGTCAAGTCTGTGTCAAGCCAGTGTCTAGCCCGTGTCTAGCCTGTGTTTAGCCTGTTTCTTGCCTGTGTCTGGCCTGTGTCTAGCCTGTGTCTAGCCTGTGTCTAGCCTGTGTCTAGCCTGTGTCTAGCTTGTGTCTAGCCTGTGTCTAGCCTGTGCCTAGCCAGTTTCTAGCCTGTGTCTAGCCTGTGCTTAGCCAGTGTCTAGTCTGTGCCAAGCCCGTGTCTAGTCTGTGCCAAGCCCATGTCTAGCCTGTGTCTAGCCTGTGTCTAGCCTGTTTCAAGCCTGTGTCTACCCTGTGTCTAGCCTGTGTCTAGCTTGTGTCTAGCCTGTGTCTAGCCTGTGTCTAGCCTGTGTCTAGCCTGTGTCTAGCCTGTGCCTAACCAGTGTCTAGCCTGTGCCCAGCCAGTGTCTAGCCTGTGTCTAGCCTGTGCCTAGCCAGTTTCTAGCCTGTGTCTAGCCTTTGTCTAGCCTGTGTCTAGCCTGTGTCTAGCCTGTGTCTAGCCTGTGTCTAGCCTGTGTCTAGCCTGTGTCTAGTCTGTGTCTAGCCTGTGCCTAGCCAGTGTCTAGCCTGTGTCTAGCCTGTGTCTAGCCTGTGTCTAGCCTGTGTCTAGCCTGTGTCTAGCCTGTGTCTAGCCTGTGTCTACCCTGTGCATAGCCTGTGTCTAGCCTGTGTCTAGCCTGTGTCTAGCCAGTGTATAGCCTCTGTCTAGCCTGTGTCTAGCCTGTGCCTAGCCAGTGTCTAGCCTGTGCCCAGCCAGTGTCTAGCCTGTGTCTAGACTGTGCCTAGCCAGTTTCTAGCCTGTGTCTAGCCTTTGTCTAGCCTGTGTCTAGCCTGTGTCTAGCCTGTGTCTAGCCTGTGTCTAGCCTGTGTCTAGCCTGTGTCTAGCCTGTGTCTAGTCTGTGTCTAGCCTGTGCCTAGCCAGTGTCTAGCCTGTGTCTAGCCTGTGTCTAGCCTGTGTCTAGCCTGCGTCTAGCCTGTGTCTAGCCTGTGTCTAGCCTGTGTCTAGCCTGTGTCTAGCTTGTGTCTAGCCTGTGTCTAGCCTGTGTCTAGCCTGTGTCTAGCCTGTGTCTAGAATGTGTCTAGAATGTGTCTAGCCTGTGTGTAGCCTGCGTCTAGCCTGTGTCTAGCCTGCGTCTAGCCTGTGTCTAGCCTGTGTCTAGCCTGTGTCTAGCCTGTGTCTAGCTTGTGTCTAGCCTGTGTCTAGCCTGTGTCTAGCCTGTGTCTAGCCTGTGTCTAACGCGTGTGTAGCCTGTGCCTAGCCAGTGTCTAGCCAGTGTATAGCCTCTGTCTAGCCTGTGCCTAGCCAGTTTCTAGCCTGTGTCTAGCCTGTGCTTAGCCTGTGTCTAGTCTGTGCCAAGCCAGTGTCTAGCCTGTGTCTAGCCTGTATCTAGCCTGTTTCTAGCCTGTGTCTAGCCTGTGTCTAGCATGTGTCTAGCTTGTGTCTAGCCTGTGTCTAGCTTGTGTCTAGCTGTGTCTAGCCTTTGTCTAGCCTGTGTCTAGCCTTTGTCTTGCCTGTGTCTAGCCTGTGTCTAGAATGTGTCTAGCCTGTGTCTAGCCTGTGTCTAGCCTGTGTCTAGCCTGTGTCTAGCCTGTGTCTAGCCTGTGTCTAGCCTGTGTCTAGCCTGTGTCTAGCCTGTGTCTAGCCTGTGTCTAGCCTGTGTCTTGCCTGTGCCCTGCCAGTGTCTAGCCTGTGTCTAGCCTGTGCCTAGCCAGTTTCTAGCCTGTGTCTAGCATGTGCTTAGCCAGTGTCAAGTCTGTGTCAAGCCAGTGTCTAGCCCGTGTCTAGCCTGTGTTTAGCCTGTTTCTTGCCTGTGTCTGGCCTGTGTCTAGCCTGTGTCTAGCCTGTGTCTAGCCTGTGTCTAGCCTGTGTCTAGCTTGTGTCTAGCCTGTGTCTAGCCTGTGTCTAGCCTGTGTGTAGCCTGTGTCTAGCCTGTGTCTAGCCTGTGCCTAGCCAGTGTCTAGCCTGTGCCCAGCCAGTGTCTAGCCTGTGTTTAGCCTGTGCCAAGCCAGTTTCTAGGCTGTGTCTAGCCTGTGTCTAGCCTGTGTCTAGCCTGTGTCTAGCCTGTGTCTAGCCTGTGTCTAGCCTGTGTCTAGCCTGTGTCTAGCCTGTGTCTAGCCTGTGTCTAGCCTTTGTCTAGCCTCTGTCTAGCCTGTGTCTAGCATGTGCCTAGCCTGTGCCTGGCCTGTGTCTAGCCTGTGTCTAGCCTGTGTTTAGCCTGTGTCTAGCCTGTGTCTAGCCTGTGTCTAGCGCGTGTGTAGCCTGTATCTAGCCTGTTTCTAGCCTGTTTCTAGCCTGTGTCTAGCCTGTGTCTAGCATGTGTCTAGCTTGTGTCTAGCCTGTGTCTAGCTTGTGTCTAGCTGTGTCTAGCCTTTGTCTAGCCTGTGTCTAGCCTTTGTCTTGCCTGTGTCTAGCCTGTGTCTAGAATGTGTCTAGCCTGTGTCTAGCCTGTGTCTAGCCTGTGTCTAGCCTGTGTCTAGCCTGTGTCTAGCCTGTGTCTAGCCTGTGTCTAGCCTGTGTCTAGCCTGTGTCTTGCCTGTGCCCTGCCAGTGTCTAGCCTGTGTCTAGCCTGTGCCTAGCCAGTTTCTAGCCTGTGTCTAGCATGTGCTTAGCCAGTGTCAAGTCTGTGTCAAGCCAGTGTCTAGCCAGTGTATAGCCTCTGTCTAGCCTGTGCCCAGCCAGTGTCTAGCCTGTGTCTAGCCTGTGCTTAGCCAGTGTCTAGTCTGTGCCAAGCCAGTGTCTAGCCTGTGTCTAGCCTGTATCTAGCCTGTTTCTAGCCTGTGTCTAGCCTGTGTCTAGCCTGTGTCTAGCTTGTGTCTAGTTTGTGTCTAGCCAGTGTCTAGCCTGTGTCTAGCCAGTGTCTAGCCTGTGTCTAGCCTGTGTCTAGCCTGTGTCTAGCCTGTGTCTTGCCTGTGTCTAACCTCTGTCTAGAATGTGTCTAGCCTGTGTCTAGCCAGTGTCTAGTCTGTGTCTAGCCTGTGTCTAGCCTGTGTCTAGCCTGTGTCTAGTCTGTGTCTAGCCTGTGTCTTGCCTGTGCCCAGCCAGTGTCTAGCCTGTGTCTAGCCTGTGCCTAGCCAGTTTCTAGCCTGTGTCTAGCCTGTGCTTAGCCAGTGTCAAGTCTGTGTCAAGCCAGTGTCTAGCCCGTGTCTAGCCTGTGCTTAGCCTGTTTCTAGCCTGTGTCTGGCGTGTGTCTAGCCTGTGTCTAGCCTGTGTCTAGCCTGTGTCTAGCTTGTGTCTAGCCTGTGTCTAGCCTGTGTCTAGCCTGTGTCTAGCCTGTGTCTAGCCTGTGTCTAGCCTGTGCCTAGCCAGTGTCTAGCCTGTGCCCAGCCAGTGTCTAGCCTGTGTCTAGCCCGTGCCTAGCCAGTTTCTAGCCTGTGTCTAGCCTGTGTCTAGCCTGTGTCTAGCCTGTGTCTAGCCTGTGTCTAGCCTGTGTCTAGCCTGTGTCTAGCCTGTGTCTAGCCTTTGTCTAGCCTGTGTCTAGCCTGTGTCTAGCATGTGCCTAGCCTGTGCCTGGCCTGTGTCTAGCCTGTGTCAAGCCTGTGTCTAGCCTGTGTCTAGCATGTGCCTAGCCTCTGCCTAGCCTGTACGTAGCCAGTGCCTAGCCTCTGCCTAGCCTGTGCCCAGCCAGTGTCTAGCCTGTGTCTAGCCTAAGCCTAGCCAGTTTCCAGCCTGTGTCTAGCCTGTGCTTAGCCAGTGTCTAGTCTGTGCCAAGCCCGTGTCTAGCCTGTATCTAGCCTGTGTCTAGCCTGTGTCTAGCCTGTTTCAAGCCTGTGTCTAGCCTGTGCCTAGCCTGTGTCTAGCTTGTGTCTAGCCTGTGTCTAGCTTGTGTCTAGCCTGTGTCTAGCCTGTGTCTAGCATGTGTCTAGCCTGTGTCTAGCCTGTGTCTAGCCTGTGCCTAGCCAGTGTCTAGCCTGTGTCTAGCATGTGCCTAGCCTGTGCCTGGCCTGTGTCTAGCCCGTGTCAAGCCTGTGTCTAGCATGTGTCTAGCCTGTGTCTAGCATGTGCCTAGCCTCTGCCTAGCCTGTACGTAGCCAGTGCCTAGCCTCTGCCTAGCCTGTGCCCAGCCAGTGTCTAGCCTGTGTCTAGCCTGTGCCTAGCCAGTTTCCAGCCTGTGTCTAGCCTGTGCTTAGCCAGTGTCTAGTCTGTGCCAAGCCCGTGTCTAGCCTGTATCTAGCCTGTGTCTAGCCTGTGTCTAGCCTGTGTCTAGCCTGTGTCTAGCCTGTGTCTAGCCTGTTTCAAGCCTTTGTCTAGCCTGTGCCTAGCCTGTGTCTAGCTTGTGTCTAGCCTGTGTCTAGCCTGTGTCTAGCTTGTGTCTAGCCTGTGTCTTGCCTGTGTCTAGCCTGTGTCTAGAATGTATCTAGCCTGTGTCTAGCCTGTGTCTAGCCTGTGTCTAGCCTGTATCTAGCCTGTGTTTAGCCTGTGTTTAGCCTGTGTCTAGCCTGTGTCTTGCCTGTGTCTAGCCTGTGTCTAGCCTGTGTCTAGCCTGTGTCTAGCCTGTGTCTAGCCTGTGTCCAGCCTGTGTCTAGCCTGTGTCTAGTCTGTGTCTAGCCTGTGTCTAGCCTGTGTCTAGCCTTTGTCTAGCCTGTGTCTAGCCTGTGTCTAGCATGTACCTAGCCTCTGCCTAGGCTGTACCTAGCCAGTGTCTAGCCTGTTCCTAGCCAGTGTCTAGCCTGTGCCCAGCCAGTGTCTAGCCTGTGTCTAGCCTGTGCCTAGCCAGTTTCTAGCCTGTGTCTAGCCTGTGCTTAGCCAGTGTCAAGTCTGTGTCTAGCCAGTGTCTAGCCCGTGTCTAGCCCGTGTTTAGCCTGTTTCTAGCCTGTGTCTGGCCTGTGTCTAGCATGTGCCTACCCTCTGCCTAGCCTGTACCTAGCCTCTGCCTAGCCTGTACCTAGCCAGTGCCTAGCCTGTACCTAGCCAGTACCTAGCCTGTACATAGCCATTGTCTAGCCTGTGCCTAGCCATTGTCTAGCCTCTGCCTAGCCATTGTCTAGCCTGTGCCTAGCCAGTGTCTAGCCTGTGCCTAGCCAGTGTCTAGCCTGTGCCCAGCCAGTGTCTAGCCTGTGTCAAGCCTGTGCCTAGCCAGTTTCTAGCCTGTGTCTTGCCTGTGCTTAGCCAGTGTCTAGTCTGTGCCAAGCCAGTGTCTGGCCTGTGTCTAGCCTGTGTCTAGCCCGTTTCTAGCCTGTGTCTAGCCTGTGTCTAGCCTTTGACTTGCCTGAGACAGGCATGTGCATAGCGTGTGCCTAGCCAGTGTCGAGCCAGTGCCTAGCCTGTGTCTAGCCAGTGTTTAGCCTTTGTCTAGCCTGTGCATAGCCTGTGTCTAGCCTGTGTCTAGCCAGTGTATGGCCTCTGTCTAGCCTGTGTCTAGCCTGTGTCTAGCCTGTGTCTTGCCTGTGTCTAGCCTGTGTCTAGAATGTGTCTAGCCTGTGTCTAGCCTGTGTCTAGCCTGTGTCTAGCCAGTGTATAGCCTCTGTCTAGCCTGTGTCTAGCCCGTTTCTAGCCTGTGTCTAGCCTGTGTCTAGCCTGTGCTTTGCCTGAGACAGGCATGTGCATAGCGTGTGCCTAGCCAGTGTCTAGCCAGTGCATAGCCTGTGCCTAGCCAGTGTCTAGCCAGTGCCTAGCCTGTGTCTAGCCAGTGTCTAGCCTTTGTCTAGCCGGTGCATAGCCTGTGTCTAGCCTGTGCATAGCCTGTGTCTAGCCTGTTTCTAGCCTCTGTCTAGCCTGTGTCTAGCCCGTTTCTAGCCTGTGTCTAGCCTGTGTCTAGCCTGTGCCTTTCCTGAGACATTCATGTGCATAGCGTGTGCCTAGCCAGTGTCTAGCCTTTGTCTAGCCTGTGTCTAGCGTGTGTAGCCTGTGCCTAGCCAGTGTCTAGCCAGTGTATAGCCTCTGTCTAGCCTGTGCCTAGCCAGTTTCTAGCCTGTGTCTAGCCTGTGCTTACCCAGTGTCTAGTCTGTGCCAAGCCAGTGTCTAGCCTGTGTCAAGCCTGTTTCTAGCCTGTTTCTAGCCTGTGTCTAGCCTGTGTCTAGCCTGTGTCTAGCCAGTGTCTAGCCTGTGTCTTGCCTGTGTCTAGCCAGTGTCTAGCCTGTGCCTAGCAAGTTTCTAGCCTGTGTCTGGCCTGTGTCTAGCCTGTGTCTAGCCTGTGTCCAGCCAGTGTCTAGCCTGTGTCTAGCCTGTGCCTAGCCAGTTTCTAGCCTGTGTCTAGCCTGTGCTTATCCAGTGTCTAGTCTGTGCCAAGCCCGTGTGTAGTCTGTGCCAAGCCCGTGTCTAGCCTGTGTATAGCCTGTGTCTAGCCTGTTTCAAGCCTGTGTCTACCCTGTGTCTAGCCTGTGTCTAGCTTGTGTCTAGCCTGTGTCTAGCCTGTGTCTAGCCTGTGCCTAGCCAGTGTCTAGCCGGTGCCCAGCCAGTGTCTAGCCTGTGTCTAGCCTGTGCCTAGCCAGTTTCTAGCCTGTGTATAGCCTTTGTCTAGCCTGTGTCTAGCCTGTGTCTAGCTTGTGTTTAGCCTGTGTCTAGCCTGTGTCTAGCCTGTGTCTAGCCTGTGTCTAGCCTGTGTCTAGTCTGTGTCTAGCCTGTGCCTAGCCAGTGTCTAGCCTGTGTCTAGCCTGTGTCTAGCCTGTGTCTAGCCTGTGTCTAGCCTGTGTCTAGCCTTTGTCTAGCCTGTGCATAGCCTGTGTCTAACCTGTGTCTAGCCTGTGTCTAGCCAGTGTATAGCCTCTGTCTAGCCTGTGTCTAGCCTGTGTCTAGCGCGTGTGTAGCCTGTGCCTAGCCAGTGTCTAGCCAGTGTATAGCCTCTGTCTAGCCTGTGCCTAGCCAGTTTCTAGCCTGTGTCTAGCCTGTGCTTAGCCAGTGTCTAGTCTGTGCCAATCCAGTGTCTAGCCTGTGTCTAGCCTGTGTCTAGCCTGTATCTAGCCTGTTTCTAGCCTGTGTCTAGCCTGTGCCCAGCCAGTTTCTAGCCAGTGTCAAGCCTGTGTCTAGCCTGTGTCTAGCCTAGGTCTTGCCTGTGTCTAGCCTGTGCCTAGCCTGTGTCTAGCCTGTGTCTAGCCAGTGTCTAGCCAGTGTATAGACTCTGTCTAGCCTGTGCCTAGCCAGTTTCTAGCCTGTGTCTAGTCTGTGCTTAGCCAGTGTCTAGTCTGTGCCAGTGTCTAGTCTGTGCCAATCCAGTGTCTAGCCTGTGTCTAGCCTGTGTCTAGCCTGTATCTAGCCTGTTTCTAGCCTGTGTCTAGCCTGTGCCTAGCCAGTTTCTAGCCAGTGTCAAGCCTGTGTCTAGCCTGTGTCTAGCCTAGGTCTTGCCTGTGTCTAGCCTGTGCCTAGCCTGTGTCTAGCCTGTGCCTAGCCAGTTTCTAGCCTGTGTCTAGTCTGTGCTTAGCCAGTGTCTAGTCTGTGCCAAGCCAATGTCTAGCCTATGTCTAGCCTGTATCTTGCCTGTTTCTAGCCTGTGTCTAGCCTGTGTCTGGCCTGTGTCAAGCCTGTGTCTAGCCTGTGTCTAGCCTGTGTCTAGCCTGTGTCTAGCCTGTGTCTAGCCTGTGTCTAGCCTGTGTCTAGCCTGTGTCTAGCCTGTGTCTAGCCTGTGTCTAGCCTGTGTCTAGCCTGTGTCTAGCCTGTGTCTAGCCTGTGTCTAGCCTGTGTCTAGCCTGTGTCTAGCCTGTGTCTAGCCTTTGTCTAGCCTGTGTCTAGCCTGTGTCTAGCCTGTGTCTAGCCTGTGTCTAGCCTGTGCCTAGCCTGTGTCTAGCCTGTGTCTAGCCTGTGTCTAGCCTGTGTCTGGCCTGTGTCTAGCCTGTGTCTAGCCTGTGTCTTGCCTGTTTCTAGCCTGTGTCTAGCCTGTGCCCAGCCAGTTTCTAGCCAGTGTCAAGCCTGTGTCTAGCCTGTGTCTAGCCTAGGTCTTGCCTGTGTCTAGCCTGTGCCTAGCCTGTGTCTAGCCTGTGTCTAGCCAGTGTCTAGCCAGTGTATAGCCTCTGTCTAGCCTGTGCCTAGCCAGTTTCTAGCCTGTGTCTAGTCTGTGCTTAGCCAGTGTCTAGTCTGTGCCAGTGTCTAGTCTGTGCCAATCCAGTGTCTAGCCTGTGTCTAGCCTGTGTCTAGCCTGTATCTAGCCTGTTTCTAGCCTGTGTCTAGCCTGTGCCTAGCCAGTTTCTAGCCAGTGTCAAGCCTGTGTCTAGCCTGTGTCTAGCCTAGGTCTTGCCTGTGTCTAGCCTGTGCCTAGCCTGTGTCTAGCCTGTGCCTAGCCAGTTTCTAGCCTGTGTCTAGTCTGTGCTTAGCCAGTGTCTAGTCTGTGCCAAGCCAATGTCTAGCCTATGTCTAGCCTGTATCTTGCCTGTTTCTAGCCTGTGTCTAGCCTGTGTCTGGCCTGTGTCAAGCCTGTGTCTAGCCTGTGTCTAGCCTGTGTCTAGCCTGTGTCTAGCCTGTGTCTAGCCTGTGTCTAGCCTGTGTCTAGCCTGTGTCTAGCCTGTGTCTAGCCTGTGTCTAGCCTGTGTCTAGCCTGTGTCTAGCCTGTGTCTAGCCTGTGTCTAGCCTGTGTCTAGCCTGTGTCTAGCCTGTGTCTAGCCTGTGTCTAGCCTGTGTCTAGCCTGTGTCTAGCCTGTGTCTGGCCTGTGTCTAGCCTGTGTCTAGCCTGTATCTTGCCTGTGTCTTGCCTGTGTCTAGCCTGTGTCTAGCCTGTGTCTAGCCTGTGTCTAGCCTGTGTATAGCCTGTGTCTAGCCTGTGTCTAGCCTGTGTCTAGCCTGTGTCTAGCCTGTGTCTAGCCTGTGTCTAGAATGTGTCTAGCCTGTGTCTAGCCTGTGTCTTGCCTGTGCCCAGCCAGTGTCTAGCCTGTGTCTAGCCTGTGCCTAGCCAGTTTCTAGCCTGTGTCTAGCCTGTGCTTAGCCTGTGTATAGCCTGTGTCTAGCCTGTGTCTAGCCTGTGTCTAGCCTGTGTCTAGCCTGTGTCTAGCGCGTGTGTAGCCTGTGCCTAGCCAGTGTCTAGCCAGTGTATAGCCTCTGTCTAGCCTGTGCCTAGCCAGTTTCTAGCCTGTGTCTAGCCTGTGCTTAGCCAGTGTCTAGTCTGTGCCAAGCCAGTGTCTAGCCTGTGTCTAGCCTGTATCTAGCCTGTTTCTAGCCTGTGTCTAGCCTGTGTCTAGCCTGTGTCTAGCTTGTGTGTCTAGCCTATGTCTAGCCTGTGTCTAGCCTGTGTCTAGCCTGTGTCTTGCCTGTGTCTAGCCTGTGTCTAGAATGTGTCTAGCCTGTGTCTAGAATGTGTCTAGCCTGTGTCTAGCCTGTGTCTAGCCTGTGTCTAGCCTGTGTCTAGCCTGTGTCTAGCCTGTGTCTAGCCTGTGTCTAGCCTGTGTCTAGCCTGTGTCTAGCCTGTGTCTGGCCTGAGTCTTGCCTGTGCCCAGCCAGTGTCCAGCCTGTGTCTAGCCTGTGCCTAGCCAGTTTCTAGCCTGTGTCTAGCCTGTGCTTTGCCAGTGTCAAGTCTGTGTCAAGCCAGTGTCTAGCCCGTGTCTAGCCTGTGTTTAGCCTCTTTCTAGCCTGTGTCTGGCCTGTGTCTAGCCTGTGTCTAGCCTGTGTCTAGCCTGTGTCTAGCCTGTGTCTAGCTTGTGTCTAGCCTGTGTCTAGCCTGTGTCTAGCCTGTGTCTAGCCTGTGTCTAGCCTGTGTCTAGCCTGTGCCTAGCCAGTGTCTAGCCTGTGCCCAGCCAGTGTCTAGCCTGTGTCTAGCCTGTGCCTAGCCAGTTTCTAGGCTGTGTCTAGCCTGTGTCTAGCCTGTGTCTAGCCTGTGTCTAGCCTGTGTCTAGCCTGTGTCTAGCCTGTGTCTAGCCTGTGTCTAGCCTGTGTCTAGCCTGTGTCTAGCCTGTGTCTAGCCTGTGTCTAGCCTGTATCTAGCCTGTGTCTAGAATGTGTCTAGCCTGTGTCTAGCCTGGGTCTAGCCTGTGCCAAGAATGTGTCTAGCCTGTTTCTAGCCCGTGTCTAGTCTGTGCCAAGCCTGTGCCTAGCCAGTGTCTAGCCTGTGTCTAGCCTGTGCTTTGCCTGAGACTGGCATGTGCATAGCGTGTGCCTAGCCAGTGTCTAGCCAGTGCCTAGCCTGTGCCTAGCCAGTGTCTAGCCTTTGTCTAGCCTGTGCATAGCCAGAGTCTAGCTTGTGCCTATCTTGTGTGTAGCCTCTGTCTAGCATGTGTCAAGTCTGTGTCTTGACGGTGTCTAGCCTGTGTCTAGCCTGTGCCTAGCCTGTGCCTAGCCAGTTTCTAGCCTGTGTCTAGCCTGTGCTTTGCCAGTGTCAAGTCTGTGTCAAGCCAGTGTCTAGCCCGTGTCTAGCCTGTGTCTAGCCTGTTTCTAGCCTGTGTCTGGCCTGTGTCTAGCCTGTGTCTAGCCTGTGTCTAGCCTGTGTCTAGCCTGTGTCTAGCTTGTGTCTAGCCTGTGTCTAGCCTGTGTCTAGCCTGTGTCTAGCCTTTGTCTAGCCTGTGTCTAGCCTGTGGCTAGCCAGTGTCTAGCCTGTGCCCAGCCAGTGTCTAGCCTGTGTCTAGCCTGTGCCTAGCCAGTTTCTAGGCTGTGTCTAGCCTGTGTCTAGCCTGTGTCTAGCCTGTGTCTAGCCTGTTTCTAGGCTGTGTCTAGCCTGTGTCTAGCCTGTGTCTAGCCTGTGTCTAGCCTGTGTCTAGCCTGTGTCTAGCCTGTGTCTAGCCTGTGTCTAGCCTTTGTCTAGCCTGTGTCTAGCCTGTGTCTAGCATGTGCCTAGCCTGTGCCTGGCCTGTGTCTAGCCTGTGTCTAGCCTGTGTCTAGCATGTGCCTAGCCTCTGCCTAGCCTGTACGTAGCCAGTGCCTAGCCTCTGCCTAGCCTGTGCCCAGCCAGTGTCTGTCCCTAGCCTGTGTCTAGCCTGTGCCTAGCCAGTTTCCAGCCTGTGTCTAGCCTGTGCTTAGCCAGTGTCTAGTCTGTGCCAAGCCCGTGTCTAGCCTGTATCTAGCCTGTGTCAAGCCTGTGTCTAGGCTGTTTCAAGCCTGTGTCTAGCCTGTGTCTAGCCTGTGCCTAGCTTGTGTCTAGCTTGTGTCTAGCTTGTGTCTAGCCTGTGTCTAGCCTGTGTCTAGCCTGTGTCTAGCCTGTGCCTAGCCAGTGTCTATCTAGCCTGTGCCCAGCCAGTGTCTAGCCTGTGTCTAGCCTGTGCCTAGCCAGTTTCTAGCCTGTGTCTAGCCTGTGTCTAGCCTTTGTCTAGCCTGTGTCTAGCCTGTGTCTAGCCTGTGTCTAGCCTGTGTCTAGCCTGTGTCTAGCCTGTGTCTAGCCTGTGTCTAGCCTGTGTCTAGCCTGTGCCTAGCCAGTGTCAAGCCTGTGCCCAGCCAGTGTCTAGCCTGTGTCTAGCCTGTGCCTAGCCAGTTTCTAGCCTGTGTCTAGCCTGTGCTTAGCCAGGTCTCGTCTGTGCCAAGCCCGTGTCTAGCCTGTGTCTAGCCTGTGTCTAGCCTGTTTCAAGCCTGTGTCTAGCCTGTGTCTAGCTTGTGTCTAGGCTGTGTCTAGCTTGTGTCTAGTCTGTGTCTAGCCTGTGTCTAGCCTGTGTCTAGCCTGTGTCTAGCCTGTGTCTAGCCTGTGTCTAGCCTGTGTCTAGCCTGTGTCTAGCCTGTGCCTACCCTGTGTCTAGCCTTTGTCTAGCCTGTGTCTAGCCTGTGTCTAGCCTGTGTCTAGCCTGTGTCTAGCCTGTGTCTAGCCTGTGTCTAGCCCTTATCTAGCCTGTTTCTAGCCTGTTTCTAGCCTGTGTCTAGCCTGTGTCTAGCCTGTGTCTAGCTTGTGTCTAGCCTGTGTCTAGCCTGTGTCTAGCCTGTGTCTAGCCTGTGTCTAGCCTGTGTCTAGCCTGTGTCTAGCCTGTGTCTTGCCTGTGTCTAGCCTATGTCTAGAATGTGTCTAGCCTGTGTCTAGCCTGTGTCTAGCCTGTGTCTAGCCTGTGTCTATCCTGTGTCTAGCCTGTGTCTAGCCTGTGTCTAGCCTGTGTCTAGAATGTTTCTAGCCTGTGTCTAGCCTGTTTCTAGCGCGTGTGTAGCCTGTGCTTAGCCAGTGTCTAGCCAGTGTATTGCCTCTGTCTAGCCTGTGCCTAGCCAGTTTCTAGCCTGTGTCTAGCCTGTGCTTAGCCAGTGTCCAGTCTGTGCCAAGCCAGTGTCTAGCCTGTGTCTAGCCTGTATCTAGCCTGTTTCTAGCCTGTGTCTAGCCTGTGTCTAGCCTGTGTCTAGCTTGTGTCTAGCCTGTGTCTAGCCTGTGTCGAGCCTGTGTCTAGCCTGTGTCTAGCCTGTGTCTTGCCTGTGTCTAGCCTGTGTCTAGAATGTGTCTAGCCTGTGTCTGGCCTGTGTCTTGCCTGTGCCCAGCCAGTGTCTAGCCTTTGTCTAGCCTGTGCCTAGCCAGTTTCTAGCCTGTGTCTAGCCTGTGCTTAGCCAGTGTCAAGTCTTAGTCAAGCCAGTGTCTAGCCCGTGTCTAGCCTGTGTCTAGCCTGTGTCCGGCCTGTGTCTAGCCTGTGTCTAGCCTGTGTCTAGCCTGTGTCTAGCCTGTGTCTAGCCTGTGTCTAGCCTTTGTCTAGCCTGTGCATAGCCTGTGTCTAGCCTGTGTCTAGCCTGTGTCTAGCCTGTGTCTAGCCTGTGTCTAGCCTGTGTCTAGCCTGTGTCTAGCCTGTGTCTAGCCTGTGTCTAGCCTGTGTCTAGCCTGTGTCTAGCCTGTGTCTAGCCTGTGTCTAGCCTGTGTCTAGCCTGTGTCTAGCCTGTGTCTAGCCTGTGTCTAGCCTGTGTCTAGCCTGTGTCTAGAATGTGTCTAGCCTGTGTCTAGCCTGGGTCTAGCCTGTGTCAAGAATGTGTCTAGCCTGTTTCTAGCCAGTGTCTAGTCTGTGCCAAGCCTGTGCCTAGCCAGTGTCTAGCCTGTGTCTAGCCTGTGCTTTGCCTGAGACTGGCATGTGCATAGCGTGTGCCTAGCCAGTGTCTAGCCAGTGCCTAGCCTGTGCCTAGCCAGTGTCTAGCCTTTGTCTAGCCTGTGCATAGCCAGAGTCTAGCTTGTGCCTATCCAGTGTGTAGCCTCTGTCTAGCATGTGTCAAGTCTGTGTCTTGACGGTGTCTAGCCTGTGTCTAGCCTGTGCCTAGCCTGTGCCTAGCCAGTTTCTAGCCTGTGTCTAGCCTGTGCTTTGCCAGTGTCAAGTCTGTGTCAAGCCAGTGTCTAGCCCGTGTCTAGCCTGTGTTTAGCCTGTTTCTAGCCTGTGTCTGGCCTGTGTCTAGCCTGTGTCTAGCCTGTGTCTAGCCTGTGTCTAGCCTGTGTCTAGCCTGTGTCTAGCTTGTGTCCAGCCTGTGTCTAGCCTGTGTCTAGCCTGTGTCTAGCCTGTGTCTAGCCTGTGTCTAGCCTGTGCCTAGCCAGTGTCTAGTCTGTGCCCAGCCAGTGTCTAGCCTGTGTCTAGCCTGTGCCTAGCCAGTTTCTAGGCTGTGTCTAGCCTGTGTCTAGCCTGTGTCTAGCCTGTGTCTAGCCTGTGTCTAGCCTGTGTCTAGCCTGTGTCTAGCCTGTGTCTAGCCTGTGTCTAGCCTTTGTCTAGCCTGTGTCTAGCCTTTGTCTAGCCTGTGTCTAGCCTGTGTCTAGCATGTGCCTAGCCTGTGCCTGGCCTGTGTCTAGCCTGTGTCTAGCCTGTGTCTAGCATGTGCCTAGCCTCTGCCTAGCCCGTACGTAGCCAGTGCCTACTCTGCCTAGCCTGTGCCCAGCCAGTGTCTGTGCCTAGCCTGTGTCTAGCCTGTTCGCCTAGCCAGTTTCCAGCCTTCTTAGCCAGTGTCTAGTCTGTGCCAAGCCCGTGTCTAGCCTGTATCTAGCCTGTGTCAAGCCTGTGTCTAGGCTGTTTCAAGCCTGTGTCTAGCCTGTGTCTAGCCTGTGCCTAGCTTGTGTCTAGCTTGTGTCTAGCTTGTGTCTAGCCTGTGTCTAGCCTGTGTCTAGCCTGTGTCTAGCCTGTGCCTAGCCAGTTTCTAGCCTGTGTCTAGCCTGTGTCTAGCCTTTGTCTAGCCTGTGTCTAGCCTGTGTCTAGCCCCTGTCTAGCCTGTGTCTAGCCTGTGTCTAGCCCTGTGTTTAGCCTGTGTCTAGCCTGTGTCTAGGCCTGTGCCTAGCCAGTGTCAAGCCTGTGCCCAGCCAGTGTCTAGCCTGTGTCTAGCCTGTGCCTAGCCAGTTTCTAGCCTGTGTCTAGCCTGTGCTTAGCCAGGTCTCTCTGTCTAAGCCTGTGTCTAGCCTGTGTCTAGCCTGTTTCAAGCCTGTGTCTAGCCTGTGTCTAGCCTGTGTCTAGCCTGTGTCTAGCCTGTGTCTAGCCTGCCTGTGTCTAGCCTGTGTCTAGCCTGTGTCTAGCCTGTGTCTAGCCTGTGTCTAGCCTGTGTCTAGCCTGTGCCTAGTGTCTAGCCTTTGTCTAGCCTGTGTCTCTGTGTCTAGCCTGTGTCCTAGCCTGTGTCTAGCCTGTGTCTAGCCTTTGTCTAGCCTG